>JBBHKE010000307.1:37500-131737 GCA_037447655.1 Zygnema cylindricum | reverse complement strand
CGATATATCGGCACCCCAAAATTTTGACATTGATACCTTAAATATAATAAAATATACTATTAAGGACGTGGACCATAATCTGCCACGTCTTCTGGCACTAAATTAGAATGAATGACGCTATTTTTTTCTTTACACTAATAATTTCTATACGCTAATAACGATTAAAGGTGTTAGTTTTCAGAAATTGTACATGTGAAGTACATTTTCGTACAAGCTACGTACTTCTAAGCTCAGATTTGACTGTTAATCCGTCGAACAACTTCGACTAGCGAAATACTGTAACGACGGTTAGGAAACTGTCGCGCTTGCAAACGTCGACCGTCATGAAAAAAAAAAAACAATTTACACGGCCGACGGTTTACTGTAACAAAACTGTAACAAAACTGTGGCAGCCACATATAAATAAAATGGTTGCGCGCAGGTAGTTAGGGTACGTCCCCATGTATTAAAGCATCTACTTTTCTCTGTCTTTTTGCCCTAAAATTCAGGGAACTTTGACAAAAACTTTAGCCGTCCACAAAATCATTTTTACCAAAGTAGACTGAACGCCAATTCATACTTTGGATGTACTGCGTGTTTGTCGTCGCGTGAACGCATTTTGGCGTTTTCCCCTTTAAAACCCCCGAGCAAGAGAATCCAGCACCCAAAATCACCTCGAGGGGGTGATTTTAGTTCAAGTACCGCCCAAAAACCGAATGAAAAATGACCCATGCATGCGCCACAAGAGTGTGAAAATTTTAGGACGAGGGAGAGTCCTCGCTATTTTTCTTCGTGCCCGTCACGCGCATGTACCGAAAAAAATCTGCAGGGGTCTCAAACCTCCACTTTCATTCATTGGGTCCTTTGCAAAATTTTACGTCGTCGTCGCCTCTCCCATCTCCCTCTCACACCATCGCTTTAACTCACACTTTTTAGAATGAGAGACGACAATGTTGGTATTAAATGAAAGATGTTTTAAAAATATTATGTTTGAAAACTTTTAGGTTTTTTTTAAATGGCAAGTCGAGCGAGAAAAGTAGAAAAAACGAAATCGGAAAACCATGGCAAAAAGTTATTGAATCAGTGACGTCGACGTTATCACAAATGAGCGTGACGTCACAATATCACCAAACCCTAAACATCTACGATTTCACAAAAATCTAGACGTCTACCAATGTAGCTGTTTTTGTTGGAGTCACTAATCGTCGAAATTTTCGCAGTTGGCTTCAATCGTCACAAGTTGTACCTACGTCTACAACCGTCACATTTCAAAGTTCTGATTTCATTTTCGCTAGGGACACTCTTGAAGTAGTGAAAAGTCCTTCGGTCGAAATACTTTATCAAAGTCTTGATTACATGGGATGTACCCTACTTCACGTAATCCTTGGAGAATGCAAACCGAAATGTGGTCAATGTAGAACTTTTCAATGTAGGAATGTTGATTCGTAAAAAGTGTGGCTTCATTTGGTCGTGCGTGACGACGCGTCATTTTAGTTTCATTGATATTTATACCCGGGTACGCTTTTATATTTTGCACGAAAATTATTTTGTTTCGTGCGAGTTTATACATGGATTACGTCGTCTTTTAATTTTTGTCCAAGTTCAGCATAACCGTTCGCAATTTCATTCCATTTTTGCGGCTAAGTCAAATGTCGCTGTGTGCTTTCACAGTAGAGCTCACGTCAAGTGAGTAACTACCTGCAAGCAGCCATTTTATATATATGTGGCTGCCGTAGTTTTGTTACAGTAATCCTGCGCCGGCCGTGTGAGTTGATTTTTTTTTTTATGACGGTGGACGTTAGCAAGCGCGGCAGTTTTCTAACCGCTGTTACAATATTTCGCCAGTCAAAGTTGTTTAACAGATTGACCGTCAAATCTGAACTTAGAAGTAGGTAGCTTCTACGACAATGTATTTCACAGGTACGATTTTTGACAACTGCCCGCACACAGCAAAAATCATCTTTGCGTTTAGCAATTCCCTAAATTTTAATGATTTGAATTATTATCACACTCCGTGTGTGTATCAGTGTAACACTAAAAGCGGTTCAAACTTGTTTGTAAAGGTGATTTAGGTGTTATGAATATAGAGGAATGAATCTGGTGGAGGTCCGCGAACGAATCGCACGTTTTGGAGGTGTATTTATAAATCTATAGCGATTAGTGTATTTAGAAGACAACGTAGGGTAAAACTAACAAGTGGGTTTATTGAAACGGGTTAAGAATCAAACATTAGTCGCGAAATTTCAGGCGTACATTTAAAAAAGTACCAAACAAATCAATATGCCATTTAGTACGCACGGTGGTCCGTTTCGGACAATTTTAGTATGAAACGTCCATTTCACTTTATTGAATTTCGTAGTAAGTTTCGCGTGCGAAATTTGTGACGCACGTTCGTGTGAAGTCATGTTTCATTTGGCACGCACTTTTGCACGTAAATGTTACGTAATGAAACGTAGTGTTTGATTGGTTGGAAATGCAACGTTATTAGTAAGAGAATTGACACGTTTTTGCATTGGTAAGTTTGAGTCCTTGCTCATCAATGACTGGCTATGGTAAAACCTGTTCAGCGGAGCTTTGATTATGGCCTGGCCAGTCAAGGGCAATGATAAATAAATAGTGAAGTCTAAGAGGAGAGTAGACATCTTTTCCTTTGGGAAAAGTTTGTGGAAAATTCGACTGATAAATTGACAAAAAATCGGACGGTCACGAACGAAAGATAGACGGTTGAAGACGCATTACTCTGGTGGCGGTTTCATCGTATTCATAGGTTTGAGCAGCCTAGATCTAACGTTTAAAGATGATTGCCCAGGTGGTACTTTGAAAATTACCCGGTCGTTGAGGTCGCCCAAGGGACAAAGTTACCTGTTTGGTGACGTCGGCCTAAGGACAAATTGGCATTTTTACTGCCTCATAACTTATCGCCTGGTTGAGCGTTTTCATAGATTCTTTTTCCTACGGACTTAGGAGAGTTCACGCTCCACAGGCGTGAAGTCACGTTGTCTGCTTGTTTGCTTGGGTAGCAGGGGTTTCCATTGAAAGTGGGTTAGCTAATAGCTATCTAGAGGATTATTGTATTCTGTAGTCCAATATAGGACACAGGTTTGCATGTTATGGGCCAAACCTCTAGGGTGCCCATCTTAAATGGATCAGGGTTTATCTTTAGGGTAGCCATGATGATAAGAGCTTTGTGTGAAAAACGATAGTGGGGTATTGTTAGTGGACAAGTGAAACGTCCACCTCAGGGAACACCACCTAGATTTGGTGGAATAAGGTTTTTTGAAGCAACATCTGCTGCAACAAAGGAGGCAGATGATGGGGACAGCAATGTGTCTGAAAAGGGGAAATAAAAGGAGACACCTCTGTATCCTATTGCTCCTATTCCCACGACACTCGGAGGGGCGATTGTGAAGACCGTGGAGACCGATACTCAAATGTGGGAAGACACCAACATGGTTGCCAAGAACTTCATTTTGAGACACCTCACACAAGCTTTGGAAACTCCTCACTTTCACGTTTACAAGGGCGAGGAGTGGTGGGTGAGTTTGATAGAGATCTATAGAGGTGGTATGATTCAAGAGCTCCAATTGGCAAAGCAAAAGTTGGGAAATTATACTTACAAAGGGGGAAATATGTTAGACTACCGTAATGATCTTTCTTGTTTGTATATGGAGATGGAGAGTGTCGATTAGATAGGTACAATGAAGATGAAGGTACACACTCTTATCATGAAGTTACCCGACGAGTATGAGAATATAGTGTACAGAGTTTAGGAAATGACTGATTATTCATGGAAGTGGAATACAGTGGTCCGCATGATACTTGTGCAAGAGAACACAATTAAAATCAGGAGATGAGGAAAGAGCGTTCAACCTCTAGTCGCCGGAGGGGACAGTTGGAAACCGGACCCGAAAAAACCGTACAAAGGAGAAAGAGTTAAGCCTGGAGGACAGAGGCCCCCAAAGGGCCTATGTCATTTTGCAAAAAGCCGAGACACTTTATCGCGGATTGTGTCAAGCTATCGGAGCTGAGGCTCGAAGAGAACCATGGAGGAGGTTCTTCTGGAGGAAAGAAAGAGGCACTTTTGGTCACAAAGGTGACAGGGGAGACCGAGGACGAGTCTTCGGAGGAGGATGGGGAGCGTCTTCTTGACGAGAGTTTGGAGGAGAAGGAGATCCCTCGGAGATAGAACTGTGCCCTTAGAGCAATTCGGGAAGCTCCACAAGAAAGATGGATCATCGACTCACGTTCATCCATGCATATGTGTCGTGAAAAAGACCTTTTCACTAAGCTAAGGAAAATCCCTACAGTAGAAATAGAGTTTGGGGATGGGAGAGTGGTTACTACTGATCTAGTGGGATTAGTAGATCTGAAAATCTTAGTAGAGGGTAAGACTAAATACTCACATTTTCAGATGTACTCTAAATTCCTCAGCTGAGTAAAAATCTTGTCTCTACGTCTATGTTAGATGACAAAGAGTTTGATACCTTCACCAGAAAGGGAGTCTTTACAGCTATGTATGGGGATGGAGTTGACTTCACAGCAGATAAGGGTAGCCAAGGAATGTTTAGGCTTAATCTAAGTAATGAAAAGAAGAATGCTTACTATTTTGGTGTTCCAAAGTTGATGATTTGGCATAAACGATTGGGGCATGTGCATTTTGATAGGTTGAGGAAAATGAATAAGTTTGGGGTAGTAGAAGGCATTCTGTTTGGGGATAATGAAATGATGAATGATTGTAGTGGCTGTGCTCAAGGTAAGGCTCACAGACTTCCCTTTCCTATAGCTGCCACATATAGAGGTGAGAAGTTACTAGATCTAGTCCACATAGATATTTGGGGACCTGCAAAAGTGCCTTACGTTGGAGGAAAGAGGTTTATGTTGACAATAACCGATGACTCGTCTAGATACTCTAGAGTCTACTTCCTAAAACCAAAGTCTGAAACATTTACTTGCTTCAAAGTTATAAAGCTTGGAGTGAGAAGTTGCATGGAACCCCCATTAAGAGGATAAAGAGTGATAATGGGGTGGAATATACCTCTAACTAGTTTGTAGAATACTTGAGAAATGAGGGAGTTCAACAACAAAAAACGGTACCATATAACCCGGAAGAAAATAGGGTAGCTGAGAGGTTGAACCGAACACTAGTAGATAGTGTATGTAGTATGTTCGCGGAGAAGAAAATAGGAAGAGATTTTGGGCAAAGGCCTTGAATTGTGCCAACTACATTAATAATAGAGTCATTACCCCAGCTGTAAATAAAATGACACCTTATGAGAGATGGGTGGGAAGGAAACTAGATATCTCTCACTTTAGAGAATTTGGTAGCCAAGTTTAAAGGCTTGACACGGATAAGAAAAACTGGAATTTAGATGCTAAGGGAACCCGAATACTTTGTAGGATATGATGAGGATGTCAAGGGATATAGAGTCTATGACGTACCAAAGAGAGATATCATTCTGGTCAAACACCTAGTTGTCATGGATGAAGGGAAATCATTTGACCCTTTTAAATATACCAAAAGATAAGAATCAGATTTGAGTCTGAAAATGAGGGGGACTCCATCCTTCCTGAGAGGGACATGAGTGAAATAGGGATTGCAAATTCAGGGGAGATCAAAGACAAAGGCAATCCAACGGAAACGTCACATATTACTATGGACTTCGAGGAGATTGAAGAGGAGGGATTAGAACCGGCTTCCATGGATAGGGGAGCCGATGAGACACTTAGGAGAAATCCAAGACTTCCCTCCATCTCAGCCTCAGAGTTTGAGGGGGGGAGAAGGAGCAGCAAAAGGATTCAAGAAAAACAGGCGGCTCACAAGGTAACTAAGCTATCTCATCTAGTGGAGCCTCAGTCATACTCGGGGGACCGTAAACAACCCAAAGAAAGACAAATGGATTAGAGCTATAAATGATGAGATGGCCTTTATCATAGAGGGAAATACTTAAGAACTAGCGGACTGTCCTCATGATAGAAAACGTAACGGCTGTAAATTGGTGTTTAAACTAAAATTGAACCTTGATAGTACTATTGAGAGATATAAGGCTCGTTTGGTAGCAAAGGGGTTCACCCAAAAAGTGGGGATTGACTATGAAGAGACTTTTGCTCCAGTTGTTCGGTTCCCATCAGTAAGGATTCTCCTCAGTCTAGCAGCAACAGAAGACATGGAAATTCCTCAGATGGACATTAAGACAGCATTTCTCAATTGTGAGTCAGAAGAAGAAATCTTCATGCGACAACCAGAGGGATTCGTGGAGAATGGCGAAGACAGCAAAGTCTGTAGGCTCATAAAGTCCTTGTATGGACTAAAGCAAGCTCCTTGACAGTGGAATGAGAAACTAGATGAGTTTCTCACTGGTCAGGGATATATCTGGATCAGCTCCACCCATTCTATCTATATGTTTGAAGATGAGAATGGTGTCATTTTTATTGCAATTTATGTGGATGATCTACATCTGTTGTGTAAATCTTTGGAAAAGATTAATAGGCTAAAGAAAGATCTTAGAAGCAGATTTGATATGAAGGATTTAGGTGAGGCAAGATACATTTAGGGAATTTAGATGGAAAGAGATAGGGGGAAGAGGATCATAAGACTCACTCAAAAAGAAGCAATAGGAAATATGCTTGAGAAATTTTAAATGGAGAAAGCTAATAGTTGTATTACTCCCATGTACTTAAAGAAAGTAAATAATGGGAGTGTAGAAGGAGGAGTGATAATCTTAAATGATCAGATGAGTCTTGAGAAGAGAGAGTTTATAAAGTCTATTCCTTACAGACAGGTCGTAGGAAGTTTGATCTACTTTATGAACTGTACAAGGCCGGACATAGCGGCAGCAGTAGAAGTCCGGACATAGCGGCAGCAGTAGAAGTCCGGACATAGCGGCAGCAGTAGAAGTCCGGAAATAGCGGCAGCAGTAGAAGTCCTCAGTAGGAGTCTTAATGATCCTACAAATAGAGATTGGGAGGCAGCCAAGAGAGTCATGAGATATCTGTTTGGAACCATAGAATTATGGTTACATTTGGGAGGGGAGCACACTAATATCACCACTTGGAGTGATGCCAGTTATGGGGATGCACTTATGAGAAGATGCACTTTTGGATATGCTTTATATGTGGGGTAAGGTGCTTGCAATTTGAGCAGTAAGCAACAAAAGGTGTTTGCTCAGTCTACTATGGAGGCTGAGTATATGGCGTCTTGTTTTGTTGTAAAAGTACTAATGTGGGTGAAGTCATTCTTGCAAGAACTCGGATATATAAAAGAGGGAGTGCATGAAGTCTTTTGCGATAATCAAGCTGCAATTGCAATTGCTGCCAATCCAAAACACCATTTCAAAGCAAAACATATGGACATAAGATTAAGCTTCGTAAGGGAAAAAGTTGAAAATAAAATTTTAAATCTTGTGTATAGACCTGATGAAGAAATGGTGGTTGACATGATGACCAAACTTGTGCTCTCTCATAAATAAAAATATTGTCAGGAAAAGTGCGGGTTGAAAAAAAAATTAAAATTAGACTAGAAAATAAAGGGAGTGTTGAAATTAATAGATTTCTAGAGTATTTTCTAGGTTTAAATTTGTTAGGATAAAAGAAAACGACGGGCAGCATGCCTCCACTTCCTCTCTCTAGCCCCCATACTTGTTGTATTCACTGAAGGATAGAGAGGGTGTCGATCCATAGCTGCCTTAGTTCAACAGGCAGTTATTTTTAGTAGGTTACTAAAAAATATCCTTGACGAACACGGGATTTGATCCCGTTACCTGCGGTTCGTCAAGTTGGCCAATAGCGGTCAGCTTTATCCTATTAGACTAGGACCAATGCTAAATGCTATAGTATGTGAGTATATATGGTGTGACTCATATTTAAAGTATTTTATGTCCCGTAATCCAATAAATGGAAATGTAAATGTAACATCATAGATTAGGTTAAATTCAGTGCGAACTGGATCCCGCACGAAAAAATGAATCTGACATTTGTTTTCACCAAACGACATTTAATGCCGGTTCTTATCCAATGGCATACATCTTCGCTGAGATTATAGAATGGTCAATTTGGCATTTTGTGACGTGGCATGACTTGGAGCCACGTGGAGAGATGACATTTGGTCATGGGAATGCCGAGGAACATACGGACGAGTAAAAAACAGACACGCGTCCACTTAATAGCCTTGTCGTACATATGCCGTACAAAAGGTATACCGATAGTAGTACTTTTTGGTACGGTACAATAATCTGATTGGTCCGTACTTCAGTAGATAGAAGTTATTAGAGGGAATCAGGACTTAGAAAATTTGGTAGGTAGTCACCTCTCCCTTTGAAGTTTGTACAAATTGGCATTTTTACTGCCTCATAACTAATCGGCTGGTTGGCCGTTTTGAGTGATTCTTTTTGCTACAGACGCAGGGGAGTCTAGGCTGCACAGAGGTGCAGCCAATTTGTCTGCGTGTCCACTTGGGTAGCAGTGGTTGCTATTGAAAGTGGGTTAGCTAATAACTATCTAAAGGCTTCCTGTATTTTGTAGTCGAATGGTGGACACAGATTTGGATAAACTTCTTCAAAAACTAGACAAACAGAGCACACGAACAAATATGTTAGACTTCCACCATTTACTTTTACCATTTTTTGATAATTCAAAATGACATTCTGGGAGGGCATAAGAGCGTGGAACCCAAGTAAATCCCCTATACTTTAGAACAAACAAGCAAATTTGGTGAATAGTTTTTGAAAACTGGGGGACTGAGGGTCAGCGGCGCGCTTAGGGAATAACCTGTACAATTATGTGTACGGGTTGTACATTTAGCTATACGGTTTGTAAAGTTAACGCGATAATTATCCATATCAGTGTTATCACCAATAAACAACAGATATTATCGCTTGTTTATCAGCGATAACACCAATGTCGCGTGCTAATATATCGATTTTAACAACCCAAAAAAATGACCATACTGGTTATAGCAAATCCTTGCGGATACACAATACTACAAAAAAAACAGCCGTGGTGACATCTTCGAAAGATATGGATACTCGGCAAATTGATAAAACGCACATTTTTTTGACACTCGTTTCACAACATTGTATCTAACACAATGAGCCAGAATAAAAATCACACCAAAAACAAACCGACACAAACTAAAATTCGTTACAACGAGTCAGAATCGCATACAATTTTGCATTCAACTGATTCTAGCATTTCTCCTCTTATTGAGTGTGTCGCCAAATTGTTACTTGAACCCTAAATACCGGAAATAAACATGTGCGGTGGATCGATTACTCTTTTCTAAATTATATGTACAAAATAACTTGAGAACGAATGAAGCAACATTGAAAGTGCACAAAACGAACAGAGAAGCGCACTAAACGAAAAAAATATAATATGATGCGATTTTGACCAATCTGTCGATTCACCAAATATCTCAACGTTCCCTTTTTTTGAGAGAAACGTCAAAAGGCTAAACAAACTCTGTTTTTGGTCGACGTTTCTCAAACATGTCAACCAACGACAATATCTTTGCTAACCACCTCTTTTCTTTTGTAGGAGTAAATTTAAACTGTAACTATTTAACGTGAACTTCCATGTCTTCACCACATAGCACGTCGCCCTATGTTTGGCGGTCATGGAACTCAACTTAAACTGTTGTGGCAAATGAACACGTGACCGGACGTTGAATTCTTGAATTAGAAATAAAAATGGACGGCCCAATCCGCGTGAAGTAATTTGTAACACATTTCAATTTTGTCTCGCCAAATGCTTCAATTATTATACCGTACGAGTTGCTACACTATAACAATTCCCTAAGAGTGCATGCAAAACCGCATGCATGCCCAAGAATACTTCTTTATTTCCAAATTCCCATTGGTTCCTCCTAGTACCACTTTGTTAATTTCTCCTTTCCTCATGTGTTGCTTTTAACTACCTTGTTGATTTTCGCATCTGTACTCATTTGTAACCAACAAACCCTGTTGGTTGCTTCCCATTAGTGAGATACTCAAACACCGCTTTGATAGTTGATTTGACTTTAGTGACAAAATTTCCCATTCATAATTTTTTTTTTTTGATTTGTGTAAGTTCACCTACGTCCAAATAACCATGGCTTATTTGTTGTATTTTTTTAAAAGTAATAATTTTTTTTGTCCTTTTGTGTCCAATTTTCGGGGCGGGTGAGGTACTCTTTGGGAAAAAGGAATCTTTTTTTATCATTTATATATACATATACATATACATACATGAAAGAGAACCGAACTCTTTCTAGCGTTTGTTACTCAAAATAAATCACACCTAAATTAACTATGCCTACATTAGTCATATCTTAATTAGTCATATCTAGATTATTCATACCTCAATTAATCATACCCAAATTAATCATGCCTAAAATAGACATACCTACATTAGCATACTTAGATTAGTCATATCTAGATTAGTCCTACCTTGACTAGTCCTACTTAGATGAGTCATACCTAAATTAGTCATACCTAGATTAGTCATATCTAGAGTAATGATACCTTATTTACTCAAACTTAGAGTAGTTAAACTTAGATTAATAATGTCTAGATTAGTCATACCTAGATTAGTTCTACCTAAATTAGTCAAATCTTCATTAGTCATACCTGAATTAGTCATACCTAGATTAGTCATAGTTAGGTTAGTCATTTCTAGATTTATGATATCTTGATTAGTCCGACCTAGATTTGTTTATCTAGATTAGTCATAACTAAAATAGTTATATCTACATTGGTTATACGAAGATTAGTCGTATCTAGATCATTCATACCTACATTAGTCCTACCTAGATTAGTCATACCTACATTAGTCATACGTAGATTAGTGAAATCAAACTTAGTCATACATAGATTGATCGTATCTAAATTAGTGAAACCTAGACTAATCCTACCTAAATTAGTCATACTTAGATTAATCATACCTAAATTAGTCATACCTACATTGGTCCTTCCTAGATTTTTCATACTTTGATTAGTCATACGTAGATTAACTGTACCTAAATTAGTGAAACCTAGAATATTCTTACCTAAATTAGTCATATTTAGATTAGTCATACCTACCTAGACTAGTCATATCTACATTAATCATGCTTAGATTAGTCATATCCAGATTAGTCACACCTAAATTAGTCATATCTAAATTAGGCATTCCTAGATCAGTCATATCTATCTTAACCAGACCTAGATTGGCGATTTCTACGTTAGTTATACCTTAATTCGTCATACCTTGATTAGTCATACCTAGATTAGTCATACCTGTATTAGTCATACTTAGATTAGTTATGCCTAGATTAATCATATATAAATTAGTCATACATATATTAGTCATACCTAGATTAGTGATACATAAATTTATCATACCTAGATTAGTCATACCTAAATTAGTTATACCTAAATTAATCACATTGAATTTATTGCGTTACATTCTCCTTGTTACATTTAGTGGGATAAATTGAGCGTGTGGGTGAGGGAATATTCAACTTGTTCTCGGGAAAACGTTCCGGTAATTAAATGACTTTGGCTTACCTTTCTCCCAAATACGATGTAAGGCTTTCACTTGTGTGTGTTTTTATTTGTATCTGGTCTTGATTATTGATCATTAGAGGAATTGGAGCGGCCTTTAAGTGCATCGCCACTAATTTTGGTAGTATGTCGAGTATTGCTTTAGTCAAACACCATGTGTTTCACAAAAGGACCAAGCATATAAAAAAATCAATGGCACTTTGAGAGAGACTTAGTAAACTAAGTTTACAAATGCACTATATAACAACCATGCCAAGATGTTATCACTTAGACAAAGGATATGCTTTCACCGAACACAAACAACAAGACAAACATATTTTACCCACCAAGACACAACTTCATGAAAACGTACTAGGTACTACGCACGAAACAACCATACATATAACCAAAAGTATAGACACGAACACGACCCGTAAGTAGTAACACGGACTCACTATACATATAAAGCCAAACAATCAGAACCAATACATTACACAGACGCGAAACGACCCATAGACCGATTTGCACAATGCACCTTTACATAACTTTGTGACCATACCATGAAGAAGTAAAACTTGGGTATATACATCCAAATCGTACGACTATGTTCTCATTTTTGATTGAAATGGCCTTGGAAGTGTCGTTACTTAAAAAAAAGATAGAGTGACCCTAAAGAAAGAAATAGTCTTCACTTTACTCTTTACTAAATGTTAGCCGTTTCGCACGTTTTGCTTTATTTTTTCTTTCAATTGTTTTTGCATGTGGGCTGGAAGGAGGCGATGAGGGAAGTAAAGGATTTCAACGAAGAGAGAGAAATTTGAACCTCGTTGCTATTGGCCTGCTTCATTTCTTGTCAAAGATTTTAAGTACAAAATATTTTAATTTTATTGACTTAGACGTAAAAAAATTATATTTATTCACCCAAAACTGTTCAAGTGAATAATTTGTGGCAGAGATAGAGATTTGGTTGCACTAGAAATCGACGATTATAACATTTGTGAATTGAACCTGATTTCTACAATTTAGGTTAACGAACTTGTGCGAGATATCTAAACAAAAGACAATTAAGTGAATTTTGTAATTTTGATGGACATTCACCCACATTGTAAACCTGTTTCCTTAAAAAAAACGATATGAAAAGGATAAAGTGATTAACTACAATCCAAACAAGTACTAAGTTTTGTCGTTTAACAGTAGATTTATTTTTTAAACACAAATCATTTCCCTTCTTAAACCTTCTCTAGATGAACCTTTTGATACCTCATGCACAATTATTCATTAACTTGATTTCCCACAAAAGTCGAATTTTGTGGGAACTACCCGTAAACAACAAGTACAAACGAAAACTCGTATTATACGTTTGTGTTTTTTAACATAGTTTAGAACGAACACACGTGTCAAACCCAAGATTGGTGATACCACGACCCATCTTCTCATATTCGATTTTCCATTATCAAAGTCGAATAACCACAAAAAAAACCAAATAGAAGTCTATTTAGAATGTAAGGGGAAAATAAAAAAACTGAAACTAAGAAAACATAGAAATTCTGGGTTGCATTTGAATGTAGTCCCTCATTGTGACTTCTCATAAACACCTACTGATACAATTCTCCAATCACATAGGGAAGTATAATGAAATCTCCTTTGTCTCCAACTACTTTTGCAAACAAAAAACAAAAATAAAAATATATAGAAACGAATATAAAAAATACCAAAATCGTGTTGTTCTCACCCTATATTTGATGAATGTCCCACGCTAATCTCTTTCTAATAAAAGTGAAGTAGTTCTATAATCTATTGAAGCGAATCTTGATCATGTTCAACATCTCCACCATTTTACCTGTTTAAGAATAACAATGATAATTTAAGTTTTGAAAAAATACAAAAAGAAAAAGGTATCAGTCGCTACTAAGAAGTGGGAGTTAATGCACCACCTCAAAACTTCTACTTTATTTAATCAAAATTCTCGACATTATATTGATGATTTAAAAAAACTATGAATAACATCAACTACCCACAATCATCAAACATATTCTTTAAATATATCTCTTTATATTTGTTTAGAATCCTTAAAAAAAATTTAAGAACATGATAGAATAACCTCGATAAAAAGAAAAAGAAAAAGAAAAAAAACAAAAGGCAACAGGTTATCATGCACGAGGAGGCCTATAATAACCACAAATCTCAGAAAAAGGGTGTTTTCCCCCACCCTTTAGTTTTGTTCAAGAAAAAATGGGGGTCGCCGTTAAGGAGTGTTAAGAAGAGGGCGATGAGGGGGTGGGGATTTGCGAGGGAGTGGGGATCTGGGCGGGGGAGGAGATCTCAAACGGGGAGTGGGAGGTCGGTTTTGGGGGATGGAAGGAGTGCGCGGCGGGGTTCCTGACACTGATAGGAAAAACAATATAAATAGTTAGTAGTTATTTTTATTCCTTTTTTGTTAAAAACTCCGTTTCATAATAACAAATTTGAATAAAACAAGCACAAGACTTGACAGGGTAGACGACCTCACAAACTTGACCTGCAAAAAGAATTCAATTTATACTCTTCCATCATATATATATATATATTGATAAATTCAGGATCGTTGCACACAAAAATAAATCGAACAGAGATAACATGCACAGCGGAAGCTTAACACAAATAGTCTCACAATCTCACAAGAAAGTACATCGACCAAATACACTTTTATTTAGCCAAAGGCTTTTCCTTTACAAACACTTACTCTCACTCTTCTCACTCACTCACATCTCTTCTTCTCACTCACTCACTCACTCTCACTTCTCCACTTATTCTCACTTACTTCTTCCTTACACTCAATCTCACTTAACTTCTTCCTCACTCTCACTTAACTCTGATGCATTACTATTTCAGACACATGATGCATCTACTACTACAGACACATAATAATTCTCGACTCATACTTCTCCTTAAATAAGAGCTCAAAGGAAGACTTAGTCTCCACGACTTCTTCCACTAACTTCACGGAAACTCACTCACACTCACTGGAACCTTCAGCGCCGAAAATAGAAGTGACGCCGAACTTAAACGTGCGCTAGACTTCAAGCCGTACCACGGTCCTACGCACTGAATACCTTATTAATCGTACAGTACCAAATGACACAAACCTTCGCCAACACGCAAACTAAACAAGACTTAACAAAACACTGCCGACGCAAACTGAACAATAAATAATGTGAACACAAACTCAAACTGAATCAAACTTAAACTGAACACAAACGTGAATTCGGCCGATCCGCCGATTCACCCAATAACCTAACATATATATGTATATATGTATATATATATATATATGAATATATATCATATATACATATATCTATATGAATGTATATCATATATGTGTATATTTATTTTATATATGCATATATATCCGGTGTATATATATAACCATACATTTGTATATAGATGAATATATATCCTTATATAAGTACATGTACGCATACATATGTATATGTGTGTATATATATGTGTACGCACATGTGTGTATACACAAATCTACATGTTATATATATAAAAACATATCTATGTATTTACAAATATACATATATATATACATATATGTGTATATTCATCACGTCACAATCAAAATTTATTCAATGACACATACATTACAAAAACAATAAATCAAAACATTATGCATAAAAGTAAGAACCACTTCAAGTTTGTAACAGACATCCTTAAACAATAAGGTTACTCTTCCAATGAGGCTCACATTTGCAAGTGAACTTATTCTTTGAATTGTTGTAGCCTTTCTTGCATGTACAGGTGGCCGTTTTTCCGTTCGTTCCATTAGAACAGGTACCGCCTCCCCCACATGGCCCTCCCACTTGTGTCGCGTTACAAAATGCCTTACATTCGCTTATTTTGCGTTGACTTTGAGGAGAACAACCTTTGGGGAGGGATGAGTTGAAAAGACAATTGTTTGCCAATTCTTTGCATTTTGGGTGTCCATTACTTGTCAATATTGGTCCCACAAAGTAGTTGTAGGAAATATTTCTGGTGCATGTGGACAAACGACAAGGGCTCAGAAACATATGGAAAATCTTAACTTCACGATTGGTACGAAAGTTGGGAGTGTCTATCGTGAAGCTTTTAGGGTTTTTTGTAGGTCATGTGATTTTAACATAATCAACAAACGTTTTATTTTGAAAGAATTTGACACATTAAAGGGATTTTCGAATCAGTCAATTTGACAATGTTCGGTCCTCCCTGTTTTTTTTTACCAGCAACTACCTTTCCTTTTAATTTTCTTTACAGAGAATTCTGTAAAACTGTAGACTCTTCAACAACATTTTTCTCCACTGTCATTTTTAGTCAAAAATTGATATTCATAGCATTCAATAGTGTGGATCAATCTCATTTTGGATATTTTCCAGTCTGAACAAATACACATTAATATCTCGGCATCTAGACTGTCCATTTTTAAAATAACAATAATAATATTAAAATTAAGTTATGAATTTCAATGGTCGTGTTAAACAAATTGGACTGTACATTTGATAGAAAATAATAATTGTAAACATTAAATATTGTCTCCTAATCAACACCCGATTTTTCTTATGATGCGTTTTTTACATGTTTTACTTTTTTTATATTGAAATGATCTCAAGTTTGTGAGGTGTAGAGAGATGGGGCAAAGAGGGAGGAAAAAGGGAGGATGGGAGAGGATGGGAGAGGATGGGATAGGATGGGAGAGGTGGGGAGGAGGGGTTAGTAGTGATAGTTTCCCATGTTACTTTTTCTGGATATTTCAACACTATCCTCGTAAAAAGAGGGGAAAGGAGGGGAACGGAGGGGAAGGAGAAAAGGTGAGAGGGAATAAAAACAGGTCATAAAAAATGGAAAACTAGAAAATTGAAATGGAAAGTGGAGGGAGGTAGGAGGCTATAAAGAGGGCATAGGGAGGCATGGGATTGGAGAAGGGGTCTTTGTTTCGGTCTAAGCTGCTTTTTCCCCTTTTCATTTTTAGTGATAACTTTTTAATTTTTACCCTATCTTAACTTGGAAAATATAACCATTTATACCACTTTAAGAAATTGTGATAGAGTTGTTTATTATGCATACTTTACCGTATTCAACGTGACTCTCTATAGTGTCCATTTTTATCAAAGAGAGCATATAAAGAAATATAGCGAACTTACAATATAATTTGAACTTACAAATATGTGAGGGACTTCAGTTGACTGATGGACGATGGAATGCTTCCACTTAGCTGGTTGTAACGTAGATCTCTAAAACACCGACACCCCCCAAATGTCTTCTAGTTAGTATGGACTAAAGATGATACCATAAAATAGAGGAAAAAAAATTCATACATCAAAAAAGAGGACTAGAAAATGAATAGAAGACTTGAAGATACGACAAAATCAAGCTGAGCATGACTTCTAGGTAAGCACACATGAAGTGCTTTCTCCAACATTAGACTTACAATAATAACTGATAAACACAATTTTGAATGGATTTTCACTAGTAATTAAAAGATGTAACCACTCCCTTCCCTCTTTCATTTTACAACTAAAGTTCATTGCAAAAAATTAAAAGTAGAAGTCTTATTATTGGATATTCAATCATTTTTTAAGGTTTTATCCGTAGTGGATGTTTAATCATTTATCACGGTTTAATCTCTAATTACCCAGCCGATTTGATAAGTATTTTTTCTTTCTATTTCGTCCAATCCTTGCGTGGGATGTATAGAAAGTCATGGGGAAAAGGTGGACACCATTGCTAACACAAAATTCTCGTCTTCTACAATATTTTTCATTGTTTTTTTTATTTTTGTTATCTCTTATTTAACTAAGTTCCCGCGAAGGAGTTGAATAAGTCTACATAGCAAGCCACTTTGTCCTTTATAAAGAACGCAAAAATAATAGGGGGAAATAGAGAGGGAGCGGTATAGAGAGAGAGAGAGGGAGAGAGAGAGAGAGAGAGAGAAAGAGAGGGAGAGAGAGAGAAAAGGAGAGAGAGAGAGAGTGAGAGAGAGAGAGATTTTGAGAGAGAATTGGCTTTGTTTATCACTAAGCCTTACAAAAGGCTGAGAGATGTCATTTGACCGATGGACGATGGAATGCTTCCACTCAACTGGTTCTTACTCAAATACCTGTTAGACCTCGCATACCCACCAGACCCCCCCCCCAACACATTGCCTTTCGGTTTCTAATGGAGTATGAGAAAATAAAACAAAAAAAAAATTGAGGATTAATTCTACCTCAGTACACATCAGGAGTTTTAACCAACATTTCTTTACAGAACTGTTAACATAACTTTAGATGAATTTTCAGATGTCTCCCTCCTTTATCCTTCTACAAATTGAGATGTCTTTATAAAATATTAGGATACACATTTCGTCTTTACGAACCCATTTGAACCATAGAAAAAGAAACATGACATTTATAATTGTATATTTAGTAATAAAAAGGGATTCCTCTCTAAGGCAGCCCTTTCCCAACCCCATCAACCCTTTTTGTAAAGCTCCTTTCCTGTTATATTTTGTCGAATTCTTCTGCTATTTGATTCTATAGTTAAATCTTAAAATATCCTAGCTATCAAAACTGGGAAAAAAAGGGGGAAAATTGCGATGTGCCACAAGATATTTATCCAAAAAAATTCGCATCTGTCTTTCTCTTTTACCCTCTCTCTCTCTTTTTTTCCATGGCGGTTCTTAGAATGATCTCTACATCTTCATCTAATTATAAAGCGTCTAAAGTCTTTTCTAAAAGGTCTACTTGACCACCACACTCTTGCTCCCCTCTCTCACCTCCACTCTCTCTCCCATTCGGGGGAGTTATTCAACGACGACCGATTTGCATAGTGATTCAAACATTCCGGTTCATGTATTTCAAGCTCTAGTGTTAAGCTATGAAAGAGTTACCAAACACATAGTTTTTCTTAATGAACGTGATTATCTATAGTTTCCATTTTATACAAAAGCGCTTCACAAATTAAGAAACAAATATTTTGTTCAAAGAACCGTCACAAAAAAAAATTACTAACATATAAATTAAATTTGTGCCAACATGCATGCCTTCATCTCCATTTTCATACAGAAACAAACCCCATTCTACAAGTAACAATCGGCTTTGTTCAAAATTTATTCTTACAAGTTGTTGAGGGATGTTAGTTTGTTGATGGACGATGGAATGCTTCCACTCAACTTGTTGCCATTTAGACGTCTAAAACTCAGCACCACGAGTAACCCACCCCCCTCCCCCCATAATGACTTTTAGCTAGTATGGACAAGAAGATGAAACAACAAAAAAAAAGCTAAGTTCTAGTTCTAAGTAAATACGCATAAAACAATTTATCCAACAATGCTATTGACGAGTAGGCATTTAAATGGATTTTCACTTGTCAAGAGATTTAACCACCTCCGTCGCCCCTTTTTTTTCAAATCGAAAGGTGCAACAAGATTTGAATGATTTTTCATTTGAGGAAAACAAATTTTATTATGGGAATTTGAACATATAAGTCATATACACTAGATATCTAATCGTTGTTATATTATCCTGTCTAAGACAAATATTGTAAAATACACCTACAAGAATTTTACACCCTTTTGGTTTTTGAGTATCTCCAGTTTATTAAGAAAACATGGAAAAAAAATAATTGACTTAGGTAGCTGCTCATCAATCCGCGGCTCTCAGAAGATCAATAAAACTGTCACCCTAAGTTGGATCAATAAAACTGTCACCCTAAGTTGAAGCCTTTCCCTGTTTTTTGTCCAAGCCTAATTTGGAAACATAAAATGAGTTTTAATCTACTTTATGAAGGTGTGGAAGGGCTATATATATTGCATATACTTTGCTAATGAACTTGACTATCTATAATATCCATTTGATACAAAATAATAATCATCATTAAATCACGATCATTCCTTTCAATAATGAGATTAAGCAATTAAAAATAGTAATTTACGAAATCTAGCATACATTAATATAACTTCAATTCTAAATATCCTTTTTATGTCTTTCGCTCCGTTTTCAAACCAAGTCCTACCCCATTCTGAAAGTGAGAATTGGTTATAATCATAATTTAAACGTACAATTCCATGAGGGATGTCATTTGACAGATGGACGATGGAATGCTTCCACTCAACTGGTTGTTAGCAAGACCCCTGTAACACCAAGAAACCCCACCTCCTTTAGCCACCCATCAGTGTTGAATATTGGCAAGATATGAAATATTTAACTTATTAGTTTTACTTTAAACATGTTATATAACATAAATGTAAAATAAACGAACACGTTCTTTGTTACATTTCCGTGTCCATTTCCTGCTAAGGACCAGAAGTCAAAGCTGCAAAGAAGTCAACTAAGTCTGAGTCAAAGCTGTAAAGAAGTCAACTAAGTCCGGGAATAATTGATTAGACGTCAAGTTGTATTTGCGTAGACGTCAAGATTTGGTGAAACGTAGTCGTAGTGTACGACAAGACAAATAGCCGCAGATTTTGAGAGTATGTCACGTAGCGAATTGCGACCGTTGATTGGTTTACGTAGTTCACATAAGATCTTCTTCTTTCATCTTCCTTGTTCAGTAATTAGGCTTGCTTCCTCACATAGAGAGTTGTTTTCCTTAGCTTCCTGTCTTGCAATTGAATGATACTATGGCTTCTTTTCAGAATCTCAACAATTTTTTTCTCCTGTAATCTTATTCTTTCTCTAATTTCCATGAGCCCTCTAATTGGGCTCGCCTGAAAAAATCTCAAGTTTCTTTGATCCTAAGGCTATTGAAGTTCCCACCCCTTCCAAAGAAGAAGTTTATGCATTCAGATCAAAACTTCCATCACTTCTAAAGGCCTTTGTTGAGCTTTTAAGGGGAGCAAATTGTGCCCGAAGGTGTTGCTAAATTTTGGGGGTTTTCCTTTTGCTATACATTATATTCAAAACCGCCCACGAATTATTTCATATACATTGATGAAATTTGTCTTAAAATCGATTTTGTCAACATTATTAATAAATTACTGGTAGCATCATGGTTATCGCACTATATTCTTTGATTAAAGGTAACATGTTTGAGCCTTTCTTGCTCACTCTTAAGAAACTAACCTCCCAAAGATCCTAACTATCACCTCTAGATGTTCTGCTATTCAACCACTCAATCACTCTAGTTAATGTACTTTATTAAGTGAACCATATCCGAACACCCCTCTTTGATTTCTACTTTCATTTAAATGATTCAGATAACCGTTTGAAGTAAAAATCGGACAGGAAAATGGGGATGTTGAAATGAAGCTTTTTCTAAACTTTCCAAACTTCAAAGCGTTTTCTTAAGGTGCATTAACCACAATCATATGGAAAGATTAAAACTTGTAACGTAAAAAATAAAAGTGCCAACATAAATTAATACTAGAAATGCCTATTGCACCTTGGCAGCCATTTTCGAACCAGGTTATACCCCAATCTAAAAGAAAAATTGAATTTGTTCGAAATTCACTCTTACATGCCTACGACGGATGTCAGTTGACCAAAGGACGATGGAATTTTTCCACTCAACTTGTTCGAAGATAGTTCGCTAAAAACACCAAAAATACCCACTCCCCCAACCCCCTCCAACCCAAATGACATTTAGTTAGTATGAATACAACAAAAAAAGAGAAAAATGAATGAATTTTATATGACTACACATGAAAGGATTTTATCTATCATTGCGCTACAAAAATGGATAAACATGATTTTGAATGAATTTTTGATTGGAATAGATAAATTTGACCACCTTCACTTCCCTTCTTTTTTTACGAATTGAAATGTGTAACACAAGGTTACAAGACATTTTCCGATTTTACAAACCTAATCAAATTATAAAATTTAAAAGACATAAATCATGTAGATGGATAATTAATCATTTCTTAGCCATTCCTCTCCAAAACAACCCCCCTTCTCCCACCACCCATTTTAGAAGCCCCTTTCCTCTTATCTTTGTCCAATCCTTCTGTGGGTTGTATAAAAGTTCACAGGAAAAAGGTGGACAATTCAACATTGTGTCTTACATGTTCGAGAGATTTGCCAGTTGACCGATGGACGATGGAATGCTTCCATTCAATTGGTTGCTCAAGAAAGATCTGCGATACCAGGCAGGCATACCACTCCCCCAACCCCCTAATTAGTATGGATTGGCAGATAAAACAACAAAGTTAATTGATCATGAATACTTGGTAATTACAAATGAAACTTTTTTTAACTTTGCACTTACAGATTTTGATAAACATGCTCCTGAATGGAGATTCACTTCTGATTGGTGGATTTTACCACTCCCTCCGTCTTTTTCCTTTTATAAATTAAAATGTGTAGGATGAGATTACAAGACATTTATCATCCTCAGAAACCAAATTATATCACAAGAATAGAAAAATAAAACTCTTTTACCTTAATATGTGAATATTTGTCAGAGATTCCTCCGAAAGAAAACCCTTTCTTACCCTCATTATCCCCTTTGATAAGCCTTTATAATCTTATCTTTCGCCCAATCTTAGTGTTGCAACGGTATCATAGGCAAAGGGCATTTATTACCATTTATAATAAACACTATTAATGAGTATAATTATTCTTAGCTCTGTTCGTAGTTCAACTGCAATCTGTTCTTTCATTCATCTTGCAGCATAAAGTCCACACACATTCATGTGTATGGTTGTACGGTGAATGTACGGTTGTACGGCCAGTCGAGTACGGTCTGAGATACGGAGGCCTAAGGTTGGTCTCGCTGCCACTCTCTCTCCCCACCCTTTCAAGCCGTCTCTTCCTCCCTCCCCCCGCCATACCCGTAAATAACTCCCCTTTCTCCTAAACGCTTCATTTATTCATCTCTATCTTACCGTCATACTCTCTCCCCAACTGAATTGTCTTTGAAATTTTCATTATAATCTTACATGGATAGTGACGGTTGACGAGCTGACCAATGGACGATGGAATCTTTCCACTCAATCGGTTAAAATGTAGCCACCTGTAATACAAATAATTCTCACAACACCCCCCAAATATTTCTTTCAATAGTTTTGTTTTATGGGTTATGCAATTGTATATTATGAGGATATATAATTGAAGAAAAATACATCTTACACTTGTGTCCATTCTTGCAATTGAAGACATGACTGAATCACATTTCTTTTTTTGGAGCTTGAATTCAAGCCTATGCATTTGGGCGATGACTATAACTCCCCAATACAGGTTTGTTAATACATAATAAAACCAAAGTCGTTGCATATTACCCCCATCAGGGCACTTCTGGGGTCAAAGGAATATTGTTGAGAAAGAGGTTTGACGAACGGATTTGATAAAAATACTATGTGACGGTAATGAGTATCGAGTATGATTAATACTCGATCCGCCATCAATTTGTGACGAGTGAAAAGGAGAGAGAGGAGAAAAGAGAGAGGGAGGGAGAGAGAGAGAGAGTATGTGTCAGTGACAAGAACTAGTCTACACCTGTCCAATAAAACCGCAAAAATGCATTTTTGTTGCTTCAAGTAGGCAAGACAAGTTTTGTTGTCTGCAAACCGGACAATTCTGGATGAAATCTGTCCATCAGCGTGATTTCAAAATTAAGGAGAAAACGGTTTTCTTGATCAAACACTTTATCCAGCCATACCTTGAAGCATAAAACTGAGTTTTGTATCACTTCAAAAACTTGTGAAGAGTTATACATAGTTTATCTTTTCCCCTAGTTAAAGTGACTCACAAAAGGAGCCCCTTTCCCAAAAAACACTAAAATTAATTTGAAAACAAAAGCCTAAAAACTAACAACTCTTGTTGACATATATTCGCAATTCAAATTGAGTCCACCGCTTTGTAGAAATACTCATAGGCTTTGGTCAAACATCGGTCTTACAGGAATATAATGGATGATAGTCCACCAATGGACGATGGAATGCTTCCACTCAATTTGTTGTTGTTTAGAATTCTGTGACACCAAAGCGTCCCACGTCACAACCCAAATAAAAACAGTTAGTCTGTCATGGAATACGATAAATCCAAAGAAACAAATGAGTATAAATTCTTGACACCTAAAGGGTTTTCACCTAACATTTTACTTACTGAAATTGATGAACATGACTTTGTATAGGTTTTCAGTTATAACTGATTTGACTACCCACTCTTGTTGCAAATTGAAATTTATAGTCTAAAACTACAAGAGATGCTATTTCTTTGGAGACCCAGTTGAATTGTGACAATCAAATCACACAAATTAACATCGCTTCTAAAGGATAGCCCTCACTCCAATCGCTCATCATTTTGACTCTACCTCCCATAATGCTCTTATAGGAGGTTGAGATGGGGAGGCCATGTTTATTTCTCTCACTCTAAGGCGACTAGTGGTGGAGGTGAGAAAAGAGGGAAGATTTTTCGACCTAGGAACGGCCTTTACTTTCACCCCCCTACCTCGTCCCCTCTTTAAGCAGTACCATCTTTCCCTCCTCTAATCGCCACCCTCTCGCCCCTCTTTCCCTAAAACTTCCTCTTTCCTCCTCACATGCTCTCTCACCACTTCTCAAGGCCAGACCTCTCCCTTTTGGTTATTCCTTGATGAGCATCGTCCACCTCTTGTATACCATATATTGTTTCCCCTCTCCTCCCCCTCCCCTCTTTAAGCGAATTCCTCCTTTCAAACTATTTTCTTATCCCCCCTCCCCTTTGACTTTTTTGTACATTAAATCTTACAAGTATTGAGGGATTTGAGTTGATCGATGGAGCGATGAATACGTCCACTCAATTAGTTGTTTTGAACCATCTGGACAAGAAAAATCAATATAAAATCCAAAATCAAAATTAATTCAACTTTAATCCCAAAATATATATTCAATAAAAGAAAAAAAATCAAATCAATCAATATTTTATGTGAAAAAATAATTTCAGTAGTATGGAGTATGCAGTTTGTAAATTGTATGAACAAATGGAGAATATGGACTTGAAGTAAAATACATGCAATACTTATGTCCATTTTTTCAGTTGCACATGGAATTGAAATACATCTCTACTTGGATTCCAGTCCACTCTATTTGAGAACTAGACATTTGGACAACCAGTAAATGTCCTCAATCCAGATTTGTCCAATCACAGCTAAAACTAGAGTCACCATATTTGTTATCATTACAATTGTTACTATCGACTATAATTGTATTTGAATATTTGGCCAATATTTGGCATTTGGATGAGAACCATGTGACTGGAAAAAACAAAAAAACATTTTTTATCCAAGAAGTTACCGGATGTGAAACGTTTTCTTCCGAAAACCTCAAATCTCAATTATTTCAATGTGAAATCTGTAGACGTCAATTTTTCATCGAAACAACCAGAAACGTCAAGATTTCCATTTGCAGTGTCCGCAAGAGTGAAATTTTTTCTTTTGGAACAATGAGACGTCATATTTTTTATCAATTACACTTATTTTTTTTTTTTTTTCATCCATAATACCGGTGGGCGTTGGAATAAATGGCCGGTGTCCGCGTAACAATTGGAGTAGTGGGGGCGTAATGGGAAGTGGCAATTATCAGGTATTGCCATATAAAATAGTATTAATTTTGGCCCACTAGATTACTTTCGCTTTCTGTAAACTTTTGCAAAAAAGGTTTTTGGGCTTTGGGAATTCGGGCATAGTGGGAATAGTGGTCATTAGTGGTCATTAGTGGTAGAGCTAAATTTATGGGAGTAATCCTAGAATGAAGAAATGTTAGACGGCTGAAACTGTGCTAGTGGGAAATAGAGTTGACAAAAATAATTTAATTGACTTCAGTCACAAGTGACTGAAGGGACTTTCTATACAAGTGTGTATCGCAGACTTGGTGATAGAGAATAGGAAAAAAAAAAGGTGTGGTGATTATACATAGTGCCTTGAAGGTACCTAAGTACTCCTGAGTGAGAGGGGTACAATGGGAGAAAAGAGATAAGAGACGCATGACAATGTAACATCCGGCCTGTCCCTAGCATAGCATGCATCAATTTCCCAATACTAGAGTTGTAAAAGGGACGTGTCTTTTTGGGCTTTCCCACCGAAAGGTCCATTAGTGAGTGTGGTGCTGGGGACCAATAGGAGTGGAGACGAGAGTACAGTCGGCCATGCAAGAAGTGTCTAAAAGATCAAGGATATAATGCTTTTGACTTATATAAGTAAGGCGCTTAGAACTGTATCGGAGGAGAGTGATAGCTAGGTCTTCATCTAGCTCGCCTAAATCAGTCACAGGCAAAAGAAAGCTAGCATGACTTTGACTTTCTCTGTTTTTGTCCGACTACGTCCAACAAAAATTAGATCGTCAACAGAAATGGTAGTGATTACAAAGCTATCACCTGTACCACTAAAATAAACACCACAATCTGCACGATTTTCCCTATAACCAATTTTTAGCGAGGAAAACTCTTGTGAATTTGGTGATTTGGAGGAGGTGCGTTTTCGTGACTTAATTTTTTAAATTCCTATTCTATTGGCTCATCTTTTATAAGTTTCTCTGCCTCTTTAATGTCTTTTTGGCCATGGCGGCAAATGGAAGCGATGACGGGCGTTAGGTTTTAACCAGAAACCCCAAGGACGTCAAATACTGTCAAATGCAAACATTCGTATTTTCCTTCCATTAAATTTGCAAGCAAAAATTGTAGCTTTTAAAATTTAGAACTGATTTTGCGGTAGATTTCACGGATTTGATACTCAAATAATGAAATTTACAAAATATTCAACAAAAACTTTGAGAATCTGGTGACTATGGCCAAAACCAACATGCTGGTCATGTTTTCAGATTTTTTTCCAAAACAAAAACTTTAGAATAATATGAAATATTGAGGACGTTAATGACCTTTTCAGAATGTAACAGCGACACTATTTCCTGGAATAGAAAGTTGAAATAATCAAATGACATCAATAGTTGATAAAAGTGGTGATCGTTAGATAATTTTCAACCCAAAGAAATTGAAATAGCGTCATTTTTTACGTGTCTGAGAGACAAAACCGACTCTTATAAACTCCTTTTTTTTTCCTGTAGACATTGGAAATATTTACAATGAAAAAGAATATAGGAAACAAAGAAAAAAAAAAAATGGTCCAAATCTCAAGTACTAATGCGCTATGGTTCTTACAATCCACGATGTGGTGGACTAAACTTGCAATAGCCAACAATAGGCAAAAACCTTTTAAATTGCGTAAGATTTTTGATGTCTAACATAACTAAAGTATCAAGTGTCACTTACAACGTTTTGAGGGATTTCAGTTGACTGATGGACGATGGAATGCTTCCACTCAATTGGTTGCCATCTAGATTTCTGTGAACCAGGCATCCCCACCCGCCACCTCAAGTGCGTCATGGTTAGTAAAGGCAATGAGGTCATACATAGAAATCTTAGCAAATATATGTGGAGGGTTTTTAACCAACGTGCCATTACAAAAATTAAAAGACATTATTTTTTATGGACTTCCAATTTAACACCTGATGAACTTCACCACCACTTCATCTCCATTTCTACTAATTGAAATGTGTACCACAAAATTAAACAACACGCTTTGTTTTCTCAAACCCAATAAAATTATAAGAAAATTAAGGAAAGGCTTCCTTTCTAATACGATCCTTTATACCTCAAACCAGACCACGGCAAAGACATAATACTGCCACATCCTCGACTATGAGCATGAAAAGCAACCAATTGCAAATAAGCATCTCAAATTCACCTAACAAAATTATGACATGATCAAAAGTAGCTCCCTAGTTTTACAAAAAAGTATAGGTTGACAATGTTCCAACAATATAAACCAGTTCCTTTCATCACAAAAAGAAAATGACAAATCGATACAATGTAGGACCCGAATTTTTCACATATATTGACCAATATAAAAGTTTCATTAGATGCCATGTCTCTTATTTAAAGCCATTACCCTCACAATACTTATATACGACCTACATCTTCGATCCCTACATTTTAAAGGCTATATTATGTACTCAACAACGAGCAACTTGTATTGTCATTAGTATGCTGTGTCAAAAACCACAATAAATACTTCCTCGCATTAAAACTAGTACAAATGAAGTCCAAACATGACTGTACAGTATTGTGACACCGACAAAAAAACCTAAGCTCTATATAGATTATTTATCTAGCACGACGATTTCGTCAAAATTCACCAATATGCTGAAATTCGTCACGCAGGATAATTTCCGCCCATCCCACTATCCAACTCTCCCGATCTCCCACTCTCACCCTCTCCCACTCTCCCACTCTCCCACTCTCACACTCCCCCACCATCCCACACTCACACCCTTCTCCCACCCCCCCTCTCCCCCTCTCCCTCTCTCGCTCCCTCTCTCCCTCATCTCCCTCTCTCCCCCTCTCCCTTTCTCCCTCTCTCCCTCACTCCCACTCTCCCACTCAATATCCCACTCCCACTCTCCCACTCCCACTCTCCCACTCTCCCCCTCTCTCTCCCATTCTCCCACTCTCTACCACTCTCCCTCTCCTACTCTCCCACTCACTCTCCCACTCTCCCACTCTCCAACTCCCACTCACTCTCCCACTCTCCCACTCTCTCTACCACTCGCTCCCACTCCCATTTTCCCACTCCCACTCCCCCTCACTCTCCCGCTCTCCCTCTCACTCTCCCACTTTCCCACTCTCCCCCTCTCTCTCCCACTCTCCCACTCGCCCTCTCTCTCCCCCTCTCTCTCTCCCTCACCCACTCCCACTCTCCCAGTCTCCCACTCCCACACCCTCTCTCTCTCTCTCCTTCTCTCCCTCTCTCCCTCTCCCTCTATACCCCTCTCCCTTTCTCCCTCTATCTATCTCTCCCTCACTCCCTCCCTCTCCCTCTCCCCCTCTCCCTCCCTCTCCCTCTCCCCCACCCCTCTCCCCATTCCTCTCCCCCTCCTCCCCCTCCCTCTCTCTCCTCCTCCCTCTCTCTCTCACACTCCCACTCTCTCCCACTCTCCCACTCACTATCCAACTCTCTCACTCTCCCACTCACTTTCCAACTCTCTCACTCTCCCGCTCTCCCACTCTACCTCCCCCTCCCCCTCACTCTCCCTCTCCCTCTCCCTCTTCCCCTCCCCCTCCCCCTCCCTCTCGCCTTACCTCTCCCACTCCCCCTTCCTCTCCCCCACCCTCTCCCCCTCCCTCTTCCCCTCCCTATTCCCCTCCCTCACCCCCTCCCTCGCCCCCTCACTCGCCCCCTCCCTCACCCCCTCTCTCACCCCCTCTTTCTCCCCCTCTCTCTCCACCTCTCCCTCCCCCTCTCTCTCCCCCTCTCTCTCACCCTCTCTCTCCCCGTCCCCCTCAACCCCTCTCTCCCCCTCTCCCTCTCTCTCTCCCCTCCATCTCTCTCTCCCTCTCTCCCCCCCTCTCTCCCCCTCCCTATTCCCCTGCCTCTCCCCCTCCCTCTCTCTGTCCCTTTCCCTCTCCCCCTCCCTCTTCCCCTCCCTCTCCCCCTCCTTCTCCCCCTCTTTCTCCCCGTCCCTCTCTCTCCTCCTCCCTCTCTCTCTCACTATCCCACTCTCTCTCCCACTCTCCCAGTCTCCCCCTCTCTCTCCCACTCCTACTCTCCCTCTCTCTCCCCCTCAATCTCCCACTCCCACTCTCTCTCCCACTCGCTATCTCTCACTCTCCCACTCCACTCTCCCACTCACTCTCCCACTCTCCAACTCTCCAACTATCTCTCCCACTCTCTCCCACTCTCCGACTCCCATTATCCCAATCACTCTCCTATTCTCCCACTATCTCCCGCTCTCTCTCCCCCTCTCTCCCCCTCTCTCTCCCCTTTTATTCCCCTCTATCCCCCTCCCTCCCCCTCCCTTTCCCTCTCCCCCTCTCCCTCTCCCCCTCTCCTTCTCCCCCTCTCCCTCTCTCACCCTCTCCCTCTCCACCTCCCCGTCTCCCCCTCTCTCCCCCTCTCCCCCTCTCGCCCTCTCCCAATCTCCCCATCTCCTCCTTTCCCCCTCTCCCCCTCTTCACCAATCTCCCTCTCCCCCCCTCTCCCTCTCCCCCTCTCCCTCATCCCCTCTCCCCCTCGCCCCCTCTCCCTCTCTCCCCCTCGCCCCCTCTCCCCCTCGCCCCCTCTCCCCCTCTCCCCCTCTCTCCCTCGCCCCCTCGCTCCCTCTCCTTCTCCCTCCCCCTCTCCCTGGCTCTCCATCTCGCCCTCGCCCTCGCTCTTCCTCCCTCTTGCCCTCGCCCTCTTCCTCTCCCTCGCCCTCTTCCTCTCCCTCGCCCTCTCCCTCACCCTCTCCCTCTTCCTCACCCTCTCCCTCCCCCTCTCTCGCCCTCGCCCTCTCCCTCGCCCTCGCCCTCTCCCGTGCCCTCGCCCTCGCACTCGCCCTCTCTCTCCCTCGCCCTCTCCCTCTCCCTCGCCCTCTCCCTCGCCCTCGCCCTCTCCCGTGCCCTCGCCCTCGCCCTCGCCCTCTCTCTCCCTCGCCCTCTCCCTCTCCCTCGCCCTCTCCCTCGCCCTCTCCCTCTCCCTCACCCTCTCCCTCCCCCTCTCTCTCGCCCTCACCCTCTCCCTCACCCTCGCCCTCGCCCTCGCCCTCTCTCTCTCTTCCCTCGCCCTCGCCCTCGCCCTCTCCCTCCCTCGCCCTCTCCCTCTCCCTCTCACTCGCCCTCTCCCTCGCCCTCTCCCTCTCCCTCGCCCTCTCCCTCCCCCTCTCTCTCGCCCTCACCCTCTCCCTCACCCTCGCCCTCGCCCTCGCCCTCTCTCTCTCTTCCCTCACCCTCTCCCTCTCCCTCGCCCTTTCCCTCACCCTCTCCCTCTCCCTCGCCCTCTCCCTCCCCTTCTCCCTTGCCCTCACCCTATTCCTCGCCCTCGCCCTCGCCTGCGCCCTCGCCCGCACCCAGGTCCTCGATCTCTCTTTCTCTCGCTACCCTTCTCTCCCTATGTCTCTCTTTCTATCTCTTTTTTTCTCTCTTTCTCTCTCTCTATTCATCTTACTACCTCTCTCACTCTGTTTCTCTCCCTCTCCCTCTCTCCTTCTCTCACTCTCCGTCCCTCTCTCGCCTACACCCTCTCTCCCTCTCTCCTTCTCGCCCTCTTTTTCTTTTACGCTCTCTCTTGTGAAGGTGATTTAGCGTTATGTTCTTCTCTCCTCAATCCGTACGTCCACCTTGTCCTATGTCTACTTGAGCATATTCCACTTGATTATGCTACGTTTACTTTACTCCTCTTTGTCCTAAGTCAACTTGTCCATACTCCACTTAATGGTCTATAACTTGTACGTTTATTATTTTTATTTTTTTTTCTTTCATTTTGATTCTTTTCCATCATCGGTTAACTTTGAGTAACACATTTGGTATTCATTTAGCCATCCAAATCTCGCTCTACGTAACGTCTTAGATTACTATCCACAGTAATTAGCGTTATGATACTTTGTATAAAAGGATCTTTTGTCTAAACGAAATAATCACTTGATCACAAAAAATTGAACATGCAGTTTTTCATTTGTCATGGCTTTTAACAACCCATGGGCCAAACAGGTCATGGGCCAAACCATGCAACTTCTAATAATATCCAGATTTTTCGATGGCACAAAATTTTAGGATTGGTCATTCAACTACGCACATTCATAAAATATGGGATCTTTTGAAAAGCGTGTCAAAACCTCTTATCATTGTTAACACTGATGATACAGCCACCAAAACCACCAAATCTAAGGAAATCGTCGAATGGAAGTTGAAAGACGACAACGCCCACGCTCGATTGGTGATTGTGCTATAGATAGAGAAGACATGCCTCAATTGAGACGCTTTCAACATGATCGACGCTTAGTCTCAATTGACGTCACATAAGTACAAACTGGATGGGCAACTCCTTGAATCCAAAAACGAGCTTTCTTCAACTTAATGAAGAAACCAACAGGATCCATATCCTTAGAAAAGAGTATAATGATTGGCGTCTAATTGTCTAAAAACGATTTATCATCCACTCTATTAGGTGGTTTACCCAAATCTTGTACCTCTTTTCTATCATCGTTTGATAATCTTGATCATCCCATTTTTTTTCTCGCTTGTGTATCAATTAGAAAAGAAAAATATCTTCCTTTTATCCATCAAACCCTTCCCACGTCACCACTTACTTTGGAGACAAGTTTAAATCTAACCTGAGGGGAGGGCTGTCAGTCACTTGCAATTATTGCAAGAAACAAGGACACGGCCACCAAATGTTGCAAGCCGGCTATGAAAAAAGGCGGCACAAGTCACAATTCCGCCAAATCTGGCGGTGACATCAAAACGGCTCACGTTTTCCCATAGCCCAATCCACTTCCCCTATTCTCTACCCAGCCTGTTTTTCCCCAAATTTCCGCACAGTTATCCCATTCCTCCTACACCTCAATTTCCACAACATTCTACTCCTTTGACGGTCACCCATTACATGTCAATCTACCCACATTGCCTAATCCTTCCACCTCTCCATTCTTTTCCGCCCAATCATCTTGTCATGTCTGCTAGTACTACTACTACTGGACCGCCTCACCCCCCAAAATCCCTCTGTCTCACATGCTCATCTTTTGGTTCTACGGGGCTCCTCGGCTTTGTTGATTCAGATAGGGCCTAGAATGAGCTCTACCGCCGTTCTAATACAGCCTCGTGTTTATTTTTGGGCTATGGGATTATTTCTTGGTCTTGCCTACTAACGCATGCTCCATTAACGAGGCCAAATACATGGTTGCGTGCCAAGCCGCCAAGGAGGTTGTGCGGCTATGCACTCTTCTCGCCAACCTCGGCTTTCCTCCTTCCACTCCCACTCATATCTTCTCCGACTTCAAAGGCGCCCTCGTCTTGATCAAGAATCCGGTTCACCATAAACGGACCAAGCATATCGACATCAATGGCAACGCGTCAAAGATGGCACTCTTCAATTTTTGTGTGTGAAGACTGCGAATCAAGAAGACGATTTTCTCGCAAGGCTCTACATCGGCCTCATTTTGAACAGCATCGTTTGTCTTCGAGCATTCGTCTTCCTCTTTCCTCCTAGTTTCCGAATTTCCCTTCTCCTTCCATCTAAACGCTTCTTTGTAGTTTTAGCTTGAGGGGGGTGTAAAGGGTAACTTAGCGTTATATCTTCGTTTGAATCTGTACGTCCACCTTGTGCTAATTCTACTACTGTATTCCATTTGATAGTGCTACCTCCACTTTAGTCCTTTTTGTCCTAATTCAACTTGCCCGTAATCCACTTATATAATAGCGATTCACGGTGTACTTCTCGAATGTATCTTGCCACATAAACATTGGTCACACCGATACTAGTTGAAATGATATAGCACCACATGATGGTTACCTAGTCACTCCCAAAAATATAATCGCGTTTTCGAAGCTATCCTTACATGTTGTCAATTGGTTCACCCTAATCAATCCTGGCAAATTATTTAATATAATGCCTAATGTAGCGTAAAGAAACCAAAGCTATTTTCAAATATTACTCTTATTTATATGTTTCTTACGATTTCCAACCTCACAAGTACGTGTCTCGATGAATGCGGTCAAGGTACTACAGTCGCACTTGAAATAGTGCCGATGCCAGCTCAATGTGACACTACAAAGACAACACACAAATTGGCATTAAGTGCCTAAATAAATGTTATTGTTCTATTTTTTTAGACACAAATACACAAAATCACATTATTAACAATTAATTAGTGCATATTATCTTTTATGATGAGCAGTGTAGTTTTAGTGATTATGCGGGGAGCCTTCAAAACTAATACTCCCTAGAAGAGTTGCGTGCACACTAACACGATCCACCTATTCTCGAATATGTTAATCAACTACGCAAAGTACTTATTTGGGACACGTTCATTACACTAACACCGGCTGTCACTCATACCAAATTCCATTTCTTTTCCCTTCTCTCTCTTCGATACTTTCCAAGAATCTTCCGCTCACACCCAATGGTCACCTCTTCTCTTCCCATCTAAGCTTCGTTGGCGTAATGGCGTCCTTTGTACATTTTCCACCTGATCACCTCACAACATGCCTTTTCAACAGCCTTCACCATAGCCGTCACCCTTGTCGCTGAGAATCTGGCGATTGACCAATTTTCTAATGTTTATCACAATTTCATTCTACCGTGAGTGCAGCTCTTCTTCTCTATCAGTTGTCTTGTCTCGTCGACTTTTCTTGTCTCGTCGACTTTTTTCTTGATATTTGACAGAGACTCTTTTCGGATGGAAATTGTGAATCTTCAATGTCAAACTCTGAGAGACTCAAACTCAGGTACTCGGTTGTAGTTGCCGCTAGATTCCAGTGAGACTAACTGTCGGCCGTACGATCCCATCGGGTACTCCCTTTCTTTCTCTTATAACTTGTCTCCCAAGCTGCTGCAGCTTTTTGTCTCACTTTCTTGCTCCTAACCTGTCCGGTATTCCTCCTTTCCAACTACCAAACAAAGACAACAGACTCTCTTTTTCTCCCACTTGACAACAAAAGCGCTGCGGCTTCCACCCATTCATGAATTCCTCCAATTTAGTCCCATCATATAGATTTCTTCTGAATTTACCAAATTTCTTCAAAAGGTTGCCAGTTTAGCAATCTTTTTGCAAAATCTTTAAATTCCTCGATCGTTTTCCAATTTTTAAAAATAAGTTCACAAATTTCCTAAATTTTCGCAAACGTCTCCAACTGTCTCCAAATTTTGAAAATTCGCACCATTTTTCTCCTAACTGCTCACGAATCAACCAAATTTTCATAAATGTTATCCAATTTTTTTTTACAATTCCCATCTCATACTTTAAAATTTGCCAAAAATTCTAAAAATGTTTGTAAGATTCTAAGAATCTCTAAGATTTCTAATTCTCCAACTAGAAATCTCAAAATGTAGAAATTTCCAAATTTCTATTTAAAATTGTATTTTTTCTCAAATTTCTTCTGAAATTATTCAATATCCTTTCCAATGTCACCAAAATTTGTCTATTTATGCAAAAATCTCTAAAATCTTCATTCAATTTCTTCAGCTTCTTACAATTTCCTTCAAACCGTAAAGACTTTTTCAAATTCCTCTTTCTCGACCCTCAGGTAAATGTTCACAAAACTCTCCCCCTCAAAACTACCGATTTTCGTCCACACTAACTCTAGTGAATCCGCAGGCACACTTAATCTTCGAACCGACACCTTCGATAACCTTTTTCCTCTTATCATTTGTCCGTTCATACTTTGGAGGTGTAAAATTTATAAAACAATTGGAGTTTTTAACACATTGAGTATGGTTTCTTCAAATCAAAAGACGTTCTATAGTGTTCATTCAAAGAAAGCACATCTTCAAGAATTAGTAATTTTTTTATAGAAAGTCAAAAGTAGAAGAGATCCACGGCCTCCTCTTTCAACTCCATTTTTACCACTGTAATAGTAGAATTGTAAAATGCGACTACGTCGCAAAGTAATTTTTTCATCATAATGTTTTTATTCTTTTGGTTTCTTTAACTTTTGAATATTTTTAAGTGTTGACTCACAGTGTTTCTAGCCGTGTGAGGTTGCCAATCTCGGGCGCAATGGATCCCCCCAGTCCTCTCGAGCCTAGCCCTCTGCACCTCTTTCCCGTTGGTCGTTAAAAGAACCCTCCCTCCCTCCCCTTGGTCCTTAAAAAAATTCTTCCTCCCTCCCTTTGGTCCTTAAAAGAACCCTCCCTCACATTGGTCATTGAATGAGTTTTTTCCAACTTCTTCCACCCCTCTCCTCGAAAGACAAAGAACTATCTCCACCCTTGTTGAGCAAGTCCCTCCATTCTCTCTTCCCAGCCACCCACTCTCCTCTATGCTCAAAGAGGTTTTCTCTTGATTTTGTTGCCTTGGGTTCATTTTATCACTCTCCCCCTTCCCGACCCTTCCTTGTGTTCCCCACCCAATTACCCCTTTAAGCCTCGACAACGCCCAAGCTTTAGCCTAAAAGCGTATCACAACAAAAAGTGCATGCAACATATGAATCACAATTAAGTGCGAAATTCAGTGTGATTCATCACAGTAGAGAGTGCACGCAACAATTTTTACTCACATATAAGTCACGCGATGGGTACTATCGCAAAAAAAAAAATCTACATCACAACGAATTGTGGGAAATTTCTCCTTGTTTATTGTGGCCGCTTTCACCGCCTCAAGTGTTGACTCTACATCAACAGTAACGACAGTGAAAATCAAGCTCAACACTAAATATTAGTTTGGAAGGAAACGCAAAGGTCAACCGCAGAACCGGAACCTAGATCCATAACCATTACCCATATTGCATCTCTTAGGTGTTCCATGAACAGGACCAAGATAAAATATAAAACAAGAGCGAGAGATGTATTGACACAACACAATGTTAAAAAAAACGGATAGCTTTTACAAGATTGTCAAAATGTGGTCATGCCCCTAACAAAGGATGCATCTTTCCTAATGGCTTCGTTTTTCCACTGCTGCAAGGGATATATCACACACTACAGAATGGTTGTTGTCAAGCAATGGATCTTGTAATGCTCTCCATAATTTCCTGGCAGCTGCGATGCAATTCTTTATGAAAATAATGTCTTCTCACTGCCTCCTCCAATCCATGAAGTGTCAGGTGACATGCCTGCCAACCTAGAGAGCGATGATAACCTAACACAAATGATGAAATGTGCAATGCTATGCTGACGTGGCTAACATCCAATTGTACGATGTACGGCGTGGATGTAACACATGATGTTTCGCCACACTCTATACCTACAGCTCAGATTTTTTACAACATAGGAGTCAGATTTCACACTAGGATCGTTGTACTTGTCATTCTCAATCTCAGCAAGTTTTTCAGGCGATCTGCAATAAAATGGCCTGTCTTGGCAAGAATGACACTTTTTTTCCCTGTTATATTTATTAGATGATGCAAGTGCCGTTTTTTTAGGCTGACCGTCTTGGCCCATATGGATTTGTGAATTTCTGCTCGTCCCGCCTACCTTTATTAATGTCATTACTAAATGGTGCGATTGCCAATCCTTCAGGTCGGCTTTCTTGGCCTATTCCGGTTTACAAATTCTTCACTTCAATCTCAATAATTTATTAAATTTACTAATAGCTAATTTTATGAAATTCCACTGTGGAGATCTTTCTATGCCTTCACACTGTTGTTATTACTCTGTTTCGTTTCAGTTTTAGGTGTAGTGCTTTCTGCATTGACTCTTGTAGTCTCCAAATGTTATTTCTCAGTTTTACCATTTTTTTGTACTCAGATGGTTTTGCCATCGCAATTTTTGCAATAAAGATTTCCTTTTCATTGTATCCTAGCTATTACTATCACACACATTCACACGTTGCTAACAACCGAACCCAATCGTATTAAATCGCACATATTCTATAAGCACTGAAACAAATCTGACCCACCAGGGAAACAATTAAACCATAGTCCCGTTTAACACTATCGATTATCTCCAGCCTGTCATTTGTCTGACACATTTTGCCTGACACATTTGTTACGCCGACACATCTACACCGCCAATCGCTATTAGCGTAGAAGTTTCTTTAGCGTATACGAATAATTAGCGTGGTTTACACTAATTGGGAATTTGGAAATTTTCGAAGAAAAAGATTACTCTAATTAGGAATTAGGGTTTTTTTTAAATAGTGTGAATAATTCTACTTGAGAATAAATAAAAAAAAAAGCGGGACGGGATTAGCGTATGCAACGCTAATAGCGATTGGCGGTGTAGTGGTTACCTACCTACCCAGACCTTAGAGCTCGTCTAAGGACCTGTACGGCCTGCTACTTTACAAGATTGCCAAATTTGGTCATGTAGGTAGGAAGGTACCTTTAATGACTTTTATTTAGTTTTTCCTACTGCAATGTATTCCATTTTTGGATTATACAGTGGTAGGTTTTCCTGCAGTGGCGTGGCTTTAATGGAACGACTCTTTCAGTGTTCTTTGTACTCTTTTCTCGTACGGCAATATATGCAAACGTACGGATCGTACGGAGCTAGGTGAGTGCTGATGCAGTGGCATTGCCCAATGGAATGACTCTTGCAGTACTCATTCTATTTTGGATGCCTGCTGAGTTGTCATGCGTCTTGCTGCTGAGCTGTCATTTGAAACTATGCAGTATATTCTGCAGAGTAATTTTTTATATTTGGTGCCTCCTCCAATGTCTGATGACCTAGAATTCTCTGACGTGGCGTGCCTCGAAACGTACTGACCAATGATAATGTAACACGTGGGACGTGTCGTGTAGAATGCTTCGTGACGTGGCTACCACCCGGATGTCTAACTGTACGGCTTGCATGTAACAAGTGACGTCTCGTCACACAAAAGTGTCGCAATTTGATAAAGAGACGCGCAGGCAGTAAAAGAGTGTCAAAGGCGAGGAGAACTCACTGTCGGCCGGCGCCATGGGTCCAATGTAGTCTCCCATAATGACTGCCACGTGGCACGCTAAGATCAACACCGTCGCGATGGCCATGGTGGCCGCCATGGCTGCGAAATTGTCACGTCACACGGATAAAAAAAGATTTTGAATCAAAAGACAAAGCAAAATTTTCACGAATGGTTGCAATATTCGTTCTATGGAGATGGAACTCCTCTCTGCCGATCGATTAGGGTTAGGGTTTCGAATTGGGACAGGAGCTGAAAATATGTGACGTCACACGGATACAAAAAGATTGTTAAACAAAAGCCAGGCTGCAACTTTTAATCCTGCAGATGGAGTTTCACTCGGCAGGTCGATTTGGGTTTTGATCGATTAGGGTTTTGATCGATTAGGGTTTTGATCGATTAGGGTTTTGATCGATTAGGGTTTTGAACGATTAGGGTTTTGATCGATTAGGGTTTTGAACGATTAGGGTTTTGACTTCCGAATTTGGACAGGCACGAGGTCCTGATGCCGAGATTGCCCAGGGCTTTCTACCTGTCTGTTAGAAACGGGTCACGCTGACAAAGGAGGCCGTACATTATTTGTTGCCGAACGGTCAAGATTTGCCCGTTACATGCCAAATATGTGGCGCAATGTGAGATCTTGACGGACGGTCAGTGTTTCTTTGGAGCACAAGTTTCGGCATGTATTAACCTTTCTAGCACGTAGCGCTTTGGGAGAGGCTCTACGAATTTTCCGATGTACGGCTGATTTAATGATTCAGGCATGATTTAATAAAATGGCAGTTGAAGCGGTATTTTCGGTTTTTTTTTCTTAAACTGTAAAGTACACCGTGTATCGCTATTAGTGTTAATTACGGTAACATTCCATTGGGCGGTCCCAATAAATGTATGGACAAGTCTACTAACAACGTTTACTGGAAGTCCGCTCCATTTTGTGGGGCCAGTAACGAACCTTCCTCAATTATGATTGGCACCACATAGGTTAGGGTTTGTCCCCATGTACTGTAACTTAGCGAGCTTACTTTGTATTTTAGCGCGGATCCGCCAGACCCGGTTTCCAAATTCCCTATGTCTGTAAAGACGAAATTGTAACTTACGCATTTGACGATTGTATACGTCAACAATACCTGCGACGGCTGTTAACGTCTACAATCTGTGGTCCCACGATATTTTTTGGAACTGCTTGTGACGTCCATGTCTTACCGTGACATTGTAGACGTAGCGCATTCCAACCTGTGCCGTTTCCCGGTTGAATACGAGGCGCTTTGCCTTTGCGACTCCTGTCCGGTCGACGTGAAATGGCATCTGAATTTGAAGACCCCTGCAAAAAAGAAATCCGTACTGGACGAAAACGGACAAATCCAAACAAATTATGTACTTTTCTTTGGCGTATTGGAATGGAAACTGACAAAAAATAGCGAATTTCGTACTTTTATTTGTCCTTAGAAATCGTATGAAAATTTCGAATATTACGACACTTGCGAATACATATTCCTATTTGTTTATAGAAAATCCTTAGTTTTAAAACACATCGCACATGTGTTTTAAATATAAGGTTGAAGATGACATTTTTTGTCTTCAAAGTGGGTCGAAAAACACAAGACGACAAATTTTTGTACATCATAAGTTCGAGGATGAAGCAAATTGTACTTTACAAATTTGTGATTCCTTCGTACGGTTGGAACTTAGGCAGTACAGCGCTAAGTTTTATAGCAAAACGATAAAAAAAAAACCCTTACTTATGCACATGGGGACATACCCTTAGAATCTAGATTCTGAAAATCTTAAAAAAACGGAATTGATCATGACAGTGACTGTTTTGGTTGAGCACAGTCACTTACGTCATTTTGTCAAAAAATGTACGTTTGAAGTACACATTGGTACAAATAAAGTACTGTGGTGGTATTCCACATTGGGGGGAGGGCACATTTGGCGGGCGGCTGAGACCTTCAAGGAGGATTTTGCTCGGGCAATGTAAATCCCTTCTAGTTATTGATAAGGACAAAAGTTTCGTGCGAAGCGCGAAGATTTTTTTTTTTAGGAGTCTCCTCGCTGATTAGGTCAGATGTACCAAAAAAAACCAAAAATATACAAAGTGTTCACACTTACAACATTCTCATATAGAGAATTCACCTCAAATAGCATCACACGCGTCGCATGACAACATGTAAATCGCGTTCGCGACTCAAAATATCTACATAATACAATAAACATTCACACTTTAAACACTACACCATTTAATCCGTCGAACAACTGAGTCACGCATCACGTGAGAACACTTGACCTTTGACATAAAAAACAAAAATAAAAATTAGCTGGGCGTCACGTGAGAACATATTACGTATGACATTACAAACAAAAAAAAAGTACAGTCATATTGTTGTCAAATGGCGCTGCAGGCGATTTTTTTTTTACTATGCAACGTGAAATGAGGATAATACGCGGATAGTGTAAAGATATCCTACAGTCATTATTGAAGTAGTATTTTGAAAGGGGGAGAAGATATTTTCAAAGCGGAGAAGGTATTTATGTTGAAATTTTAAAAAGTACAAGACAAATCCGCGCGTACTACTTAGGGCCTTGTCCCCATGTAACCAATATTTTGAAACGTTATTTTGGAATTAAGCGCTGATTTTACGGTGTGCTTTTCAAAGTGTGCCTATGTGAATCGTTACTTGTGCATTCATTATTTTGAATATGTGGCAGTTGTCTATGTCGCCAATACTTGCTACACCTGTAGAAGCCAACAAATTGCTGATATTTGTAGAAGCGAACGATCTCCAAAGAAACTACAGACATTTGTACGCGGCAAAGAGCGGCAAAGAGCTCCTAACATACTGGGAGAATTGTCGACGCTAGGGGTCATTTGTTAACGCCCACGTGTAAACGACATAAGCAATCGCCTACGTCCACAAATGGGCTGTACATTACAAAAGTAGTGAAATTGACATTGAATGGTTAGCGTGACATTGTAGACGTCACGCTTTCTTTCACTGCCATGTGCGTAGTTTTGGTGGATCTTGTCCGCCTGCCTATTTCCATTTTCTACACTTTTCTATTTAACGCAATTATAGCATTCGCCATTCAGACAAAAAAACGGGCAGCACATACGACCCTTCATTACCTCTACTGTAGACTAAATTATTTTTGAGAAAAACCGAATCATTTTGGTTGCCAACAAAATTGTTTTCATACAATTTTTGAGAACACCAAACATTTGGAAGCAATATAGCGAAAGATGCTTATGTAATAGGGTAAACCCCTTAAACTTGCACATTCGGGTTTGTTGAAATTCAAATTATAATTGAAATGGGAAGTATACATCAAATTTTTTTAGTCAGATTACAATTTGAAAAGCAAACAAATATTTCAATTCGGATTGAAAATAAACAAGGAACATTAGGAACAAAAATAAGAATCCAACTTAAATAAAAACACAATGTTATTCTAAATTGAAATCTACATTGACATCAACATTTTTAGATTTTTAAAGTTTAAAACTGAAATTAAAAAACTCCACTTACAATTTGAAAGTTGAAATTAAAATTGGAATCGGCATTTCAATTTGGCTGACAAATGATAACAACCTTCGAACAAGATTATAATATTGAAAGGGTGGGCATGCAGGATGACTCTGGAAAAAAAAAACGTTGTGCGGCAATGATAGTTGAAAATTTTTTATTGGGCTTCTCGACAATTTTGCAAATGATATTCAAATTCCTCATACCACCCATGTTACATGATAGCCAAAGCTAACAACTTTTTGAAGAGATTTTTGCGAAAGTTATGTTTGAAATTGTAAAAATAACCCTCCGACATTTGTCAAGCTTCCAATCTGAATCAAATAGGGTTTACTATATCAAGCCGAGGTCATTACATTGGGCCGATGTAGAATTAGGACGTTATAGTGACAAGCGTTCTCGAAAAATGTTTCGATTGAAAAAAGATACTGTGGTGTTTTTGGTGAAAGAATTAGAGAGTGACCTCAAAACTAACCCTCCCTCATGACTCCAAAACATCCCAAGTAGAGAATCGAGCACAGAAAATCAGGTTCTAATAGCCTTAATGAGGTTAGGACACCAAGGAAGTCTGATACGTACTTCAGTGGAATTTGGTATTGGACGTTCGACTGTTAGTTCAATGTTAGAATTTCTCGTAAAGTAATTGGCAATAGTGAAAAAATTACGTCACTGGGTAAGGTGGCCAACTAAAGACGAACTTAAAGAGACGAAAGATTTCTTCGAAAAAGACAAAGGGTTACCCAATTGTGTAGGAGCTATCGATTGTACTCATTTACAAATGACACTTGGAAAAAATATATTACCGATCGATTATTTTGACGCTAAGAACAATTATTCCACAGTAGTACAAACAGTTGTAGACCACAAAATGATTATTGATCTCAATGTAGGATCTCCCGGATCAATCCACGATTCACGGATTTTTCGTAGATCAAAATTGGGTCAAGATTTTCAAAGGCGTATGGAATCAAGTGGGAATGTTTTCCAAAGGAAAAACAATAATGTGTTTCCGTACCTCGTTGGAGATGCAGGGTACACTCTACATGCGAACCTTGTAGTGCCGTACCCCGGTGCGAGACTTACTGCAGTTGAGATAAAATTTAATTTTCAACATTCGGGGTTGAGGATGGTTATTGAGAGGGCTTTTGGGAAGCTAAAAGGGCAATGGAGGTATTTCCAAAAAATTTACCATCCACGGATAGAAACGATGTTGACTTTCATCATAGCTGCTTGTGTATTACACAACATTTCCATTGCGAGGAACGAGGTGGATATCGATTGGGAGTTGGAGTTTGCGAAAGAACAAGCAAAAAATGTAACTGACATTGAAGAAAGGGCCTCTCGCTTGCCTAGAGCTCGCGAACGACTAGCACGAGCAAGTGGAGATGTGGAAAGACGACCGACTGTTTCTCGCTCCCATTAACTCCAGGGTGTTGGAGTAAGAGACATTTTACGTGATTTTGTCATGAGGGGTGGGGCTATTGAACATAACAATACCGGCATTTATGTTCCTCATGTGGATGGAGAAGGGGATATAGATATGTTGATTGACGACAACGACCAAAATGGCGACGAAATGGACATCGACGATTAGTAAAATGTGTATTTTGTGATTTTCGTACAATGGTGTCAAGGTTTTTTTTCGTCTTTTAGGAACTCGTGCTAGTACATAGTTGCCCAATAATTTTAAAGCAATTTATTTTCAATATGAGTTATGGGCTTCATTAAAACCTATGTTTCAATAATTTTATATATTTCCACATCATTTTTTTGGATATTTAAATTTGTATGACATTGTTTTTTACAGCCAATGTTCGTTTTTGAAATCATGTGCTTCCCTAGTGTTTGTTTTCATATACATCCTATTCCACTCTTTATGTACCTGGTACTATAAAAGACTTGTTTTCAATGAATTATTGTTTGAAGGATATTTTTATTTATCCATTTGATTTGTGTTCATGCATATATTTTATATTTTCTTCTTATGTTTACTTCGGTGCATTTTGTTTCACTCGATGTTTAATAGTTTTGTGTATCAAACTTTAAATTCACTTAAAAAAAACCAAGAATTTAGAGTTGTCAATGTGAACACGTTATTTCATGAGTCATGATGTGAAAACAAATTTTTAAAACTATTAAGCACCTAAATACAAAATCACGAAACAAAAAATACAAAATTAAAAAACAGAAAACAGAAACAAAGAAACATATTAAAGGAAAAAAGGTAGCAAAAAAATCGTAAGAGAAAAAACAAAACAGAGCTCAGAAAGTAAAAACAGAAGACAGAAAACAAAGAAAGAAAACATAAGAAATATAACATAAAAATTATAAAAACTCTAAAAAAACATAAAACAAAGAAAATGAAACAAAATAAAATAGAAAATACATCTAAAAACATAAGAGAGAAAACAGGAGAAAGAAAAATAGAAAATAAAAACTAAAAAATTAAAAAAACTACTAAAAAAACAAAAAGCAAAAAAAAAAAAAAACCCACAAAACAAAAAATAGAAACAAAATAAATTATCACGTTGATTAGTTTTGGTTTTCCAATTTTTATCATATCTCAAACCAATTAACCATATGCTTGACAGTAAGGCCCAAAAATCAAAAATATTTTTTTCTATAATACGAATTTGATGCTTTTACTATTTGAAAAAACTCAAAAAATACTAAGTATTTGGAGGTACATTATTATATTCAAAAAACTTAACTATTGAAAATATTTTTTACATTTGTTGCGATTGTCATCTTCATTTCCTCGATGACCCCCTTAAGAACATTCTCCACAGAGCCTAAGAGTTCTTTATGTATGCTCACAATCTCTTTTTGTCTCTCAAACTGTTTTCTGCCTGAATTATCCAACATTTCTTCGACTTCTTTTACCGCATGTGACGAATTTTCTTGATTACCTTTGCGCATGACTCGCTTTCGTTTCTGAGTGGAGGTGAACTTATCCCCATTAAAAGGCGAATGAAATCCTGTGCCCTTCTCATCATCTCCTTCATCCTCTCTCTTCTTCTTCTCCTTTTCGTCACATACATTTTTGTCAAATCCATGTACTTTCGCGAAGTTTGCACAAGCAGTTTCACCACGAACGTTACTTTTTTTTTTTTGGATTCTCCTCAAGAATAACTGTATCTTCTTCGTTGTCTAAAAAATCATCATCCACCTTTGGGAGGTCATCCCCGGTATCCCACGTAACCTTGGGGTTGATAGCGTCTCGCATCGGCAACCATTATTCTAATTCATCAAAAATTGCTTTAGGAATCGACGGTGGCAAACCATTTGTCTTCCATTTTTTTTTTCCCATTGTAAAATAGGTGGCAACACCACTTCTCTCGTTATGATCTCTGATTTTTTAAAACTCACTCGTTACATTATTCCATTTGCGTTCGCACTCAGTCCAAAGGCGATGAACCCCGCACTTTTCCATAATTTTGGCGAGATCCCCCCATTTTTCAGCCATGATTCCGAATTTAGCCTTTGCACTAATCCCTAGGTTTTAAAGAAACTCTAGTTCTATCTCGTCAAATTCCCACTTTTCGCCTTTAGTTTAGGGGGTTTCCGTGTTTTTTTTACGTCTTGGTGGGGTCATTATGGGTCTTTGCAGTAGATTTGTGGTGGCTACTACAGGATTTGCGAAGAGAGTAGTTAGTGGAGAAATTGTTGGTGGCATTTGCGGGGTATGTATAGAACAGGATGGGGTGTAAGAGAATATAGGATTAGAAGAGACAAGATGTGTTAACGGATATATTGTAGGTGGCATTTGCGGGGTGTGCATTGAAGAGGGTGGGGTATAAGATGAAAGATTGATTAATGGCTCGTTTGTGTTAATGATATTATTATGAGATGCATTCTGCTTCCCTTTTTTTGACATATTATCTTTGAGGAGAGCTGTCAAAATTGAAAGACACAAGATTGATTGTAGTTAGAGAACCATTACACTGTTTTCCCCTCTAAATAAGCACCTCCCTCTCACTCTCCCTCTCCCTCTCCAACTCCCACTCTTGTTTCCTCAAAATCTGCCCCCTTCTCCCTCGTCCTCTTCTCCTCCCTTTCCTTTTCCCTCCAAATTTGCCCCATTTTTCTCTCCCTCTCCCTCTCCCTCTCCCTCTCCCCTTTTTTTATTTTTCCCTCTAAATCTACCTCCTTCTCTTCTTTCCCTCTCCCTTTCCTTTTCTTTTTTCCTCTAAATCTGCCCCCCCTCTCTCTCCCTCTCCCTCTCCCCCTCCCGCTCTTTGACCCTCTAAATATGCCTTCTTCTCCCTCTCCCTCTCCCTTTTCCTCTCCCTCTCCCTCTCCCACTCCTTTTCCTTCTACCCCTCCCCCCCTCTCTCAACCTCCCCCCCCTCCCACTCCTTTTCCCTCTAGATCTGCCTCCCTTCTTTCTCCCCCTCCCTCTCCCTATCCTTCGCCCTCTCCCTATCCCTCGCACTCTCCCTCTCCCCTATCCCCCCTCTTCTTGATCCCCTCACCCTCCTTCTCCCTCTTCCCCTCCCACTCTTTTCACGCTCAGCCTGCCTCTCTCCATCTCTCTCTCACCATCTCCCTCTCCTTTTCCCTTTCTTTCTCTCTATTAATCTGTCCCTTCCTCTCTCACCCTCTGTCTTTTCCCCTCCCACTCTTTTTCCCTCTCAAACTGTCCCTCTTTCTTTTGTATGCTTTTCTTTCTCCCTCTCCCTCTCTCTCTCAGTCTCCCTCTCCCTTTATTTGCCAATCTTTTTTGTTAGTCATGAACCATATAATGAAAAACACGATGAAGGCAATAAGCATATGTAAGAGAAGTAAAAAAAAAATCATAAAGATTTTATGTTGCACACGAATAAAAATGAAAAAAATATGAATACATAATTAAAAAATTGTAATACTAAATTACCTTATGCGATGGCAAAAAAACAAGCCTTTGAATTTATCTTGTTTTCCCTTTGTTAGTCGGCGACTAGCGATCTCCAATTAAATTACACTTAAAAACGCTCAAAAAATCGAAGGACAGTGAGAGGGGAAGTGGGAGATACAAGGGAAGAGGTAGCGTGCAGCTCCTTCTTGGAATTCTTGTTTTTGGAAAGGGTCACTACACCGCTGCAATATCAGCAGACCGTGTTGGAGATAAAATCCATAAAACGAAACAAACAAACGAAACATAAGCAAACGGACAAACAATTTTTTTTTCGTGTATTCTCCTAAGTGCAAAAAAAAATTGAAAACTATTCACGCGTGCAACCCCAACTTTCTATTCGTCAATAGGGTAATATTTTGATTAAAAGCAAGTCGCGATTTGATTTCAGTGTAGGTGTCAAGATGACGTTGAAGTGGGTCGCAATGATAATACTGCCAAATCGCTGTACCTTTCAAGTTACAAGATGACACAAACTGTATTTTAGTTTTTGCCCATTTTTCGTACGGCGTAATATTTTCAAGTAGGGAGTCCCATTTTCTATGTAAACGACGGAAAAAAACCTTTACTTGAACACATGGGGACACGCCCTTACTAACTCCAAAATGTGACGCTACTTATCATACTCTGTATGGTCGAAAGTGAAATTCCGTACTTTTCAATGTAGATTAACTCTCCTCGCGGATGTTCGTACGTGGTAAAATTGAAATCCGTACTCGCCAATGTAGATTACCTCTCTACACGAATTTTGTACGCTCTGCACTCTCGAATGTACATTAGCCCTCCGGGCGAATTTCGTACGCTCAAATGTGGACCAATTTTTTTTAGTATGTATCGCAAATGATTACGTTTCAAATTGTATTGTTTTGAAACGCAAGTAAATATGGGCTTATGTTAATCTATTTATGATGTACCTTTTAACCATAGGTTCTGATTTACGTTATGACGTTTCTAGTGTTGAAACTAACCGCTAAATCAGCTCAACCCTAAATCCTACAGCCTAACCCTAAATCTTATAGCTTAACCCTAAATCCTACAGTTTTGAATTTTCGTTTTTGTTATTTTTTTACTTTTTTTATTTCATCTTTTTTATTCTTTACTTGTTTTTCTTTCAACACCTTTATTTTAAATTAAACTTTTTAAAGGTTTTTCTTATTATTTTCTTTTTATTATATTTTTTTTTCATCTTGATAATTTTTTTCTTTTCAATGTTTTCTTGGCGTAAGGGAATTTTCTAAATTTTACCTAGTATTGTCTCAAGGCTCACATTTGAAAACTGTCAAAAATTTGTTCATTTAGAAGATTCCTATAAACCTCCCACAATATAGTGAAACAGATAGAGCACGCATCATGAAAGATACATTAAAACAACATAACCCAAACACAAAAAAAGCTTATCAAGTTGGTCTAAATCAGTATGAAAATTTTTGGAGTGCACAAGGACACCCAAATGTAGCTATTACACCTGATGGGGTTATTGGACTATTGAAGAATAACAAAAATAAAAGCTATACCACACTCATACAATGGGTGGAAGGACTCCAAGACTTGTATAATACGCAATTAGCCATAAAAAGAAGGGGGATGTGAAAATCTTAGAGACAACAATATCATCCAAAAACTTTTATAGAAGTCCAAAAAAAATACATCAAATTTAAAAAAAAATAACCATGAAGACCGTCAAGAAGGCATACAAGAAGCGTATTCTCTCGAAGATTACAAAGGATTTTCAACATTTTGCTTGGAGTTGGCCGAAGCACAAAGAAAAAAAATTGGGGATGGAACCATACACCACTATTTAAGTGAGGTATGTATCGATAAAAATACTAAATTTTGTATTTCATTGTTTCATTCATGTTTTTTACTTAACACTTTATTTTATAGGGTGCATTCCTTTTGAGTTTTTTATCTGATTTTCTTATATTAGGGATTAGATTTTAATTTTTGACTTTATATTACATTTTTTTTTACATGTTTTTTTTGGGATTCAAAAAGATTTTTTAAGTTAACTCCAAAGTCTATTTAAAATAGATACGGAAATTATGTGCAATTTTTGTTTTTGGGAGAAAGTATAAATTATTTTAAAATAAAGTACCAATTATGTTTGTAACATTATCATTTTTTTTGTTTGTGTTGTTTTTTTTTTTTTTTGTGATGCAATTTTTGATTTTTGGGAGAAAGGGTATACTTTTTTCAAAAAAAACTCTCATTATATATGTAAAATTGTCATTTTTTGTCTCTTTGATGTTTTGTTTTTGTTTTTTGTAGGAGTCAATTTATCATGAACCATACGTGTCTCAGTCGAGGCGATGATTCCATAAATGCTCAATTAGCGGATGTTTTTTTGTATGATCTTCCTTATCTTGGGCCAAACAAGGGTTATGTTTTGGCGATGGTTACAAGAAATGGGAAAACTAATGTGGTAAGTAATCTATAAAAGTGGAGCTTTAATGAAATGTGTATTTTTGTAATGTTTTGTGCATAACCCAAAAACAAGTTTTACTAATTCTTTTCGGTTTTTTTATGGTATTTTTTTACCGCAGAACGGTCGTGCGGAATTTATCGGATGCATGCGTCACTTAGACTTTTTTATTTGTACGGTAGATGCTGTGGCCCAAGAGTTTTTTTGGAGGTGGGAATTAGCAACAAATAAAAATGCAATTCCCAATTTTTCGACACAAGAAACCTGGTATGGTGAGCCTTTCACGGAAGAGGGAGTTTTAGCGAAAGACCAAGAAGGAAAAGAAACACCGTTCATGCAACCTCTTTGCTACAATACACAATTTCAGTATATAAAAAAAACATAAAACCCATGCCGGACGTGGTCAAGGAGCAACAATATTGGCGACAAGAGGGTGCGTTTTTGTAAACTTAACATTTGATTTTTATTCATGCATTTACTTGAAATAATGAAGGTTTGTTATTTATGTTCTCATTTTTGAAATTTTGATTTTTTTTATGGTAAATATTTGAGTGCTGATCGAGAAGCCATCAAAGTGATGGGACGTTGGACATCCGATCACTTCTCATACTCATATGTCACGGATTTGCCAACGGACATTCTTCTTCAAGCTTCTAGCCTCGAAAACAACACCAAAAAAAAAATTCTACCTCGTTCCAAAGTGAAACCCCCTGCTACTCTTTGTGCTATGTTTTAGCCATGGGTCGAAACGACATATGTTGAGCTTCCAACACTATGTTTATAAAAACTCTCACCATTTCTATCATTACTTTTTGTGTTAACGTTCGTCACATTTTTTTTATATTACTCTGTTTTTTTTTCTTGTATCACTTATATCGATTTTTTTTTATTGTTTTTTTTTATATTAACTTTTTTTTAACTTTTCAATTGTTTTTTCCATTTTTTCAATTGTTTTACTGTTTTTATGTAGTTTTTTATATGTTTTTTGGTAATTTTGTATTCCTTTAATTGGTTTTTTTTTTCTCTTTCCCTCTCAATCTCTTTTTATTTTTTTCTCATTTAATGCATTCTTTTTTTTGTTTTAATCTTAATGAATAATTTTTTTGATGAACCATACAAATGTTTTTTTGTGCACAAAAAATGCTCGAGCCACACAAAATTTCCTTCACACCATGTAATGGCTCAAAAGTGTGTATTTACAAAACCATGTTTTTTTTCAGGATTTATTTCCTGATCTTTCTATCTTCAAGCACAAAATGTTACAATCTCGTTTGTGGTCGTTGTTCAAAGAGGAAGTCAAAAAAACTTGTCATGAAGCATCACACATGTGGGCTTCAATTGCTGATGCCAAAGCAAATGTGCTGATTACAATCTCACAAGTGGGAAAATCAGTTGATTCGCTATTCATATGGAGTGAAACTTGTGGAAGAAAGATTCATTATATGGGAGAGGAAATGCATTATATAAAAGATAAAATTTCAACAATGAATAAGAAAATGTGTAGTGTAGATGATAAGCTAACGCATATTATGCATGTGATGGATGGTGAAGGAGAGGCGTTTCATGTAAGACAACCTTCTCAAAATCAAAATAAACCATTAGAAGGTGAATCAACGATGGGAATTGGGACTCTTGAACGTGATCTTCCTTGAAAGGAAGACGAGCAACATGAAACTCATGTGGAAATTGTTGTCATAGCCATTTCTAGCCATAGATTCACCCTCAGAAGCACCACAGACTACCCCAAAAACAGCCTACTTTGGATACACACAGAATTTGACAGAATCAACAATACAAACTGAAACTAAATTAACAGGTATTATATAAGCTATTGAATAATCTCACAAAGTTTTTGACAAAAAAAATAAACATAGTGATCACACCATCTAGTCAAAGTTGCAAAAAAATAGTGTGCCAGAAGTTTGATAAAACAAACTAACTTCAAAAAAAATCAAAACACATACCAGGCACACAATAGCCCTGCAACTCTGAGACAATATTAACAATATAAATAGGAACACACATACATAATTTCAGATAATTCTGCCAACAAATCTATGAGAAATCCTTAGATGAAATAACCAAAAATGTCCATAAAAAGTTTTTGGTACAGAAATTTCCTAAGTCTTGAAATGACCAAGTCCTACAAATATATACAAGAGCTTACTGCTGAGTGTACCAAGGCATACCAGCCGTACGCTATCTACCAGCTACCTTTATAAATGTTGGTATACCCGAATACTTCAAGGTATGTCAAAGTGAGTAAACCTACACTAAAACTTAATACACAAAAGACAAAACAATGCTCGACCAAATATTTACACGTACACACAATCTCACAAAATCATATGTTGAGCCACGCTACATCACTCAACGAGATTCCTTGAATTTCTTCAACGAATTCGGATCGTCCAAAATAAACATTGTGTGATTGAAGCAATTCCGTGTGGTCACAAAATCCAAACGAAATCCACGTAAGTCGTCAAATATCTTATGACATCACGAAGTGCATTCAAGTCCACTTGCCGAATAAGTTGCTCCATACTTGTTGCGTCCTTTTTCATTAATATACCTGTCGCATTATGTTTCGTACGCCCATCGTACATTTTCAAAACCTTCAAGCATTTCAAATCGGATCGCTTCGCAATCCGATATCCATTTCAATTAAGCATTCCGTGCCACTCAATTTCTATTTTGTTCGTCCCCAAACAATACATATCCGTACATTCACTGCCCCCAATCCACGAAACCATTCGAACCTCCATGGTAAATTCATTTAATAAATTAAGCACAAAACGTCCCGTGCGCACAAAACGTCACGTACGCACGAAACTAACATTTCAAAACAATACTCCCCCGAAATTTTAGTTTCGTGAACCCATAACAAAGTATGCAACGTGTCAAATGTAACTGTACCTTCTCGTACCTCCAAATTTCTCCTTTTTTTTTTTCTTCGTTCAAACGTCACCAGTGCTTTCGCTGACGTCACCATTGTTCATGCTGCCTCCAACCATGTCCTCTGAAATTCGTCTTTCCAGCCACATCTTCTCAAATTCGTCTTTCCATAACACACAATTGCTTCCAATCTCTCCTTCCAAATACATCCTTCTCGACTACGCCTTTATTTCTCTTGCCTCTTTTTAGGTCTTCAAAAATATATAAAAAGATCTTTTCAATCTAATTTCAAAATTCAAATGCCAAATCCGAATCTTACAAGCTTGGCGAATGTCAAAAGTGACTATTTTCATATGACTTACATGTTATATAAATCCTTAAAGATGAAAACTCTCCTTAAATTCATTTTCCCAGATAAAATCCTCCATAAATTTGTTTTTCACGATGTTTTCTCTTGATCACATTTTGCAAATGTTTTCTTTTATTGTTGGTCTTTTGATATCTGCATCTTTTCTTTGTTCTCTTATTGCAAATTGATGTCTTGTCAAAATTAATGCCTTTATCACAATTTTCTTTTCTGATTTTTCTGATTTTTGTTATTTCATTTTTTTTCCCACTATCATGACATTTCTCTTTTAATTCAATTTTTTGAACACCTTTCCTCTCTCTCTCTCTAAGTACAGTAATCTCCTCATGCAAATTATTTTTGGTTTCCACTTCCAAATGACCTTCACCTCTTCTAACTATTCTCACTTTAATAACCTCTTCCTCTTCTAAATATTTATCACTCACCAATCTGTCATCGTAAAAATTGATAGAAACCAAATCCTTTTTGGGCACTGCTTTCTCCACTCTATTTTCGGTGACAACAAATGTTTCCCTTCCTTCCTCATTTTCAATATTTCGAAAAATAATAGTCAGTAAGTATACAAATTCATCAACTCGAAGTGTAACCGTTCGTGTAGGGGGTCGAACGCGATTGTCATCCCATCCATTTCGAATATTTTCTGTGACACATGCACTTTTATATAATGGACATACTCTGAAAGTATGTTCTAAAGCATTACAATAAAGATAAATTTTTGATTTACCACTTTTTCTATTTTTCTGAAATTGTGATCTCACACCTTGAAAATTCCCCCTATTCTTTAAAGCCTCTTTATCATCTTCTTCATCTAAAACAAATCTGATTGCTAAAGGTAAGCTCCAATTCTTTTTATCAACTTCTTTTTAATCTATCTAAAGCACACCTATATTCTTTAGGTAATCCTTTCATTAACAAGAGAGCCTTTTGAACATTTGTAAAGTGTCCTCCTGCAATATCATTTTCTACAAACAATCTTTGCAAACTAAGGCAATATTTTAACATGCTACCTCCATCATATTTATTTTCAAATAATTTAGTAGCAATAATCATCCGGTGATACACATAAGTCTTTTGATAATTACGTTCTAGCCACTTCCACAATTCAACTGCACTCTTCACATCAAGGTACATCATTACAAATTCCTCATTCATAGATAGATTGATGATCCTCAAGAACTCCAAATTTTTTTCCTCCCATTCCGCCGATGTTTTGACACATGTCCCATCCACCACATCTATCAGCTTCCTCAACTTGAAGTAGCTCTCCATAATACTCCTCCAGCGGTAATAACCCGATCTAACAAAAAGAGATAAGTAGGATTCATCCAATATGGGTAGCCATGGGCGTAGGCCCATAACTTGTTGTCGATAACCATTTCTAGCCATGGATTCACCCTCGGAAGCACCAGAGACTACCTGAAAACAATCTGCCAGAACTTTAATAAAACACACTAACTTCACAATGAAGTTAAACACATACCAGGCACACAATAGCCCTGCAAATCTCTGACAATATTAACAATACAAAGAGGAACACACATAACAAATTTCAGATAATTCTGCCAACAGATATTAGAGCAATCCTTAGATGAAATAACCAAAAATTTCCATAAACAATTTTTTATACAGAAAGTTCCTAAGTCCTGAAATGACTAAGTCCTACAAATATATACGAGCTTATTGCTGAGTGTACGGAGGCATACCAGCCATACGCTATCTAGCAACTACCTGTATTAATGTTGGTATACCCGAATACTTCATGGTATGTCAAAATAAGTAAACGTACACTATTACTTAATACACAAAAGACAAAACAATGTTTGACCAAATATTTACACGTACGTACAATCTCACAAAATAGTATATTGAGTCACGCAACGTAACTCAATGAGATTCCTTGAATTTATTCAAAGTATCCAGATCGTCCAAAATAAACATTGTAGATTGACTCAATTCCGCGCGGTCACAAAATCCAAACGAGATCCACGTAAGTCGTCAAATATCTTATGACATCACGAAGTGCATTCAAGTCTACTTGCCGAATAAGTCGCTCTGTACTTGTTGCGTCCTTTTTCATAAATATGTCTGTCGCATTATGTTTGTACGACCATCGTACATTTTAAAACCCTTCAAATATTTCAAATCGGATCGCTTCGCGATCCGCCATCCATTTCAATTTAGCATTCCGCGCCAGTCAATTTCTATTTCGTTCGTCCCCAAACAATATATATCAACACATTCACCCCCCCCAATCCTCGAAACCATTCGAACCTCCACAATAAATTCATTTAATAAATTAAGCAGGAAATGCCGCGTGCGCACAAAATGTCGCGTACGTACGAAACTAACATTTCAAAACAATAAAAACGGCACGAGCAATTGAACCATTTCCACCTCCTATTCCTTCACAAGAGAAATCATATCAAGTACCTTTGATGACTCAAATTGGAGCGCGGCTTCACACAGTTAAAGATGTGTGGAAAGCATACCATGATGGTATAGGTGGGCTCCCTTCATCGCCGATTTGGAATCAAGTGGCACTAGTTGGAGGAAAGGAGAATATCAAAATTTTTATAATCGGAATATCATCTTGGAGGAAGTTAAAAGAATAGCAGAGGTGAATGATGTAACATTAAGGAAGGCGTTGAGCATGTTGCAAGATCGCCAATTCGTGAACAAATGGAGTCTACGCGACATATGAAAGAGATTAGCGACTGAAAACAAAAAAAACTAAATTGTAGTTTGTGGGACTGTTTTGGCACTTATTATAAATGATTTTATTTTTCTTTTAAAACTTTCTATAAACATATATAATAATATATAATGATGTATTTAAACTGATTTTTTCATAAATTCAAACTCGCGTAATGAGTTTGCTTATATATTTGTTTTTTTCGGCCAATGATATGTTTATGTTCTATTTGTTTTTTCCTTTGTTTTAACTTGTGTTTTTATTTGATAAAAAAAGACGTGTAACCTTTGATGTTGTCGAAGTTAATGTTTGTTGTAACTTGTTTCAAAAATAATTTCATAAAAATAGACTTGTAACCTTTGATGTTGTCGAAGTTAATGTTTGTTGTTACCTGTTTCATAAATATTTTCATTTTAATTGGTATTTACAAAATAAATTATTCAATATTTGCTGCCTACTGTGTTTTCATCATTAAGTTGGATATCGTGTTCACACACACTAATTCTATATGTGTATGATTTTAATTTCATTATTTTTATAAAAAATTAAGTTAGGCTGAAAAGTTTTAGCTAAAGTTTTTTGGTTTATATAACAAATTATAACTTATAACAAACCAAATATGTTTATCAATCATGGTCGATTAAAAATGTAGTCGTTGTGTTTGTCAAACTTAATAAGGTTGAAATATTGTAAAACACAAAAATCATAACAACGATCGTGGGAGTGAAATATCTACAATATTTCGTTTTGTGATACTGTAAGAGTAAATAAAAGCAACGACTAAAAATTATCATCATTTATTTGGTGTTTTTTTAATAAGTGCCTTTTGTGGAATACTTAATCAGATATTTTATTATTTATATGAAAAAACTATAACTTAACACAAACCAAATATAGTTTATCTATCATTATCAATTAAATATGTAGTCGTCGTGTTTTTCAAACTTAATAGGCTTGAAACATTGTAAGATAAGAAAATCATAACATCGATCGTGGGAGTCAAATATCTACAATATTTCGTTTTGTTATACAATAAGAGGAAATAAAAAAAACGGCTAATTATTATCATCGTTTATCTGTTATTTTTTTTTTAAATGCCTTTTGTCGAATACTTAATCGGATATTTCGAAAAATTTATGAATGATTACGTTAGATTAAAAAGGTTTATTTAATGCTTTTGGTTTATGTATAACAAACTATAACTTAACACAAACCGAATATAGTTTCTCTATTATGGTCTATTCAAATTGTAGTCGTTGTATTTGTCAAACTTAATATGCGGGCTTGAAACATTGTAAGATAGAAAAACGATAACATCGATCGTGGGAGTAAAATTTGTACTATTATTCGTTTTGTGATACCATAAAAATAAATGAAAACAACGACTAACTATTCTCATCCGTTGTTGAGTTTTTTTATTTTATAAATACATTTTCTCCAAGATTTAATCGGATAGTCAATGTATTTATTTTTATATTTGTGTTATATTATGTATAAATGTAGTATTACATTACGATTAATGCATTAATATTCCACAATTTGAACAATATATTTAATTAAACATCATTAAAAATGTATTAAAGATGGGGACCAAAAAAATAATTAATTCAAACAACCTTATGGCCGCAAAGGACCAACCGACCAGCAACAAATTGAGTGATTAACTACTCTATTTTGAGTAGCAGCATATCGAGGAGATCGACAATATAGGTGTAATGGCAGCGTAGCGGCAATGACAGCACATCTGTTTTTTTGTTTTTTTTTTTTTTTTTGGGACGCCTTCTTTCGTGCGTTGGTTTTTAACTTTTAATTGTTTTTTTTTTTTACTTGACACTTTGACATCACCCACCGCGAAAGCACCTTTTTATCTGTTTGCGCCCTCCCACGAGACGCTGTACGCCGCCACCTAATAAAGGTATACCTGGCCCGGCGATAGGTATACTTGGCCTGGTGACATCTTCGCAGGCTAATTCGAAATGTGTCGAACCGGCATCCGCGAGAGTCTTCAAGAGGTTATCCTGCGGCTGACATTTCTCTCCTCAACCCTTCGCGAGTCTCCTTGTTTCGGCCTGTACCATGGTTTGCTCTCCGCGCGAAGCAATACACCGTTGAGTATAAATTTGACAGTCAAACGGTTGGACATATTTTCATAATATTGTTTCAACCGCTTAAAATCTTAGAGGCTTCTTGTAAGCTGTCCATTCTGAGGACGTATGGAGGTCTCAAAGTTGCAAATTGGAGATAGGGCTGGCTGTTTCAATTGCAAGAGGGAAATTGGGTTTATTTTGGATGGAAAAGGGATGTGGACTAAATCTTTGCTCAGATTTATAAAAAGTGGGATGCTAAAAAAAATGTGTGATGTCATTTTTATTTTGGTTCATCAAATGCATTGTTGTAATTACGAGAGCATTTTTCATAAATTTATGAAAGGAAAAGGAAAACGAAAAAAAAAAGGGTGTTTGTTAATTTTTTTGTGGGAGTTAAAAGGAAAATAGACTAAAAAATAAGGGGAGTGTTGATATTTGTGTGTTTTCTAGGTTTGTATTAGGATAGAAAAGAACAGAGGTAGTCTTCCTCTAACTCCCCTCTCTAAGCCCCCACACTTGTCGTAGTCACAATAGGCTCTATAAAGAGTTAGAGCCATGGCTACCTAAAGCTCACTAGAGAAGACAGAGGGTGAACTAGGTAGATTTACGTAAAGGTAATTGACAGACCCAAGAATTGATCCTGGTACCTGCCGTCCATCAAGTGAACCGTAGCCAGTAGCTTTGTCTGTTTAGTCTAAGACTAGTGCTAAGATATATTGGGTTTGATATGTTTTTAAACATGTACACGTAGGTTTATCCATTTAACTAGATTATAGTTTATAGGGCATAGAAACATTCGTACTATTATTACTGGACGAAACAAATAGTATGGATATTTGTTTCGACGGTCTGTATTAAACACCGATATCAATCAGATAGCTGTGATTAGCGCCGACATCGCGGAAAGGGCAATTTGGCGGTTTGAAGACTTTGCCACTCCAGATGACACGTGGAAACATTGTACGGGTTTATGAAATCTCCGGATTAGAAGACAACAAATCACGATGTGAAAAGTGTCACATTATGGCAACGTCGTACAGTGTTCGAACAAAAAGTACTTTGGCGTCTGTACTTTATTCTACGATACAGTCTTGTGATTTGTCAGTACCTCAGTACTAGGGGGCTTAGAGAGGGGTTTAGGATAAAGAATATTTTGGGTAGGTAGTCGCCTCTAACAGAAGCATCTAGTATAAAAGGCAAACTTTGGCCAGCCGTATTAATCAACTAAGTTGACCAATTTCAATGATTCTTGTTGCAACGAACTCAAAGGAGTCAGTGCTACAGAAGGAAGTAGTCGGTCAAAGTTTTTGCCTACCAGGGTGGTTGAATTTCTAAGGGAAAGTCAAAGTGAGTGAATGTGTCCAAATCTCATATTCTAACTTGGCATTTTGTGGTGGAAGTGAGCACACATAAATCCTTCTTTCATAGGGGTGAAGCTATAATGGGGTTCTGATTGTCAAAGGGCCAATCATTGGGTTTATATAAACTACGAGTTAGCACTATCTAGATTAGCTTATTTTGATCTGCGAATTTTGTGTGGCAATGGAGCCTATATAATTTTTTTCCCTTTTTTTCATGTGCAACAAGCCAAGAATTCCCCAACAAGCCCTACCTACATTGGTTTCCTTTCCTCACACCCACGCATATTGGAAAAGAGCAATGGAAATAATCTTTGATAATGCACTAGAAACAATGACAACATCAACAATTGCAGAACGAGAACAAGCCATGGGATTCCATCCGGAAACCATAACCCCACCAGGTATTTTAGAGCTCCAAAGGTGCAGCTTAATCGAGTAGAGCATGGATCTGAATGCCATCACATGGGTCTTAAAGCATGCTCTCGCATTTTCCAGTCTCTAGTCCCTATAATCTCGAATGACTTATCTTCAAGCTCCTAAATTGTTGGCAATGCAACCAACTTTGCAGATTGAGGGGGGTAGAGAAAGGAGAAAAACTCACATTCCACACCTAAGGATTTCTCCAGTAAGGGAAAACGATGGTTCACAAGGCGACAGCTTAGCAAAAAATGTCAGCAGTAGCGTCCTAGCAGACACGGGGAAAGTGGACCCAAAGGTGGGACTGGAATTCGATATCACACGCTGGTGCAGACCACCGAAAGTCTAGGCGGCTGTTGAGCCAAGGAAAATGGATTCAACCTTGCGGGAACAGTTGGTTTCTCAGCAGAAGGCCCAGCTCTCAAAACGATTGGCAAAAAATAAGCAAATGTTCTCCTAGTCAAACATAGATGTCAGTATCTTCAAAGGGACCCCTTTCCGAAATCGATTTGATAGACGAGACGGCGATTGTTTGGTAGAAGCAATATCCTTTCAGCTTCAAAGAGAAGGGGTTAACCACCGCAAAAGTCTAAACCTTGGTAGCAGGTGGATTGGTTAAAAAGAATAATGGACTTCACGGATTTGCTTATTGACAGTCTTCTTCCCAAAAAGGTTTCGTCTAGGAAAACTGTAGATTTTCGGATTTGTGGTGATTATCGAATACTGAACGGTGCAACTATTTCCGACGGATATTCGATGCTAACCCAGAAGAGATTTTCAACTCTCTTGCTTGGGCCACCATTTACTCTACCTTGGACATGAAGAACACGTCATCAAATTGCAATAGAACGGAAGCACCGGGAGAGGACGCCATTTTTGGCCTGTTCTTGGTTATACGAATAGATTTACATGCCATTTGGGTAGAAGAACATAATGGCCAAATTTCAACGGGAAATGGACGAGGCGCTCCAAGGAATTGATTGTGCCCATTGCTACATTGGTGATGTCATCATCTTCTCTAAGACATTTGAGGAATACTTGGAGCATACAAGCAGCCAAATACCGGGCGGGTATTTTTTGGGTGAAGAAAATCATTTACCTTGGAGATGAAGTGATCCCTGGGACAGTGGGCCCCCATATGGTGAAGGTGTCATCCCTTGACGCGCTTCTTCCACCTCAAGACATCGCGGCCCTCTTGGTTGGGCAAACTATTACCGAAGGTTCATCCTCGGGTTAAGTAGTCACAGCCATCCTCTAAATCATTAGATGCAAAAAGACCAAGAATGGCAATGGGCCGAATAATAGCATATTGGCTTGCAGTTTTTTAAAGATTCTCTTAAAGAACACCCCATGCTGGATGCTTGATCACTAGAAACCTTTACTCCTTTACACTGATTAGAGAAGGTTTAGATTAGAGTCAGTTTTTGCTCAAATTGATGACGCCGGACCTGAGTATGTTGTAATACACGCCAGTAGGAGCAACAACAAGGCAAAGGGAAATTACAGCCGCTACCATGGAGAGCTCCCTGTAGCTATTTGGGCAATCTAGCATTCCCAACACTATTTATACGGGGTCTGTTTGACACTTATTACGGACCATCGACCTCTCAAATGGATAATAGAAAACAATAAGTTAATCGGCAAACTCGCCAGATGGGTTTTAATCTTACAGGAATATGATTTCAGTATTATCCATCGGGCAAGAGAAATCCACGGAAATGCTGACGCACTTAGCCGAAATTGCAATCATTGACTCTACCATCGCTTGGCACGATGAGGATCCAGAGATCAGTTTGGGGATTATAAAAGCCTCCTTTGCCTTCATTTGGCTTCCTTAATCTGGGGGGGAACTGTCGACTTATGCGGCAGACGTGGAAGGGCAAGCACAAATACGAGGTGCAAGGAAGGATATTTTGAATGACCTTGATTTGGAAATACATTCAGCAAAGATCCCCTCTTTCCCATGTTTTTGGAGTTCAATTGTCCCATGTTTAGACCCGGATGGCGACGTATGACTGGGACCAAGGCATTCACCTCTAGAAATGGTTGGACGAAACGAGGAAAGTGGTTTTTCCCCCCTAAAATCGAGAAACTCTGATCCCATGCTTTCATCAGCAATGCGCACACTTCAGGCAAAAAAAGACCACTTCCTTGGTTGCTAGATCTTGATGGTGGCACAAGTTGGGGACCTAAGTCAACTAAATCATACACTGACACCCTTTCGTGATCAAGTCAAAGCACCTTTAGACAAAAAAGGCGGGATAGAGCTTCATTTGCTACCCATCCGGGAAAGGGTTTTATCGATGGTCTTTGGACCTTTTGGGACCTCTTCCAACCAATAGACAGGGGAACTATATCATGCTGGTCATGATCAAATATTTTTCCAAATGGATTGAGTTGGTGATGCTGCCTTGGAAAGAGTCTAAGGCAGTTGTAGATGCCTATTTGTAGAGGGTGTTATCACAATTTTGGGCGCTAGCAAAGGTTGTAACCGACCAAAGCTCAAAATTTGCTAGAGAATTTTTCATCCTCTTAGAAAAATGCCTCATCGAACATCGGCTGACTAGCCGTGACCACGCACAAGCCGACGGTTTGGCCGAAAGCTGCGTACTGGCAATGAAGCAGTCACTACGAAAATATGCGGTTGAAGAAGATTTAGGGGAGTGGGACAAAAGAGTTCCTTGGATTGCCATGGAATACAAGTTCATCAGGCAATCTTCTCTTAACTCCTACAGCCCTTACTTCATCTTATTTCGACAACATCCCATCATTCCCGGCGCAGCATCCGCCGAGGTTGTGGTTCTCTGAAGATGGATAACCAAGGGACTGTCAAAAAATTGATTGCCGAGAGAGCTAAATTATTCCACCGATAGATTCCTCTCGCCATGGGAAATATATGGGCGGCTCAACAACAGGATCAGTTGTGGTATTCTCAACGCCGAAGCAGAAATCATATGCCAAGGCAACGATGATATATGCCCGTGGACTTTGAATATTGGATGTAACAGATAAAGGACACGCTGGATATTTTGGCCGGGCGAGTAAATTTGGAAGTGATGGAATTTTCTAACAAAATGGTTTTTACCTTGGAGGGGAAAGATGGCCGAATAACTAAAGAGAATCAGATCAATGTGGCACATTGTCATCTTTGAGGATTAGAGGATGAACCCACTTTCCACTTGACTTACTTTGCCGATCCTCCTTCCTGTTCATCAGCCTGTAATCAGTCCTCTCAACAATGCGACGTTTGGGTCTGCAATCAATGCGGCTAGTGTTGGCATCCAGCATGTCTCCCCTCCTCGTGGGAGCCACGTCCTCCTCCCTCCAACACATGGTTGTGCGCGAATTGCGAATTTGGTCGGTAAATTTTTTTTGTCTTACTCACTGTTGACTAAGAGGGGGGAGGGGGGTTGAGAGGTCAGCCGGGTTACCTCCAACCCACTTCTTTTACCCGGCCAGGTGGGGAAAAGAAAAGGGAGGGGATATCTTTTCGCCTCCCCATGCACTCATTCCTATTTCTTATCTCATTGTCTCCCCTATATTGCATGCATGTCTAAGGGAGGGATGTGATGTGGGCACAAATAGGCATGATCATTGTTATACGAAGCATCCGCAGAAGGGGGGTTATTTGTAGGACTCCGATGCAAACCATTTTCGGTTGTGGGCCCTTCTCTTATTTTTCCCATGTAGCTCGATAGCTGTCAAGCTCGTGTGTGTTTTTGGCACACCTTTAAATCACCAAGGATTTCCGGGCCCTTTCTCAATTGTACGAGCATCAGAGTAAGGAGGAGTAAGGGCACCCAGCAGTACGAAATCCTTGTATTTTTTGAACTAAACAGAACGCACTTTATCGCGCGCCAACTTGAGGCCGGACGACCAAGTTCTACCATCTCAAAGACTGCAATTCAGTTACACGGGACTAGTTTTTGCAAGCCCTCGTGGGGGGTACATTGTTGATTGTTGTTCTACAACCACCGTTGCAGGAGGAGAACCAACAGTAGTAGTGGAAGTAGACATCAAAACCAGTAGAAATTACAAAACTACCTACTCAACAACCACCTTTGAACTGACACAAAATATGACTTAGAAAGCCGATTTGCCTCTAATTTGTCACAATGATACAATATACAGTAAACTCACAAATACCAGAATTATAGCCTAAATGATTTAGTAAACCATAAGATATGATGTTTGGAAGTTTCCCAAAAACTGCTCTCATAAAATCATATTCCCAAAATTGGATACTACAAAATTTATTAAGTCCTAAGTTATATACTCACAGTGTGTATCCACTGATGTACACTAATTTGAGTAATTGTTATTACGGTTTCTATCTTGAATAACGACATAGCATACTACATTTGTGTCACTATACCTCAAAAACCTGATTAATGGAACACTATTTTTTATTACACTAAACTACAAACTAATGTTATTCAGATATTTACAGATATTGAACCGTACACAAAACGTTCCAACCGTACTCAAAACGTTCCAAATGCTTAGTCAACGGTAATCGCTAAAGTCCAGCTGAATTAGGTCGTGTTGTACGAAGCACCTTGCTTCGTCACTTGTGGTCCCACGTGAATCATGTTGTTTTGGAAAGCTTTTGTCCTCTTTATGCCTCGAGTGTGAGGGAGATAGAGTTTTGCGACTTAGCGTATATTTAGTTTTAATTTTGGTTCAATAGAAACCAGAATTGATGTTGCACTATCTCGATTGGGAGTTCACCTTTGTATACACTCCCGAGACACATTTCACTACAAGAAAGAAGACAGTCCAAAAATATTTGTTTGTTGGTTGATAAATGCACTTGAGGACAAAATGGCACATGGAGATTTGTTTAAGGTGCCAAATTTGAAATGGACACGGCGGACGGAGACCATCGACAAATGCTAGTCAATGTGGACCACATAAGCGAAAAATGACATGGTATAGAGAATCTTACTCCTTTGCAAATATTTGGTTTAGTAGATTTTTGTCATTGTGTGGTGAGCTGATTTGTGTAGGATTCTTTTTGTATGACATACCTTGTGTTACGTAGAGTCTGATAGGTAGTTACTGTACGGCTGGAATGCCTCCGTACTTTCAGCAGCATAGGCTTCAGCATATATGAGTAGGACTTAGACATTTTTGGAGTTATGAAAACTTTGTAGGCAAAAACTGTACAGCATGTTTTTGACACCTGTTTTTGACATTTTCATCTGTGAATATCTCACAGATCTGAAAGCAGAATTACTTGTAATTTGTGTGTGTGTTCATCATGATAATATCTACATTGTGGTAGATTTGTAGAGCTATTGTGTCTCTGGTTTGGTTTTGATCAACTGTTGAAGTTGTTGTTTTTCAGACCGGTTTTTGTGGAAGTTTCTTGCTTGGTTTGGTTTTGAGATGACTACACCGGCATCTTCATCGTCTTCGGCTCCGGCTGTTGTCTTAGAAAAATATGCTTCTTCTACTATAATTGTTTGTAAGTGAGCTCAAAATTTTTATTGATTCTTTCAAACAACACTCCTCGCATCTGATAGTGACTTGTTTCAAAATGACTACTACTGGGAGCTTCCACTTGCTCCAATACCACTTGTTATAAAATAGGATAATTTTTCTCAGACATCTTCAGCGTAAGCATTCAAAAATGAATGTTCAGATATCTAAACAATTTCAGAAGAATTTCAGAATGAGAGATAAGAAGAATCACAGATAAGAATGGAAATCAACGTTATAGAAAAAAACATTCAATCGAATTCTTAAATCTCTTTTTCTTCCTTACTTTACTTCTTTTCTGATATATATAATTACTCAACACTCCTCCTAAAATAACTACCCTAACCTCAGAAAATAACTTGCAGAAACCTACTCTGAAAGGCACTAACAAAAAATTCTAAAGTGCAGCAGATAACAAATGAAACGTGCGCAATACAAGACGCTTTGACGTGCGGAGCGATTTACGCCACGCTTACCCAAACACAATCTCGCCGAAACCGTAACCCAAGGATAAATGTGTGTACCAAACCAAAATTTTCTACGCACTATATAACTACGAGACCGTACAAGACCAAAACAAAAGTACATAGACGGAACAAAACGTACATCAAACTAGATGCGACAAAGTTTCACCAAAATTTAAACTGAATAGCATTGTTGACTAACTAAATAAAAGAGGGGGCACGATAAATTATAAAGTACGATGGTAAACCATCTCAGTCCAAGGGTACAAAAAGGGCAGAAAAGCAAAAACAAAAAAACTACAAGTAGGGCAACAAAAAACAAAAAAAACAACTTGATTACATAAAAATGGCAAGTAAAATAAAAGAACCCAAACCCAAAATGAGAAGCACAGCAGCAAACAAAACCAACACTAAAAGCCCATTCCCAACTCAACTAAATATCTACTAAAAGCAAGCACGTAAGTCCCCCCAGCCCGGGGGAGCACGTTGAGGGAGTTTTGGAACAGGTCGATGATCCATCTTCTCGGCCTTATCCACTCGGATGTATGGGGACCGGCCAAAGTTCCTTCCCTTGGTGGAAGGAAATACCTTGTTACATTCACTGATGACCACTCACGTTTCAGCCGAGTGTACTTTATGAAGGAAAAGAGCGAGGTCTTCACACATTTCAAGCATTTCCGGATTTGGGCTGAGAAACTTCACGGGAAACCGATCCTTGCTCTGAGATCTGACAACGGTGTAGAGTATGTATCGAATGTTTTTGCAAGATATTTGAAAGAAAATGGAATTTCTCATGAGTTTACTGTTCCTTACACTCCAGAACAGAATGGTGTGGCTGAAAGACTCAATAGAACCTTGACTGAATGTGTTATATCTATGATGATGGATAAAGGTGTGGATCCAAAATTTTGGGGGGAAATAGAATAAAAACCATATCCGTAAAGGATAAAACACATTATGAAATTTGGACAAGAAGGAAGTTGAATGTGAGTCACTTTAGAGTCTTTGGAAGTAAGTGTTTTATGTTGAATAATCTTCCAAATTAGAAATGAAGTATGGAATCTGTACTGGGACGATTTTGGGCTATGATGATGAATCTGTAGGGTATAGAGTGTATAATCCTTAAAAAATTTCAATTCACATTTCTAGGAATGTTTAGATCAAGGAAGAGAGTCGATCTGTCGATGTTTTTAGCATGAATGAGGCGGAAAAGGCCGAAAAACTGCAGGAATATGTCATCCTTGAGCAGATTCCCTTCAAGCAATCAGCGGCTTCTTCTTCTACATATAGAGTGCCATATCTACCTACTAATACAACGGTTTTTGGTCCTCCACCAAGATTGCGTCGGGGACCAACAGTTCTCGCTTCAAATTTTCGGAGGGGGAAGAAGACAAAGCAACCGACTGAGAGGTGACCGAGTGGATCATGTTTATTCTATAAGTAGAAGAGAGCCTTTTACCATTCAAGAAGCCTTCTCAGTTCCGGAAAAAGATCTATGGATTGCTACGGCAAATGACGAGATAAAGTCAATCATCAAGGCTCAAACTTGGGAGCTTGTCGAACTTCCACCGGATAGGAAAGCGATTGGTTGTAAGTGGGTATTCAAATTAAAATTGAATCCTGATAACACCATTGAGAGATATAAGGCAAGGCTTGTTACTAAGGGTTATAGATAGAAAGAGGGTATTGATTATGAAGAGACTTTCTCCCCTGTAGTTCGTTTTCCTACTGTTAGGATTCTCTTATCTCTAGTAGCAATTGAGGATATGAAATTGCATCAAATGGATGTGAAGACGGCTTTCTTGCATGGGGATTTAGAGGAAGTTATATAAAGGAAGCAACCAAAGGGGTATGCAGAAAAAGGGAAAGAAAATCTGGTTTGTAAATTGTTGAAGTCCCTTTATGGTCTATAGCACGCTTAACGACAGTGGAACCTCATCCAGTCCCTCTATAGTCTAAAGCAAGCTCCACGACAGTGGAACCTCAAACTGGATGAATTTCTGATAAATATTGGCTTTACTAGAATCAATTCAGATCATTCAGTTTATGATATGGAAGGGGAAGATGGAGTGATATATAAATTGTTGTTTACGTTGATTATTTGGTGCTGCTAAGCAAATCACTTAATGAAATTAACAAAATAAAAACAGCTTTGAATTCCTGGTTTGAAATGAAAGATTTAGAGGAGGCTAATTATATTTTTTGAATTCAATTAGAAAAGGATAGGAAACAAAGACTAATTTATTTGACATTGAAGGAAGCCATTAGGAATATGCTTGAAAGGTTTGGCATGTTAGAGGCAAAGGGGAGTGGTACTCCAATGGAGTTCAGACAAAAAATAGAGGGGAAATTACCAGATGACGAGATTGTGATTGATGACTCTTTGGATACAAATGCAAGTCTATGATGTATGCAAATATTTCCTTTTTGATGGATAAACAAAGAATAAATAAAAAATATACATTTATTTTAATATTCAAAATTTTGTATCAACCTCCACTGTTCATCATTTAAGAATTTGAGCAAAAACAACACATCACCACTGCTTTGCCGAGGTCGCCATTGCTCCTGCTGCCCTCTGCCAATTCCCATTCACTTGCTGCCTTCTTGCAAAAAGTGTCTTGTAATAGCTCCCTTTACGCCATAAATGCATAACTCCTGAATATTTAGTTGCGTGCACCTTGAATAGAATAATCAGCATATGTGTCATGCGTCACCACTCCTTTCGCTGCGCCGCTATGCTGCTTCGCTGATCGCGACGCGTGCACTTTGAATAGAATAATCAGCGTGTAAGTGCCATACGTCACCACTCCTTTTGCTGCGCCGCTATGCTGCGTCGTTGTTTGTGACGCGAACTTCTTGTAATAGCTCCCTTTACGCCATAAATGCATAACTCACTTGCTGCCTTCTTGCAAAAAGTGTCTTGTAATAGCTCCCTTTACGCCATAAATGCATAACTCCTGAATATTTAGTTGCGTGCACCTTGAATAGAATAATCAGCGTGTAAGTGCCATACGTCACCACTCCTTTTGCTGCGCCGCTATGCTGCGTCGTTGTTTGTGACGCAAACTTCTTTTGATGATTCTTCACTGCTTTCGCTGTGCTCTGCCATGTCTCCCAAAATTTTTTCTTCTTGAACGAGTCATTGCTTCCACTACCTCCTTCATCTTCAAAAATACATAAATAAATCTTTTTGTTTCTTTTCAACTAACTGATCAAGGAAGAATACAAATCTTAAATCCTACCAAAAACAAATCGAATGTCAAACGAAGTTGTCTTTATAAGAAAAAATTTCCTTCCTCAACAAGTCATTGCTTCCACTACCTCCTTCATCTTCAAAAATACATAAATAAATCTTTTTGTTTTTTTTCAACTAACTCATCAAGGAAGAATACAAATCTAAAATCCTACCAAAAACAAATCGAATGTCAAACGAAGTTGTCATTATAAGAAAAATTTTCCTTCCTGAACAAGTCATTGCTTCCAGTACCTCCTTCATTTTCAAAAATACATAAATAAATCTTTTTGTTTCTTTTCAACTAACTCATCAAGGAAGAATACAAATCTAAAATCCTACCAAAAACAAATCGAATGTCAAAACGAAGTTGTCTTTATAAGATATGCGTGTAATATAAGTTTTTCCCAATTTAAGATTTCTCTAAATTCACATTCTTCAAAAATGTCCTCAAGAAAATTATTTCTCCCGCTCTCTTATCTTGATCACTTTTTGAGCATGTTTTCTTCTACCCTTAATCCTTTGAATATTACATCTTTTTTTTTTCTTCATGATCTTTTGTCTTGTTTGAATGTTTACATTTCTGTCACGATTTTCTTATCGTTTAATGTCAAAAATACTAGTTTTCTGTTTCACCTTTATGTTTTTCTCCATAGATTTGCTACTTCCATCAACTTCATTCATCTGAGAAATTTTAATTTTGATTCTTCTTCTTTTCAGCTGCACTCTTTTAACTTTTGCATTTCTATTACATTTTCCACTCCCACAAACTTCTTTCCTCACTCCAATTTTCTGAACAATTTTTCTTTGTTTTTCTCCTAGTTCACCAATTTTCACGAACACCTTATTTCTAGTTTCTGCTTCTAAGTGTCTATCTCTTCCTTCAACTCCTCTTACTTTAGTTAACAAACTTTCTTGTAAGCAATTTTCACTCACAGATTTGCCATCTGATAAGGTCACAGAAATCGTGTCCTTCTCTCTTTCGTCCTTCACCACACTATCTTCGGTGACATAACTCCTTCCACCAATTTCCACATTATACACCTCATTGCTAATTCCAATTTTCTTCATATCTTCGCACGGTCCTTGTAGTAAAAATGGATTTAGTTTATTAGTCTTTATGTTTAAGTATTTTTCGGCTTCCACTTCCAAGTGACCTTCACTTCCTCTAAATTCTCTTACTTCAAACAACTCTTCCTCTTGTAACTCTTTGTTACTCATCAATCTGGCATCTGGAAAAGGGACAGACACCAAATCCTTCTCTGTCACCTCCACCTTTACTCCATTCCAAACAACACAGAAGGTCGGTAAATAAATAAATTCGTCAACACACGGTGTATGCCTTTGGTCATTTGTCGAGTCTTGTCTCTCACTCACGAAAGCACTTGATTCCTTTCTTGTTGGAGTTCAAACTAGGGTGTTGTCCCATCCATCTCTAAAAAAAATTTGTAACACATGCACTTTTATACGATGGACATACCCTGAAGGTATGTCCTTAATCATTACAGTAAATACATTTCTTTGGCCGATCTCCAAACTCATTATTACCTTTAAATTTTTGAAACTGAGGCTTAGATTCCTTTATATTCCTTTCACTTGATAAGACCCTTCTATTAGCCTCTTCATCTAGAATAACTCGTCTAGCTATAGTTATGCTCCAATCATTTTTATCAATTAAAAGTTAATCGATCTAGTGCACTCTTATATCCTTTAGGTAGACTTCTCATTAACAAGATAGCTTTTTGAGCATCTGTAAAATTTCCTCCTGCCAAATCATTTTCTGCAAATAATACTTGTAAGTGAATACAGTGCTTCTCCATACTCCCTCCTACATACTTGTGTTCAACTATTTTGGTAACACTGCTATGCCAATGATATAAAGAAGTCTTTGCATACATACTTTCTAAGCACTTCCATAATTCAGCTGCCTTTTTAACACTAAGGTTTGACATTATTAAATCCAGAGTCAAGGAGTTCTTAATAACCCTTAGACACTCATGATTTTTACTTTTCCATCCATTTGACGTTTCGGCCAAGGTACCATCCACCACATCCATTAGTTCCATCATCTCGAAGTAGCTCTCGAGTGCACACTTCCAGTAGTGATATTTTTATCCATCAAATATAGGTAGACATGGGTGTGGGCCCATAGCCTGTTGTCTATAGCCTTTTTCAGCCATGGATTACTCACGGAAACACCCACGGACTACCTCAAAAACAGTTGTGTTTCAGACAACACAGATTTCTCCACAATAAACAAAATCACCTCAAACTGTACCATTGTTTATTATACCATATAAAATGTAAACTTCCAAAGTTACAGCCAAATCCACCAAGGCATATAGAAGATATAAGCTCCAGAGTTTCCCAAAAATAGGTGACAGCTTCACAAACTAACCACTTAGACTGACAAACTAACCACTTAGACTGTTCACAGAATTTTACAGAGATACTGGAATACAATGAAACTTCACCCACATATAGATTCTATATCATAAAATAGCTCCACAAATTTTATATGAAAGCACTAAACAGAGTTATCACACCAATAGGTCAAAGATGCAGAAAACAATTTGCCATTGCTTTGATAAACTTGACTGCGATCACAAAATATTATGTGTCCTGCAAGTTATACTCAGAGTGTTCACTACTGAATGTACGCAGGTATACCAGCCGTACTGTATCTACTCTAATAAACTAATTAGCCCAAAAGGACAAACCTCTGTTGTACATAATATTCACACCGACATCTCCACAATCTTCGAATGTCAAAAACCAAGCTATCGCTAAACAACTACTAAGCTACCGAACAATCATCATTACTCGGAATCTATCTTATTCATATTATCCGCAGCTGCGTCAGCTGCGCTGTCAGTACGGATCATATAAAGATAACCGCAGCTACGTTGAGTTAACTGCATCGCAGCTCCGCTGTACCTGCGACGCCTATTTCAACATTTCGTTTATTACACATCGGATCGCTTCGCGATTTGCCTTCCATTTGTCAATGCTTGTTCACTCCACTTAATGAGTCTTTTACGTCACTTTAAATATATCGTTACGTTTGCTCCCCCAATCCGTGAAACAATTCGAACCTCCATATAAAATCCATTTAGTAATTACGTACGAACAGTTCACTTCTTTAACTGTAAGATCATGACTTCGCACATGCGAACATATTTTACGTTCACACTGCAGAACAAGCGATTATAGTAGATCGTGTGCGAACGAGGTTTTTGGCGACGAGATTGATACCATTTTTTGAGCGCACGTTCATATGCATGCGTGTATAATTTATAATTTATTTTTAAGTATTTCAAGTAAAAAGGTACACATATGTACGGTCTGACATCATCCGTACACCACACTAATTATATATTGCTGTACTTTAGGGCTTGACGCTATTTTGGTACGGAACCTCAATTATAGTCAAGGAAAAATTAAAATCACGTATACTATTTTTGGAAAAAAATCAAAATTTTAAGAACCCAAATTAGTGTCGTTGACACTAATAACGATGCGCGGTGTAGTTTTAAAGACACTGATTGAAGATCAGTCTGTTTTTAAAAATTATCTTTATCAGAAGTAGAAGATAAACAATAGCCATCTCCTGTTCTATTTTCACGTAAATTCTTGGACAAAGTCGTCCTCAATTTCTGAAAAGAGCTTTTTGCTCATCCAATTTGCAATTTTAAAGGCAAGTTGAGTTCCAAAACTATGTGTATATAAAACCAATTGTCAAAGTCTCTTCTTCAAGAATGAGAAGTTTTCAGTTGGCTACAAAAAAACACTCAGTAAATTAATTTTGGATAAACAAAATTCTGATTAAATATTTTTGTTTTCGTTTTATGGGATACATAAAGAAGAAACAACAAGTGGAGCTGTTTTTCTCCTTTCTGAAACATCTAACTATGAACTATTGTGATCAAAGTGCTTTGGGAGAGGTATTTTTTTTTCAATTTTAGTTTTTTATGAGTTTTATGTGTGTATTTATGGTGTATTATGATGTATCACTGAACAGAATTTCCAGTTTTGCACTCCACAGATGTCAAAACTGAACATAAATTTCAGTTTTGAACTCTATAGAGTTCAAAACCGAACAGAGTTTCCAGATTTGAATTCTACAGGATGAAAAACTGAACAGGTCTTCTAGTTTAAACCTATCAGTTTTAAATTTTGTTTCATGCATTCAAAACTGAACAGAATTCAATTTTGATTTCTACAGAGTCCAAAACGAACAGGTTTTCGAGTAAACAACACTACAAAGTTCAAAACTAAACAGAATTTTCAGTCTGACTCTTCTGCTTTCCAGAGCTCAAAATTGAAGAAAAAATTCAGTGTTGGATTCTACAGAGTGTAAAATTGAACAGAATTTCTAGAAAATGAACAGGATTTTCAGTTTTGAACTCTACAGTGTACATAACTGGACGGAATTTTTTCTTTTGAATTTTACAGAACTCAAAATGGAACACAAATAGAATGTCTAATTTTAAACTCGACAGCGTTTAAAACTGCTCAAAATTACCAGTTTTAAACTCTGCAGAGTGCAAAACTGAACAGAATTTTCAGTTTTGACCTCTGTACTGAACGAAATTTTAATCATTTATGAAAACAACAAAGGTTTGTGCCGGCCTTGCGGTAATTTTTTTCCTTGCATTGTGGTATATTGGGGTACATTTTTAGAAAAGAAATCTACTTCGTTTTTTTTTGTTAGTGCGCAGATGGCGCGCACGAGACTCTTGTTTCTGTAAATTTGTCATGAAGTACGTCGTCGCTCTGACATATTTTGACCAAACGAGTAACTCCTTTAGATTTAAATCGTCGATTGTGAGGATTCCACATGGTCGATACATTGCTCCCATAATGTATGGTTTATAACAGTCCCTTAAAAAACTTTCCGCTTACATTTACAATGTCTATCTATCTTGTTTTCGATTATAATAAGCTTCTATTCCTCTTATCCTGGATCTTCAACTCGACATTGTGATTCAAATATGATAGAAATTCTGAACGTTGCTCTAAGCTGTTTCAAGTCCAATCTTCAATTTGAGTTCTAAGTGCGGTTTTTAACTTTTCGGCATTGACATTCAGCCTTGAATAATGTTCTATTGGACATTTGAACCAGAAACAACTTAATTATATTGCAAGTTGACAATACATCATACACAAACTTTAATCTCAATCTTAAACCATCCATTTAAGATTTTTGCTCAAAACATAACATCAAGTAAGACTCAACTCTTATTTTAATAATATGCCAATCACGCCTTGAACATAGACTTTCTGTCTCTTTCAAATAAACTTCATGTTCCCGACTATCTCTAGCATGAATTCAAAGCTCAACGCACCTAAATTTGTTCTCAGCTTCAAAATTTAACTTTACCTTCACTTTGTGGTACTCCTTACGTTTCGTTTACCGTCACCTTAAAAAGCCAATATTGAGGATAACTCTGATTTAAGCCCAAAGTCTTGTCATTTACCTCAACGCTTCTTAGAATATAATGATTTGTTTTATCACAGCCATTTGTCATTTGTCTTTTTGCTGTTTTCACTGTTTTGTCGTGAATATTTTTCCTGTTGTGATATTATCATCGTCTTTGTTTAAAATCAGTATTTGGTGCGACGTTGATGTAATGTTCATTTTCCCTTTGCAATTGTACGTTATGAGAACTTATTGAAATTTTAATTTTAAAGCTTGTGAAAATAGTTGTAGCAAAATGGGAGTTTAGAGCATAAAAGCCAGTAAAAGCGTGAGATTCTTTCATCTCACACTAAAAGGTCTGCAATTTTTTATTTTTTTTCATATAACAATGTAAAATGTAATTTGCCAATGTAGAACGTTGAAACCTACATTTCATTGTGAAATTCTAACTGTTGTACCATGAATTATTCATCTCATCAGAAAAATAAATAACAAATGTCCAACGTCCAATGTTTTAAACTCTCAATGTGTTGTTGAATGTTTTCACCATATAACCTTATTTTCTGCACTATTTTCCGTGACCAACCATGCCACATCTTCTTCTTCCCTTCCCTTGCTCTCCAGGTTTCTTAACGTTGGACCTCTCTCGAATCAACTTTTTGTTCAACAGAGCCTTAGGAAAAGTTGATGCTGCAGTAGATTAGAACAACTTCATATTGCGAAGGAGAAGATAAACAGCAATTCTCAACCTCCCATTTATCATCGTTTTGGAGCTTTGAGATTAAAACAAAAAGGGAAATATCTTTGAGTTTCTGTCATACGATGTTGCTGACAAGGCCTCAAATTTTGTTACCAAAAAGGCTTCAAGCAAGGCAAGAACTTCCTTCATCGTACATTTTCAAAAGAAAATGTGATGGATTGTACTTTATAAGGGGCTTGAATGGTAGAGAAAACGAGAGGAACTGGAGACCAAATGGATTGAAGAAGCTCACAGAGAAAGAATATTGTTTGGGCCAGAATGCGAAGCCTTTTTCAAACCGGAATCAACTAGGCTACAGTAAAGTTCTCCCTCTCAGCCTCTCTCCACCTCACTATCTCTCTCCCACTCCTCTCTCACTCTATCTCTCCCTCTCTCCCTCTCACCCTCTCACTCTCTCTTTCTCCCTCTCTCTCTCTTTCTACCTCTCTCTTTCCTCTCCCTTCCTCCCTACCTCTTCCTCGCTTTCTCATCCTACCGCTCTCTTTCTCTATCACTTCCTCCCTCCATTCCACCCTTCCTCTACCTCGATTTCTCTTCCTACCTCTCACTTGCTCTCTCCCTTCCTCTCTACCACTTCTTCGCTCTCTCATCCTACCTCTCTCCCTTCCACCCTACCTTGTTTTGGCTCTCTCATCCTTCCTCTCTCCTACTCTATCCTTTCCTCCCTCCCTTCCTCCCAACCTCTACATCTCTCTTCCTCTCTCCCTTCCTCCCAAACTCTTCCTCACTCTATCATCCCGCCACTCTCTACCTCTCTCGCTTCCTCCCTACCATTTCCTCGCTCACTCTTCCTACTTCTCTCTTGCTCTCTCCCTTCCTCCCTACTTCCTCACTTTCTCTTCCTACCTCTCTCTTCCTCTCACTTTTCCTCCCAACCTCTTCCTTGCTCTTTTATCCTACCTATATCTTCCTCTATCCCTTCCTCCCTACGAGTTCATCGCTCTCTTCCTACCTCTTTCATCTTTTATCCCTTCCTCCCTCCCTTCCTCATTACCTCTACCTTGCTCTTTTCTATATCTCTCTTCCTCTCTCCCTTTCTCCTTACATCTTCTTTGCTCTCGCATCCTACCTTTATATTTTCTTCTATCCCTCCCTATTTCTCTTCCTCTCAACCTCTACCTCGCTTTCTCTTTCTACCTCTCTCTTCCTCTCTCCTTTTATCAATACATCTTCCTCGATATCGCTTCCTACCTCTATCTTCCTCTCTCCCTTCATCCCTAACTCTTCCTCGCTCCCTCATCCTACCCCTCTCTCCACTATCCTTCCCTCCTTCTGTTCCACCCTACCTCACCTCACTCTCTCTTCCTCTCTCCTTTCCTCCCTATCACTTCCTCGCTCTTTCTTCCTTTCTCTCTCTTCCTCTCTCCTTTCCTTCATACCTCATCCTCGCTCTCTCATCCTACCTGTCACTTCCTCTCTCCCTTCCTTCTCACCTCTTCCTCGCTCTATCTTCCTACCTCTCTTCCTCTCTACCTTCTTCCCTAAATTTTCCTCGCTCTCTCTTCATACCTCTCTCTTCCTCTCTCCCTTCCTCTCTACCTCTTCCTCGCTCTCTCTTCCTATCTCTCTCTTGCTCGCACCCTTCATCCCTACCTCTTCCTCGCTCTCCCTTCCTACCACTCTCTTGCTCTCTCCCTTCCTCCCTTCATCTTCCTAGCTCTCCCTTCCTACCACTAACTTCCTCTCTCTCTTCCTCCCTAACTCTTCCTCGTCCTCTGATCTTACCTCTCTTTTCCTTGATTCCTCCCTCCCTCCCTTCCACCCTACCTCTTCTTCACTCTCTCTTTGTACATCTCTCTTCCTCTCTCCCTTACTCCCTACCTTTTCCTTGCTCTCTCTTCCTACCTCTCGCTTCCTCTCTCCCATCCTCTCTACCTCTTCCTCGCTCTCCCTTTGACCTCCCTACCTCTACCTCGCTCTCTCTTTCTACCTCTCTCTTCCTCTCTCCCTTCACCAATACCTCTACCTCTCTATCTCTTCGTACCTCTCTTTTCCTCTATCCCTTCCTCCCTATCACTACCTTGCTCTATCTTCTTTTTTCTCTCTTTTTTTCTCTCCTTTCCTCCCTACCTTTTCCTCGCTCTCTCTTCCTATCTCTCTTCCTCTCTAACTTCCTACCTTTTCCTCGCTCTCTTTTCCTCCCTCTTTTCCTCTCTTCCTTCCTCCCTACCTTTTCCCCACTCTCTTGTTGTACCTCTCTCTTTCTCTCTCCCTTCCTCCCTACCTTTTCCTCGCTCTCTCTTCCTACCTCTCTCTTCCTCTCTCCCTTCCTATCCCTCTCTTCCTCCCTATCTTCCTCCCTATCTTTTCCTTGCCCTCTCATCCTACCTCTCTCATCCTCTATTCCTCCCTTCCTCTCTTCCACCACACCTCTTCCTTGCGCTCTCTTTGTACAACTCTCTTTCCTACCTCTCTTCCTCCCCACCTTTTCCCCGCTCTCTCTTCTTACCTCTCTCTTCCCCTCTCCCTTCATCTCTACCATTCCTTGCGCTCTTTCTGTACCTCTCTCTTCCTCTCTCCCTTCCTCCCTAACTTTTGTTGCCTATAGCCATTTTCAGCCATGGATTTACCCTCGGAAGCACCACAGACTAGCCCAAAAACAACCTACTTTAAATCCAATCAGAATTCGACAGAAATAACAAAATAGGCTCAAACTACATAAACAAATAGTTTCTAAGTCATTATGTATTCTCACAAATTTTCATGTAAAAATACCAAACAGAATTATCACATATTCCAGTCAAAGTCGCACAAAACAGTCTGCCATATTTTTGATAAAGCAGAATAACTTCACAATGACGTAAAACACAGATCAGGCACAGACGAGGCCTGCAAATCTCTGAAAATATTAATAATAGAGGGAGGAACACACATTCAAAAATTCAGATAATTATTGAGATCAATCCTCCCATTAAATAATCAAAAATGACCATAACCAGTCAAAGATAAAAATCCCTATGAAATGTTGACAGGGAGAAATCCTGATGTGGTTCATTTCAAAGTATTTTGTAGCAAATGTTTTATTTTGGAGAATTTTTCTTACTGGAAACTCCGTTCAACATTTGTCCATAGAATAATTATCCATTATGATGATAAACATGCAGAATATAGTGTATAACCCTCAAAAATGTTCCCTTCAAAAAGCTAGATATATTTTGATAAAAGAAAAGAGTGAATTTGTGAATGTATTTAGTATGGATGCTTCAAAATGAATTCAAAAAATAAAAGATTATGTCATACTTAATCAGATTCCATTTAATGCATCCTCTTCTTTTCCCTTTTCTACAGGACTGCCAAATATTTATGGGCAGTGAGATCCTAGTGTTGCTAAGGATCGTACTCTACTTTTCCCTCCTCGTTCTCTTCCTCCACATCTGAGACAAAATAGTGTAATTCTCTTACCTCCATTGGCACACATAATTTCCACCTTATATGAAGCCTTTACGATGATATTTGCCCCTCTGAATTTCAAACCAAATAAAAGCCACCCGGTAAAACAAGAGGTCTCACCAACCTCACTCGTGTGAGGACCGGACTTCTTTGAGTAAGATGCAAAAATAATTTCTAAATTTGCTCCCTTGAGCATTTTGTTATGGTTGGCCAAAGATGGCCTATAAATAGAAAAGGTCTCTCAAAGAGAAGCGCCTCAAAAATGTTTAAGTTCTAAATCCCTCTTTGTACCCCCTACTACTACAATACCTACCTAATCATAAGATTGTAGAAGATGCCGTTGTATTTCATGTACGACCATGGAATGGCATGGCCGTCCCTTTGACGCCTTTCAGTTTGTGACCCATGGTCGCTTTTCCCGCAAGGTCCGCCATCCACTCATGGCTTTTCACGTGTCATCCACTGACGTTAGCTCACAAATAACCAAATTACCACATCGGTGCATCGGCTCCATTGTGCATCGTGCGATCAGAAGTCGACAAAATTGCGTCCGTTTATGTTTAATGTCGTTTCGTGTATGCTGTTTTGTTTCGTAATCCGTTAAATGGAGTATCTATAACGATATCCTTTTAAATACAAATCACAGCTAGTATATCCAACGTTTTATCAAGAACTAAAGGATAAAGATGCCAACTATAATCGGCTAAACCTCTTTGATAAAGGTGCATTGGTGCTCTTCCTTAGTGTGTCTCCTTGACTACCTGAAGACAGCCATGGCTGCCTAAGTGTCTATGAGTGCAACAATTATATAGACTTAGAGTGGTGTCTACGACAGATAACTAGTAAATACAAATTTTCAACACTCCCCTTATTTCATAATCTGTTTTTTATTTTAATCCACATTTTGTTCTGCAAAATATTTGTTTTGGAGATGGGACAAGTTTTGTCATCACATCTACCATTTTTCCATCTGGTCTTTATTCCAATTTTATAATTTTATTCTCACCTTTTTCTCTACAAAACTCAGTCTCATATCCATTTGCTTTGCTTTAAGATGATGTTTTAGATGGTTTACAATGGCAATTGCAGCTTGATTATCACAAATTAATTATGAACACCACATTTTATAAATATAAGCTCTTGGAGCAAGGACTTCACCCACATTAATTCTTTTACAGTAGGGCAAGATGCCATGTACTCAGCCTCCATTGTGGAATGAGCAACGATCTTTTGTTTTTTTTCTGCTCCAACAACAAGCCCCATTCCCAACATACAACACGTACGTAGAAGTATACCGCCTCAATGGAGCATTAATATAATTTGCATCATTCGAAGTGGAGATGTTAGTATTATCCCCTCCCAAATGCAACCACAGATCTCTTGTTCCTATCAAGTACTGCATGTTCCTATCAAGTACTGCATGACCTTCTTGGTGCTTCCTTATCTTTCTTCCTAGGTTCATTCAAACTCCAATTTAATATTCCTATAGCTAGTACGATATTAGGACGGGTATTGTTGATAAAATAGATCAAACTAATAACGACTTGTACCAAATATTATGCATGAACTATATTTCCTCCGGTCCTAACTCATCATCGTAGACCACAACTCCCTCTTTTTGAACTCCCTTTGTGTCCGTTATTTAAATCCATTAGAGTTGTAAAACTATTTGCTTTATCCATTTGAAATTTCTTTAGCATGTTTCCAATTGCCTCCTTTTGATTTAGCTTAATTATTTTCTTCTCTCTCTCCCTCTCCATCTGAATTTCCAAAATATATTTTGCTTCACCCAAGTCCTTCATTTCAAATCTACTCTTTAGATCCTATTGTCAATCTATTAATTTTCTTCCTAGATTTACTCAAAAGAAGCAAATTCAAAACATAGATGGCAATGAAAATTATACCTTCTTCGTCCTGAAATAGATAGATGGAGTGATCTGAGCTGATTCGGATATGTCCGAAACTTGGCAAAATCTCGTCCAGCTTCTTGTTGTGTTAGCGTGGAGCCTGCTTTAGTCCATAAAGGGACTTTATCAATGTGCACACCTTACTTTCATCTTTTTTCTCCACACACCCTTTTGGTTGACGCATGAAGATATTTTCTTCTAATTTATTGTTTAAGAAAGCGGTTTTGATGTCTATTTAGTGCATTTCCATGTCTTCTCCTGCCGCCGGTCTAAGTAAAATTCAGACCGAGGGAAATCAAACAACCGGAGCTAAGGTCTCTTCATAATCAATCCCTTCCTTTTGTGTGAATCCTTTGGCCACTAATCTGGCCTTGTACCCCTTGATAGTGTTATTTGGGTTAAGTTTCAACTTAAACACCCACGTGCATCTAATCGACATTAAGTCCTTGGGGCATTCCACTATTTCCCGTGTGTTTGCTTCTAAATTGGAAGCCATCTCATCATTAATGGTTGTCATGTATCTACTCCGTTTTGGACTTTTAATTGCTTGCGAATAAGTTTGGGGTTCACTCAAATGTGACAGTTTAGTTTCCTTAGTTATTCATTTGTCTTTCTTGAAGTCTCTTGCTACTTCTCCTTCCTCCTTCAAAATCCCAAGCCGAAATGGAGGGTAATCTTGGATTTCTTTGAACGACTTCATCTTCTCCCCTATCCGTGGAGTCCATCTCTGGTCGTTCATCATCCATTTCCGGTCTTTCCTTGTTCTCTTCTTCGGTTTGAACTAGAAGATGTGGCTCTAAGAGAGAGTCATTCTCGGTCAATTTTTCCTCTTCATCCACAAAGTCTGGTTGAACCGAAGTTCAACAAATATAATCTTAATCTAACTCACTTTTGGAATCAATTCTAATTCTGACCGGTTTAGTTTATTTAAAGGGATCTTGTGACTTTCTTTCATCCATAACTACCAAGTGTTTTACTTCGAGTATATCTTCTTTCTCGAGATCATAAATTCTATATCCTTTTATATTTTCATTGTATCCAAGTACGTACCCCTGCTTTTCCCTTACATCTAACTTCTAATCAATTTTTTTTGTATTTAGATTAAAAACTTGACTTACGAACACCTTTAAGTGTGAGGTATCCAGTTTTTTCCCGGTCCATCTTTCATAAGGTGTTTGACCTTTCACTACCGAGGTAAGGACTCTATTCTTAAGGTAATTACCACAATTCATAACTCTGCCCAGTAGCGTTTTCTTATCATTTTATCTGATAGCATACTACAGGCACAATCACTTAATGTCCGATTTAGTCTCCCGGCTACACTATTTTGTTCCGAATTCTTTGGAACAATCTTTTGGTGTTGAACCCCTTCCTCTTTCGAAAAATCTTCAAACTGATTAGAGGTATATTCCCACCCATTATCACTCCTCACTCTCTTTATAGGTGTCTCATGAAGCTTCTCCCTCCAAGCTTTATACTATTTGCAATAACCCGGTGCCTCAAGTTTATTTTTCAAAAAGTACACTCTAGAATACATAGACTAATTATCACTAATAGTGAGCATAAATCTTTTCCCTCCAATTGACGACACTTTGGCCGGTCCTCATATATCAGTATGAACTAGATCTATGAACTTTCCACCTTTATAGGTTGCAATTTTTAGCAAGGGTAATCTGTGGGCCTTACCTTGAGCGCATCCACAACAATCATCCAAAGTCTCATTGTCTCCAAAATGTATTCCCTCAACTACACCCATTTTCTTCATTTCCTTCTATCTATCTAGATGCACATGCCCCAATCTTTTATGCTAAATCATTAAGTCGCTTACACCGGCATGGTAAACCCACGTCTTTCCATTACCCACATTCAGCCTAAACATTCCTTGGCTACCCTTTTCAGTTGTGAAATATACTTCATCCTCATAGCTAGCAACAAAGTCTTATTTCTTACTACTAAACTGGAAACCCTTATCATCTAAGACTGATGTAGAGATAAGATTTTTGTTTAGCCCTAGAATTAAAAAGACATTGAAGAAAGTAACTATGAATGTCTTACCTTCAACTAAGACTTTTAGATCCACAGATCCCACTAACGTAGCGGGCACTATTCTCCCACTGCATACTCTATCCCTACAATAGGGATCTTTCTCTTTTTGGTAAACATAAAGGCATATGAATCAATGATCCAACCTTCTTTTGGAGCTCCTTTCACTCCGCCAAAGACACACTTATTCTTTCTTTGAATCTCAGGCTCATTTTTCACCTCCAACTACTCGTTGAGAAAGAATTCTCCATCATCTTCTCCCGTTACTTGTGTTTCACTTCTTTAGTCTCATCTCCGTCAACTTAGTATACTCCACCATAGAGTGTCTCAACTTCTTACAAAAATGGCAGAGCCCCTATGGGGGCCTTGATCCGGATCCATCCGATTGATTTCCTCTTCCTCCTCCTCCAAAGTTCCTATAAGGTTTCTTGGAATCCTGATTTCTCCAATCAGTTCCGGTTGCCAAGGCTTGACCACTAGTTCCTCCTTTTCGAATCTCAATTGTGCTTTCCCGAACTAAGATCTTCCCAACAATGGAGTTTCACATCCATCAATGATCTTGCAAATCTTGAACCCTCTTAACGATATTCTCATAATCATCTGGCACTTTCATTAGCATAGTATTCACCTTTCTTTTTGTGTATCTTTTTTTCCAACACTCTCGAACTCCATAAACAATCCAGACAAGTCATTGCAAAAATCAATCATTTTTCCTCCTTTATAAACATATGCTTGCACCTTCTGATCAACCAACTTTTGTTGCTGAATCATACCACTCTTGTAAATATTTACTAGAGCCTCTCACAAATCGGTCGCCTTTTTCACATGAAAGTGAGGGTTTAGTAACTCTTTCAGTAGAAGCTTGAACATAAAACGAGTTGTCACTGTGTTGTTGAAGTCCTAGATTTCACTATCATTTGCCTCCGTTTTTTGAACAACCACTAACGCTACCAATCCAATATCTATCAGTGTGAATTTTTCTTTCTCTCTATCCTTCCCTTTGTCTAACATGATGCTCTCTCCAACTTCATCTATCACCTCTACCTCTACAAATCCTCGTGGGGTTCGAGCTCCTCCAAACCCTGAAGGAATATACCCAGATTTGCAGATGGCTGTCGCACACGACCACTCACAATGCCCCATAGCCATTTTTCAAAGAGTGCACCCCTCATCATAGTTTCCTAGTATTTGAACCCCGTTCCATTAAAAATGGGCAACCTAGAGGGTGGCCCCATAACCTGTAATTTTGTTACTTCTATTAGCATACAAAACTTCGTGCTTATATAAAACCTCTAAGCTAATATTTGGCCTTTTCAGACCAAATAAAACCCACCCGGTCGAATAAGAGTACTCACTAACCTCACTTGCGTAAGGAACCGACCCCCCTAAGTAAGACGCAAAAATAATTTATGAACTTGCTCCCTTAAGCAGTTAGTTATGGCGAGCCAAATATGGCCTATAAATAGAAAAGGTCTCTCAGAGAGAGGCGCCTCAAAAATGTTTAAGTCCTAAATCCCTCTCTTTACCAACTGGCGCCCTGCCAAAATCAAAAGCATAACGAGAGGTTGACTTTCTTGTGTCGAAGTTGCCACACCAATCTGCATCATACTATCCCACGCACTCCAAAGAGGCCCGTCTATATCGAAATAATAAACCAATCTCAACTATACCTGTAAGGTAACAAAATATCATTTTCACGGCCTCATTATGAATCTTTTTGGGCGACTATCAAAGCTTTATTTCGGCAAAAACCGCGGCTGAAATATGTAGATGCGTAGCCACACTCAAATACATTAAACTCCTAACGACCTCACGATAGGGCACGTGGATTGTTTCCTTCTCCTCAAATTTGCAATATTAAAGTTTGGAGTCTAGCGGGGTCAAAATCTCCCAATTTTCTCTTCGTTGAACCCTTCACCTACCTTCCTCCCTACCTCTTCCTGGCTCTCTCTTTCTACCTCTTTTCCTCTCTCCCTTTCTCCCTACCTCTTCCTCTCTCTCCCTTCTTGCATCTCTTCCTCTCTCCCTTCCTACCACTTCCTCACTCTCTCATCATATCTCTCTCTTCCGCTATCCCTCCCCCCTCCCTTCCTACTTACCTCTACCGCGCTCTCTCTCCTTGCCTCTCTCTTCCAATCTCTCTTCCTCTCTACCTCTTCCTCACTTTCTCTTCCTACCTCTCTCTTCCTTTCTCCCTTCCCCCCTTACCAATTCCTTGCTCTCTCGTGCTACCTCTCTCTTCCTCTATCCCTTCCTCCCTACCTTTTTCTTCTTCCCCCCTATGGCGGCAATACTTGCCACCTTTGCACATTATTAGAGGAGCATGCTGGCTCTGATACCAAATGTAGGATCAATACACAAGATGACGGAAGGATGAACAGAAGAATATGCGGAAGCAAAGATCACAAGAAGAGAACACTCCAGCAAAAACCAGATATATTTCACCGGAAGTTTTCCCCTCTTACAAAAGATTAAACTCTCACGAAAACGCATGTCCTAAATACTCTCACACAAAACAAACAAGAAACCTACATAATCAGTCGGTGTACAAAAGTACGCGAACGAACCAATCAAACTATAGTACTTGCAAAACGTCATAAAGTTAGTGGTATCAAACGAAACATAAACCGCCGTACAAATACGAAAGTACTTGGCGCGCAAATCAAATCCTAACAAAACTATCATGCAACACAAAACAAATGACACGCAAACAAAATTAATATATTACGGCGCTCAACAGAATTGGGACGCCGTTTCACAATGTATCATTCGCCCCCCCCCCCCTCCCCCTCCCCTTCCCTCTCTCTTTTTGCCGCCTCTCCTCTCCTCTCCCCTCCTCTTCCCTCCCCTCTCTTATCCTCTCCTATCCTCTCTCCTTTTGTTTCTTCTCTTCTCTTTTCTCTTACACCTGAAAAAAATCAAAAACCAAAATGCCAAAAGTCAAAGGCAAAAGCTCCAAAATCTCCGATCTCTAAAATTTCAATTTTTTTACCTTTTCGACTCTCTCCTCCACTAGATTCTTTTTTTTCTTCCTCCACTAGTTTCTTGTCTTTTCTTCCTCCTCCACTGGATTCTTTCCTTTTTTTCCTCCTCCGCCGCATTCTTTCCTTTTTTCTTTTCCTCCTTAAGATTCTTTCTTATTCTTCCTCCTCCACTAGATTCCTTTTTTTTTTCCCCCTCCACTAGATACTTTCATTTTTTTCCTCCTCCACTAGATTCTTTCCTTTTTTTCCTCCTCCCCTACAAACTTTCCTTTTCTTCCCCTCCAGAAGATTCTTTCCTTTTCTTTCTCCTCTCTCATTTTGAATTTTGGCATCGACATTGTGGAACAGATCTGAACAAGTCACCAAGCTGATCCTTGATTGTGGAAGCTCCTCCGAACCTATCGTGACTGAACGGATTAGTAGGAAGTGACACTTCGAATTAAGCCCCTCCAAAATTGAACGCTTTGTCGATCGATTTTGGAGGCTTCTCTTCAAGAGAATGTATATCTTCCAAAGGCTCCAAGGGAGGGCCAGCCAACAGAGTAGGTGGCAAATTCGATATCATCTTTCAACCCATGGCCTCCACACTCGTCGTGGCCATACAACCTCGAATCTCTACCCATTCTGATAAAATTTAAAAGGATCAACAAAACATAAACAATGACCACAACTTCATCTCATATCAACACATTACACATCGACCAAATATCAATATATTAACTCGAAGAATTTTCACCTCAAGTCTCTGACTCTCATTTACTCACTCATTACTTAGCGTCCGAAAACATATACTGTAAACGACATTGAAAGCGTACCCCTCTCACCATCTTATCACGACAGAACAATTTGCACAAGAACTAACTTAGGACTACCATACTACAATGCACGGCACAATCTACCACCAAGTTATTCTCCACTAACTCTCCTTTACAAAAAAAGTCGCGAAAGCACGAAGACACGTCCCTAACCCAAGTACTACGCACAAAAATACAGTAGCCCAAACGAAATATAATCTAAACCCCACGAAACAAACCGATACATCTAGGGACGCGCGAAATGAAACAAACTTAACTTCACAAAGCATACCGACAAAAAATATTATTTGAATTCCTATGTATGCCTTAATAGTTATTACACAAATTCCTAGACTTTCTCCCCCTCTAACTCTGACCATTATTAAGGGCTACAATTCCTGCATTTAATCTACCACTCGTGAGGCGTAACTCATTGATTAGTCGATTCCAGTTTGATCCCAACACTCCGACAAAATAGTCGCACTCTCCGGCTATTAACAAATTGGCAAAGCTCAACAATATCAATTTATCCATGCCAACGGAAATTTCATACGACCTCATTGACGTATTTCCTACTTGTCGCAGATTGTTTGTGAAAAGAAAATCCCAAGTTGGATAATTGCTGGTTTCGTCAACGACAGACTGCAATAAAAACAACACAAAAACGTGTGACTAAAATTGCATCTTTTTCTACTCTAAATGCGATTCCGAGAAGTAAACCTCAAATATTTGTGGACAGTATAATAGCTTTGGCTTATTTCATGTCAATGTGTTATTATACTAAGTTTGCATTATTAAAATAATTAGCTTTCAGTACATTTTAAACTAAAAGTAGAATGACTTCACCGTTAAATCGCAGATTAGTTATACAAACAAAAACCCCAAAAAACATGGTTAAGAAAATGCACTTTCCAATGCGGACCAATTTCTCTCCACAATATATATAGTTTAGGTAGGAGGAGGAGGAGGGGGAGGATGAAAACTAGGAGGAGGAGGAAAAGGAGGAGGAAGAGGAGGGAGAGGAGGAGGAGGAGGAGGAGGGGAAGGAGAAAGAGGAAAAGGAGAAGGAGAAAAAGGAGAAGGAAGAGGGAAAGAGGAGCAAGAGGTGGAGAAGGAAAAGGACGAGGAAGAAGGGAACGGGGAGGGGGAAGAGGAGGAAGAAATGGAAGAGTAGGGGTAAGAGGAAGAGGAAGGGGAGGGGGAAGAGGAGGAAGAGGAGGGGGAGGAGGAGGAGGACGAGGAGAGGGAAGAGGAGGAAGAAGAGGAGGAAGAGGAGGAGAAAGAGGAGGAAAACTAGGAGGAGAGAACCTATGAGGAGGAGGAAAAGGAGGAGGAGGAGGAGGAGGAGGAGGAGGAGGAGGAGGAGGAGGAGGAGGAGGAGGAGGAGGAGGAGGAGGAGGAGGAGGAGGAGGAGGAGGAGGAGGAGGAGGAGGAGGAGGAGGAGGAGGAGGAGGAGGAGGAGGAGGAGGAGGAGGAGGAGGAGAGGAGGAAAAGGAGGAAAGAGGAGGGAGGAGGGGAAGGAAAAGGAGGAGAAGAAAGAGGAGGAGGAGGAGGAAAACTAGGAGGAGGAGAAGAAAAACTAGGAGGAGCAGGAGGAGGAGGACGAGAGGAGGAAAAGGAGGAAGAGGAGGAGGGAGGGGGAGGAAGAGGAGGAGGAGAAAGAGGAGGAGGATAATGAGGAGGAGGACGAGCGGAGGAAAAGGAGGAATAGGAGGAGGAGGCGGAGGAGGAAAAGGAGGAGGTGGAGGAGGAGAAAGAGGAGGAGGAGGGGAACGAGGAGGAGGAGGAGGAGGAGGAGGACGAGGGAGGGGAAAGAGGATGAGGAAGAGGAGGAAAACGAGGGGAAAAAAACAGAAGGAGAAGAAAGAGGAGGAGGAGGAGGAAAACTAGGAGGAGGAGAAGAAAAACTAGGAGGAGCAGGAGGAGGAGGACGAGAGGAGGAAAAGGAGGAAGAGGAGGAGGAGGGGGAGGAAAAGGAGGAGGAGAAAGAGGAGGAGGAGAAAGAGGAGGAGGATAATGAGGAGGAAAAGGAAGAGGAGAAAGAGGAGGAGGAAAAGGAGGAGGAGGAGGATGAGGAGGAGGAGGAGGAGGAGGAAAAGGAGTAGAAGGAGAGGGAAAAAGAGGAGGAGGAGGAGGATGAGAAGAAGGAGGAGGAGGAGAAGGAGGAAGAGGAGGAGGAGGAGGAGGAAAAAGAGGAGAAGGAGGATGGGAACGAGGGGGAGAAGGAGGAGGTGGAGGAGGAGGAGAAGGAGGAAGAGAAGGAGGAGGAAAAGGAGTAGAAGGAGAGGGAAAAAGAGGAGGAGGAGGATGAGAAGAGGAGGAGGAGGAGAAGGAGGAAGAGGAGGAGGAGAAGGAGGAGAAAGAGGAAAAGGAGGAGAAGAAGGATGAGGAAGTGGTGGAGACGGAGGAGGAAACAGAGGAGGAGGAGGAGAAAATGAATGAGGAGGAGGAGAAAAGGAAGGAGGAGGAGGAGGAGGAGAATAGGAATGAGGAGGAGGAGGAGGAGGAAGATGGAATGAAGCGGGAGGACGAGGAGGAGGAAGAGGGAAAAAAGGAGGAAGAGGAGGAGGAGGAGGTCAAAGAGGAGGAGGAGGAGGAAAACAAGGTGGAGGAGAAGGTGGAGAAGGAGGAGGAGAGGAGGAGGAGGAAGAAAAAGAGGAGCAGGAGAAGTAGCAGGAAATGACGAGGAGAAGTAGGAGGAAAAGAGGGAGAAGGAGGATAGAAAGGTGGAGGATAAACAGGAAGAGGAGGAAGAGCACGAGGAAGAGGAGGGAGACGGGGAGGGGGAAGTAGAGGGGGAAGAGGAAGAGAAAGAGGAGGAAGACGAGGTGGAAGAGGAGGAGGAACAGGAGAAGGACGAGGAGGAGGAGGAGGACGAAAAATAGGAGGAAGAGGACGAAAAATAGGAGGAAGATGAGTAGAAGGAGGAGAAAGAGGAGGAGGAGCAGGAGGATGAGGAGGAGGAAAAAGAGGAGGAGCACGAGAAGGAAAAGGAGTGGGAGAAAGAGGAGGAAAAGGAAGGGGAGAAAGAGGAGGAAAAGGAGGGGGAGAAAGAGGAGGAGGAGGAGGAAAATGAGGAGGATAAGGAGCAGGAGGAACAGGAGGAGAAGGTGGAGGAGGGCAAGGAGGAGGAAGAGGTGGGAGAGAAGAAGGAGGAGGAGGGGAAGGAGAAGGATGAGATTAAGGAGGAGGAGAAAGAGGAGGAGAAGGTGGAGAAGTAGGAGGAGAAGGAGGAGATTAAGGAGGAGTAGAAGTGGAGGAGGAGGAGGAAAACAAGGAGGAGAAGGTGGAGAAGTAGGAGGAGGAGGAGGAAAAGGAGGAGGAGAAGGTGGAGAAGTAGGAGGAGGAGGAGGAGGGGAAGGAGGAGGAGGAGAAAGGAGGAGGAGAAAGAGGAGGAGGAGGCGGAAAACACGGAGGAGAAGGTGGAGAAGTAGGAGGAGAAGGAGGAGGAAAAGGAGAAGGAGGAGATTAAGGAGGAGTAGAAGTGGAGGAGGAGGAGGAAAACAAGGAGGAGAAGGAGGAGGAAAAGGGGAAGAAGGGGAGCAGGAAAAGGAGGAGGAACAGAAACAGGAAGAGGAGGAAGAGTAAGAGGAAAAGAAGGTAGACGGGGAGGAGGAAGAGGAGGAAGACGAGGAGGAGAAGGAGGAGAAAGAGGAGAAGGAGGAGCAGGGGGAAGAGTAGGAGGAAAGGGAGGAGGAAGAGAAGGAGGAACAGGAGGAGAAGGAGGAGGAGGAGACGGAGGCGGAAAAGGAGGAGGAGAAGGAGTAGGAGGAGGAGGAGGCGGAAAAGGAGGAGGAGAAGAAGGCGTAGAAGGAGAAGGAGGAGTAGGAGGAGGAGGAGGAGGAGAAGTGGAGGAGAAAGAGGTGGAAAATGAAGAGGAGAAGGATGCCGAAATGGACGATGAGGGGGGGGGGGGGGGAGTATTGCAGTAGATGACATGGCAGCAGATAAAGTGGGAAGGAAAGATAAATGAAAAGTACAAAAGAGAGCAAAGACAAAAAGCTTTTTGATAAAAAAGGATAAAAAGGTACAACAGGTTGAGATCGTTAAGTAGAGAAGAGAATGTCACGAAGTGACTTCTCAAGGTCAGAAACCGTAGATGATCTGAAAGGTCATCTGACACATAATGCCGAAAGGGCAGGAAGATCTCTACTTAGGCGGTGGACAGCTTAGGATCTGATCTGTCACTAGATGCTAAGCTGAACGCTTTAAAGTAAACAAAGAACAGACTGACTAATAACGTGAACTAGAATAGGAAAACTAACTTAATAACGAAAACTGGAATGCTAGTTTTCGTTATTAAATAAAAACAGAAATAACAAACATAAAACAAGCTTCTAGCAAAGGAACTAAGTCCAACAGGGAGAAGGTGGAGGAGGAAAGGAGGAGGAGGAGGAGAAGGAAAAGCAGGAGGAAGGAAGAGGAGAAGGAGGAGGAGAAGGATAAGGAGCAAGAAAGGTCGAGGAGGAGGAGGAAAAAAGGAGGAGGAGCGAAAGGAGGAGGAGGAAAAAGGGGAGGAGGAGGAGGGAAAAGGGGAGGAGGAGCAGGAGGAGGAGGAGCAGGAGGAGGATAAGGAGGAGAAGGAGAAGTACGAGATTAACAAGGAGGAGAAAGTGGAGAAGGAGGTGGAAAAGGAGGAGGAGAAGGAGGAAAAGGAGGAGGAGAAGGAGGGAAAAGGGGAAGAGGAGGAGCAGAAGGAGGAGAAGGGAGGAGGAGGAGAAAGACAAAGAGAAGGAAACGGAAAAGGAGGAGGAGAAGAAGGAGGAGAAAGACAAAGAGAAGGAAACGGAAAAGGAGGAGGAGAAGAAGGAGGAGAAAGACAAAGAGAAGGAAACGGAAAAGGAGGAGAAGGAGGAGAAGGAGGAGGAGGAGGAGGAAAAGTGGATTAGGTGGCCGAAAAGGAGGAGGGGGGGGGGGGGGAGGAGGAGGAGGAGAAGAAGGAAAAGGAGGAGGAGGAGGAGGAGGAGAAGGAAGAGGAGAATGTGGAAGGAAGAAGAGCTGGAGAAGGATAAGGAGAAGGAGAAGGAGCAAGAAAGGACGAGGAGGAGGAGAGAAAAGGGGATGACGAGGAGCAGGAGGAGAAACAGGAAGAGCGGGACGGAAAGGAGGAGGAGGAGGAGGTGGGAAAGGAGAAAAGTGGAGGAGGAGGAGGAGGAGGAGGAGGAGGAAGAGGAGGGAAATTAGGAGAGCGAGGAGTAGAGTGGGGGAGAGAGAGAGGGAGAGAGAGATGAGGATGGTAAGTAGGAGGAGGAGGAAAAGGAAGTCGAGGAGGAGAAAGAGGAGGAGGAGATGGAAAAGAAAAAGGAGGAGAAGGAGGAGGAAAAGGAGGATGAGAAGGAAAATGAAAAGCTAAGGATAAGGAGGAGGAGAAGGAGGAAAGGGACGAGGAGGACGAGGGGAAGGAGATGTAGGAAAAGGAGGAAAAGAAAGGAGGAGGAGGTGGAGGAGGGAAAGGAGGTAAATGAGTAGGTAGAGGGGATGGAAAGGAGGAGAAGGATGATGAGGACGAGGAGGGAAAGGAGGAATAGAAGGAGGAGGTGGAGGGGGAGGGACAGGAGGAGGATGAGGAGGAGGGGGGAAAGGAGGATGAGGAGGAGGAGGAGGAGGAGGAGGAGGATGAGGTGAAGAGAAAGGGGGAGGGGGGGGGATATGAGGAGGAGGAGAAGGAGGAGGAAGAGGGAAAGGGGGAGGAGGAGGAGGTGGAGGATGAGGGAAAGGAGGAGGATGAAGAGGAGTGAAAGGAGGAGGAGGTGAAGGGAAGAGATGGGAGTAGGAGGAAAATTGTTGGAAGAGGGAGGAGGGAGGGAGCAGGAGAAGGAGTATGAGGAGGAGGAGGAGAAGGAGAAGCACGAAATGACGAGGAGAAGTAGGAGGAAAAGGGGGAGGGGAGGATGAAAAGGAGGAGGAGGAGGAGCAGGAAAAGGAGGAAGAAAAACAGGAAGAGGAGGAAGAGCACGAGGAAGAGGAGGGAGACGGGGAGGGGGAAGAGGAGGGGAAAGAGGAAGAGGAAGAGGAGGAAGACGAGGAGGAAGAGGAGGAACAGGAGATTGACGAGGAGGAGGAAGAGGACGAAAAATAGGAGGGAGATGAAGAGGAGAAGGAGGAGCAGGAGGAAGATGAGGAGGAGGAAAAGGAGGAGTAGCATGAGGAGGAAAAGGAGGAGGAGAAGGAGGTGGAGGAAAGGGGGAGGAAAAGGAGGGGGAGAAAGAGGAGGAAAAGGAGGAGAATGAGGAGGAGGATAAGGAGCAGGAGGAACAAGAGGAGAAGGTGGAGAAGGGCAAGGAGGAGGAGAAGGAGGAAGAGGAGGAGGAGAAGGAGGAGGAGGAGAAGGAGAAGGAGGAGATTAAGGAGGAAGGGAAAGAGGAGGCGGAAAAGGAGTAGGAGAGGAGGCGTAGAAGGAGAAGGAGGAGAAAAAAAAGGAGGAGACGTGGAGGAGGAGGAGGAAAACAAGGAGGAGGTGGAGAGAGTAGGAGAAGGAGGAAGAAAAGGAGAAGGAGCAGGAGAGGAAGCAGGAATGACGAGGAGAAGCAGGAGGAAATGGAGAAGGAGGAGGCGCAGGAAAAGGAGGAGGAACAGAAACAGGAAGAGGAGGAAGAGCACGAGGAAGAGGAGGTAACCTAGGAGGGGGAAGAGGAGGGGGAAGAGGAGGAGGAAGAGGAGGAAGACGAGGAGGAAGAGGATGAGGAACTGGAGAATGAGGAGGAGGAAGAGGACGAAAAATTGGAGGAAGATGAGGAGGAGAAGGAGGAGGAGGAGGAAGAGGAGGAGGAGGAAAAGGAGGAGGAGCACGAGGAGGAAAAGGAGGTGTTGGAGGAGAAAAAGGAGGAAGAGAAGGAGGAGCAGGAGGAGAAGGAGGAGGAGGAGGCAGAAAAGGGGGAGGAGGAGGAGAAGGAGGAGAAGGAGGAGGGGGGAGAAGGAGGAGGAGATTAAGGAGGAGGAGAAAGAGGAGGAGAAAGAGGCGGAAAAGGAGCAGGAGACGGAGGCGTTGAAGGAAAAGGAAGAGCAGAATTGGTGGAGAAGGAGGCGGAAAAGGAGGAGATAGCGAGGCGGAAAACAAAGAGGAGAAGGATGCCGAAAAAGGACGATGAGGGGGGAGAGATGGTGGAGGACAAGGAGAAAAAGGAAAGGAAAAAAAGGAGGAGAAGGAGGAGGAGAAGGGGGAGAAGGAGGAGGATAAGGAGGAGGAGAAGGAGGAGAAGGATGAGGAGGAGAAGGAAGAGGAGGGGGGGAAGGAGGAGGAGAACAAGGGGAAGGAGGAGGAGAAGGACGAGGAGGAGGAGGAGGAGCAAGAAAGGACAAGGAGGAGGAGGAAAAGGAGGGGGAGGAGGAAAAGGAGGGGGAGGAGGGAAAGGATGGGGAGGAAAAAAGGGATGAGGAGGAGCAGGAGGAGGAGAAGGAGGAGGAGGAGGAGGAGAAAGAGGAGGAGAATAAGTAGGAGGAGAAAGAGGAGGAGAATAAGTAGGAGGAGAAAGAGGAGGAGAAGGAAGTTGATAAGGAGGAGGAGAAGGAGGAAAAGGAGGAGGAGGATGAGGAGCAGGAGGAGGAGGAGGTGGAGGAGGAAGAGAAGGAGAAGGAGGATAAAGAGGAAGAGAAAGAAACGGAAATGGATTTGGAGAAGGAGGAGAAGAAGGAGGAGGAGGGGAAGGAGGAGGAAAAGTGGAGGAGAAGAAGGCCGAAAAGGAGGTGGAGAGGTAGAGGAGAAGAAGGAGAAAGGAGAAAGAGGGGTAGGAGGAGGAGGAGAAGGAGGAGGAGTTAGGGGGAAGGAGGAGGAGGAGGAGTAGGAGGAGAAGAGGAAGTAAAAGGAGGGGGAGGGAAAGTACGAGGAAGAGGAGGATGAGGAGGAGGAGGAGGAGGAGGAGGAGAAGGATGATGATAAGGTGAAAGAGAGGAGGAAAATGAGGAAGAGTAGGGAAAGGAAAAGTAGGGAAAGAAAAAGGAGGGAAAGTCGGAGAAGGAGGAGAAGGAGGAGGGAAAGGAGGAGGAGGTGGCAAATGAGGAGGTGAAGGAGGATAAGGAGGAGGAGGGAAACCAGGAGGAGGACAAGGGGAGGGAAAGTAGTAGGAGGAAGAGGAGGAGAGAGAGGAGGTGGAGGAGGATGAGGAGTGAAAAGAGGAGGAGGAGGAGGAGGAGGAGTGAAAGGAGAAGGTACAGCAGAAAGATTTAAAAGAGAAGGAGGAGGAGGAGGGAAAGGAGGAGGAGAAGGAGGAGGCGGAGGAGGAGGGAAAGAAGAAGGAGGAGGTGGTGGAAGGAAAGGTGGAGGGGGTGGGGGGGGGGGAAGTTGGTGGAGGAGTAGACGAAGTTAAAGGAGGGGGAGGAAAATTAGGAGGAGGAGGCGGAGGAGGAGGAGGAGGAGGAGGAGGAGGAGGAGGAGGAGGAGGACGGAAGAGGAGGAACACGGAAGGGAGGAAAAGGAGGATGACGGAAAGTAGGAGGATGTGGAGGAGGGAAAGGAGTAGGAGGCAAATGAGTAGGAGAAGGAGGAAGAGGAGGAAAACGAGGAGGAGGAAAAGGAGGAGGAAAACGAGGAGGAGGAAAAGGAGGAGGAGGAGGAGGAAAACGAGGAGGAGGAAAAGGAGGAGGAGGAGTAACAAGAAAATGATGAGAAAAATTAGGAAGGTGAATGAGGAGGAGGAGGGAATGAGGACAAGGAGTAATAGGAGGAGAAGAAGGAGGAGGAAAAGTGGAGGAGAAGGAGGCCGAAAAGGAGGAGGGGAGGGGGGGGGGGGGGAAGGAGGAGGAGGAGAACAAGGAAGCGGTAGAGGAGAAGAAGGAGAAAGGAGAAAGTGGGGTAGGAGGAGGAGGGAAAGGAGTAGGAGGAGGTGGTGGAAGGAAAGGAGGAGGGAGTGGAGGGGGGGAAGGAGGAGGAGGAGGAGGAGGAGTAGGTGTAGGAGAGGAAGTAAAACGAGGGGGAGGGAAAGTACGAGGAAAGAGGAGGATGAGGAGGAGGAGGAGGAGGAGAAGGACGATGATAAGGTGAAAGAGGAGGAGGAAAAGGAGGAAGAGGTAGGGAAAGAAAATGGAGGGAAAGTCAGAGAAGGTGTAGAAGGAGGAGAGAAATGAGAAGGAGGTGGCAAAAGAGGAGGTGAAGGAGGATAAGGAGGAGGAGGGTAACCAGGAGGACGAGGGGGAGGGAAAGGAGGAGTAGGAGGAGGAAGAGGAGAAAGAGGAGGTGGAGGAGGAGTAGGAGGATTGAAAGGAGCAGGAGGAGGATTGAAAGGAGCAGGAGGAGGAGAAGGAGTAGAAGGAGGAGGAGGGGAAAGCAGGAGGACGAGGACGATGAGGAGAAGTGAAAGGAGAAGGAGGAGGAGGAGGGAAAGGAGGAGGAGAAGGAGGAGGCGGAGGAGGAGGGAAAGGAGAA
>JBBHKE010000307.1:0-32500 GCA_037447655.1 Zygnema cylindricum | reverse complement strand
TACAATAACAGGTTGAAAAAAGAAATGGGACCCTGATAATCCTCATATAAACCTCAAAAGCTAGGAACATGCAATTTCATGCCAAAATTTCATGGGAAGATTTAAACCATGCTGTTAATTGAAATTGGGATAAAAGCCTTGAAATTTCTAATGATGTAGATTTTTGATGTAGCTGAAACCTTAGTGTTGTGTATCGTGAAAATTCTTATCCCTATAAAGTCGATATTCGATATATCGAACATCGAACGGTCAAAGGGCTCGATATATCGCTCTGGGACCAACAAAAATTATCGCGATATATTTGGTGGGAAGTGGGGGTCCATACAACTGTATTACGGAAATGACGTACGACCCACCGCACCGCAAGCACCAGCAAAAGGGGGGGGGGAGGGGGAGGGGGGGGGGGTGGCTTTTGAATTTTTTTGCATCCCAACGTCAGGTCCATATATCGCGATATAAACATATCGGCATATCGGTTCTATACATCGGCAAAATATTGCGATATTGAGCTTCTCAACATATCGAGAGGATACATCGATTATCGGCTACCCAAAAATAGGTACATATCGGATATTGTCAAGGGGTTCTCGATACACAACACTATGAAAACTACATCAATAAGATGATAAACTTAATCCCATTAGTATGATGGCTTGTACATTGGATGAATAAGAAAAATTAAGGATAGTCCAGAGTCACTACAATCGTTAAACGAATGATGCTCATTCTAATGAAAATAATTTGGCATCTACATTCGATTGTGGAGAAGGAAACATTGTTCAAAGCTTTCGACCAAAAAAGGTTATGCATTGATTTACCTTCGATGTCAAGTAGAGACTATACGCATTATAATTGAGTTGCAAGCTCGCAGTAAATAATCTAACAGCTGGCAATTGGCAAGAATAACTAAATTTCGAATAATCAATGTACTTTCCTGGGTTGAAAGTCAAGCAATCGTGTTGCTTTGGCACAACCTCAACAAACATGACTAATTGTCATGTTAACCAAGAACGTATAAATTTGAATGAACGATTATTTTTCAAGGTTGAAAACGACTAATCAAGTTGACTTTGGCACAAACCTTTGCTACACGGTTGCTTGCCAAGTTGGCCAAGAATACTTAACCTAAACGAATAAACATTTTTGAGGCTGAAAACTACCAACAAGTTGACTTTGGCATACATCTTAACGATGATTATAAATGCTTGCTTGCCACTTTTGGCACAAGAATATTAAAATTTGACCATAACAATTGATTTCACTGTTTGAAAAAAACCAATCATATCATCGTTGTCGTTGTCTTTGTAGTCGTCGTTGTGGATCGTTACTAAATTGAATTTTAATAAGGGCAAAACCCTAGACTGCATGAATGATTGCCTACATACCTTGGAACGAATGAGTTGAGCCTTAGACTTCCAAAAGTATAGGTGTTCAGGATTGCGATCACACGTGCGTCAGAAGAAAACAAATCCTTTATTTTTTGCTTCACGGCAATTGGTTCCGATAGGTTCGCACCAATGATGTCGTCTGCACCTCCCTGCCGCTTCCACAGACCTATTGCCTCTTCCTCACATTTGAGAGATACAATTGGGAAGAAGTAGCAATTAAGACTTCCATAGTCTGACCCTGTAGCAATAAATAGTGAAAAAATGAACGGCCAGAAAAATCAATATTTTGGGAAGGATAATGAAGGGAATGTCGGTATAGAACGCACCAATGAAAATTTATGATTTAATTCTCGTTAAATTTATGATAGGGAGGAAAGAAAAATGTTTGGAACATTAAATAGCAATCATTTCTTTGCGATTCCGGCCGCACAAATGGACCTTTAATAATGTTTTATGCTAAACATAATCCGTACAGGCTGCTCTTATTTTCTCTTGGTAGGTAGAGAGAGAATAGGGGGCAGAGAGGAGGGAGGGAGAGGGAGAGGGGGAAAGAGAGAGGGAGAGGGAGAGAGAGGGATAGTGAGGAAGGGTTCAAGGGAGGAGTGAAGGAGAGAGAGAGTGAGGGAGAGAGAGGGAAAGAGGGAAGGGAAGATAGAGCGGAAGAGAGCGAGGGGAGAGAGCGGTGGGAGAGAGAGGGAGAGACGAGGAGAGTGAGGGAGGGAGAGAGAGGGAGAGGGAGAAAACCGACCCGTGCACCCAGGATTAACCGCCCGTTCGAAGCTTTCCGAAAGAGGAACCAATATTCGCCCCGATGCTAAAGTTTCTGCAAATAATGTGGACATAACATGCAATGCAGATCCGAGACCACTGCTGCTCCTCTTTCTCCACGGAATAATCGCGAATTTTAAATTTGGGTCATTGCAATTTCTGGGATGTTGGTGTTGCCATAGTAAGGCTTGCATATACCGCGTCATCGGCAAGTTTTCCTTATTTGACCCTTTCACCTGCTTCAAACGAATTTCATAGGATTAAAATAATGATGAAAGAACCTTTTGAGAATCAATAAAGCTTTGTGGCTCTTATTCACAAAAATCTTCTCTGGGTAACTTTTCATGGAGAAGAGTGTATGTTGACTCTGTAACATTACTGGAATCCATTCCTTGTAAAGGGAGGGAGAATCGTGACACACTTTAAAATGAGGTAGACTTTAGTGAAAAAATCTACTCAACTGGAAAAGGTGGTGAATACCATAGTTTTTGTGGTTTTACATCATTAACCACTCAAAACATTTTTTGCAACAGATGTTAGCTAAGTTAATTCCTATTGAGGTTTATGTGTACAACTTCTGTCCTTTATGACTTATCACCTTAGGATAATCAAATCCAAGAAACTCAAAACTGCCTTTGAACGGTTTTTTGGTGAAAAATTTATGAACTTTTCAGCAGTGGAGATTAAACTTTTTCAAGGATTAGAAACTTCGGTTGGCGATCTATTTTTGAGATGAATCTTTGATAGCAAATATTCTTATTTAGAATCATTTACTACCCTACCAAACTGGTTTCTTAAACAGCAAAAGAAAAGCTGAATTTGCCATCAATTATTTCCTATGATAATCGGAGAGGAAAGCGTACAAAATTTAACAACTTACCCATGGTGGCTCCACACCCTTAGAAACATCTTTTGGATAAAGCCATTCATGAGATCTTCCACCCGGCCCTCTCATTTCGGAAGCTTCTCGCTCTTTTGTAAGACGTGTGCAATCTTCTAAGTGAGGAGCGATGGGATAATCTTGGCCCTCCATCCACCCTCTTTTCCTCTCAACTTCAAGAGGAGGCTCATCATTTGCAAGGCCGTACATAATGTCCCACATCTACAACCAAAGAAAAACATTGTAATTTTAGAATAGTAACCAAGATTATTTGCTGCTTAGTTATTTATTTTGAGATGGTTTTCATTTAAGAGAACTATTGTGACAAACAAACAAAAAAAAATCGACAATTGTATCATTAGATTAAAAAAACCATGTTTATTTTCGTCTTAGTTTTTTATTATAGGACGGCTTACTTCAAGGATACCTTGAGGCCGATTTTTTTTCAATGCGTCGGAAAAAGACATCAAAGTGAGCGACAAACTTTTCAAGTACCAAGTATAGTATTGAACAAACAAGAGTGCATTAGCAACAACAATTTTAGAAATTCACACTAACTATGTTTTCAACACACTATGGCCGATATTAGGACAATCTTTTCACCTTTGACAGATGTGACGTTTTAAACAATTTTTGGGGAACAAATACTTTGAAAAAAATCTTTTATGACTATAATCCGAAACAGAAATAATTCATACAAAGGGGTCTAAAAATTGGGTGTTTTTTAGGGTTTTTTTAGGGTTTTATAGGGTTTTTTTAAAACCTTTAATGGTTTTTTAGAGGTCTAAAAATTGTACACCAAGTGTCATTATTAGCATCAATGACACTATATCGATGCCCCGAAACTTTACCCCCCGAACTTAAAATAGTGTCAATGACACTATTTTTATTTTCTTGACGCTGCTTCATTAAAAGGTTCAAAACTTGCCACGTCATTTGGCACCAATTTAGAATAAATAACACTAACATACCATAGAATTTTCACAAAAGAAAAACCTCTAAATATGCAAAAGAAAGTGAGGACGCGCAAAATAACTCATAATAAATCCAAAATCACATAAGCATATTTATTTTTTGTGAGTGAAATTGTTTACTACTAAATACGAATTAGTAAAAAAAAAGATGGAGAAAAGATGTATTAAGAGACTAAAAAACATTTACACTAATAGCGATTCACGGTGTACTGTACTTGTACAGTAACCAATCCCAATAAACCGTACTACCGGAACTAATCTTTCGAAAAACAAAACGTGCAATCGTAACTAAAAGCGACGCGTTGTGCGACCAAATCAATCCAAACTAATTTCGAACCAACATTGCAATCCCTAACATTGTTGTTTCCACACATTGCAATCATTAACAATCTCCACCCGCCGGCAATAATCGCTTGGCGCTAATGGAGATTCTCGGCATGCTGCCCACCGTTATCAGTGTTGAGCATTTTGTGGTCAGTCTAAGGGACGCTTAGTTTATTTTATTTTCTTTTTTTTTTAAGGCACTTTCATTTGTTTTTTATGAGGGAAGCAATCGAAAGGTTATCGTCCTACATTTTGATTGCGATGTCGGATTACAAATCAGAAAACTTGGAGGAAATAAAATAATTTTCTAGGGTTTTTCAGGGTTTTTTAGGGTTTTTTAATATAACAGCTTGAAAAATTGTTTAACGCTAATAGTGCACAAACTTCTAGAGTACACAAACCACTATTTTTCGGCCACAAAGTCTCCAAGGCTACCATAAAACTTTCCAAATGAGGGTAGCTAACTGAATTAAAAATGTTAATACAAAAAGACAGTCAGTTATGAAGGACTGAAAAGATTTACATATGTCCAAAATGTAAAGGGAAACCAAGTGTGTCAAAAATTCCTTCAAAAAAACAAAATTTATTGTTATTATTCATATTTAGCAATGAATTAAAGAAATTTCTCCGATTTATGGGTCGATTACACCCATGGGTGATGAGCCATGGTCAGCGTATGCCAATTTGGTGCTTCTATCAGTTTCAAATCTCAGTTTACCTCCAATTACTATCCCCTGTCAACTTTCCAATGCAAACCTCTCAAAATCCAACACCCATTTCAAGGACTATGTTAGTGCAATTTGAATAAAAATGTCAAATGTTGAATATGAGCTATGGTGTCAATCTCGACTCTGATGCATATATTAGTTTCCATGCCAATGTCCTGTCTCTTTCTAAAGTTTGTATCCAATGCCAATGTTACACCGCAAATTGCTATTAGTGTTAATTTCTTTTTGCCACTTAATACATATTTTCTCCGTACACACTTGTCGGATTGTGGATCAGACGGTGGCGATTGAAAGGTAAGATTCTCAGGTTTGGATTGGCGGTCTCAAATCGAAAATACGATAAGTGTGTAGGGATAAAAGATGTTTTAAGCGTTAAAAAAATTATAACACTAATAGCGATACACGGTGTAGTGTTAAATGCCATAATGTCAATGTTACAATCAGCTTCAACATCAAATTTACTAACAGACGGCTTAACTTTCAAGTTCCCTAACAGCACCGGCAAACCAAAAATGCCAATGTCAATTTCGACATTCCCTCCTTTGAATCCCAAAGTTTATAATGCCAGGTGTCATTGTAAGCACTATTCCCAATGCCAATGCCAATGTCACTAGGAAGTCTCTTAACGAAAGTATGGATTTCCAATCATATTGTCCTCTCTAATCTCATCATGTTTTGTCTATTTTTTGTCAAATGTAATGTAATTTAGAAGTCAAACGTAATGTCTTTGTTAAATAAAAGATGATCCCAGATCCACACAGAATCCAACGATTTAGCTCCACTATTAGACCTTACATAGTGTTTCCCATCATCGTACCTTAACCAGATCCTCCACAACGACCTTGTCATCCTCAAAAACGACCTCATCCTCCTCCCTCGCCTTTCTCCTCTCGAGATCCTGATCTTATTTTTCCGTACGTCGCCAAATCCGCCCGATTTGGAGGCGGCGATATTTGATCTTCGCGGTCCCTCGTCGTCCGGCGAAGGCCTCGCAGCGACGAGTTTTCAGTTTCGCGAACTTTCCAGCTTCGGCGAACCAAAAGTAGTCTGGACGGAGCAGAAACAACGTCATGCCGGCGCACAAGATGACGGCCGGCAAGAACTTGACGACCGCTTGCATGCCGCAGCATTCGACACGGCCCATGATCGTGAAATTGTACGGAAATCTATGGAAGTCCACGTGCCCTGGGAAGAAAGTTCTCTCTTCTCTCTCTCTTCTTAATTGTACGGAAATCTATGAAGCGCACGTCCTGGGAAAGTTCAGCGTTCTCAGCCTCTCTCTCTCTCTCTCTCTCTCTCTCTCTTAGTTAAATTGTACGGAAATCTATGGAAATGCACGTGTCCTGGGAAGAAAGGTGGAAAGAAAAGGTGTTTGCAGCGAGTACTTCCTTCCCCGTTCTCCTTTTACTTTTTCGTTGTTCCCATGGAAAACGTTAAAATTGTCCCAAGGTCAACGTTAAAACGGCCCCAAGTTCGTTTAGAAAAGTACACCGTGAACCGCTATTAGTGCTGATATTTTCTCCGCCATTTAAAACATTTTTTCTCCGTACACAATTGTCCGATTTTCAATTTGAGACCGCCAATCGGAAGCTGAGAATCTTACTTTCCAATCCCAACCGTCAGATCAACAATCCGTCAGATGTGGTACAGTTCAACTTCGAGCAAGAGCTTACGTCAACAAGTACATAAACGTACTTAATTTTTGCGTACTTCAAACGATTTGTTTACAACAAAAAAAAATTGAGTTACCGTAACATCCATCCTTGAGAACGGGCTTGAAAACGGTTGAAAGACTTTTATGGGGATTCCCATGCATAAAAAAAAAATGACTTTTTCTTGTTGTTTTCTCCGAAAATTATGTCTCAAACGACGATAAAATCTTTTGCTTTACGAAATGATTCCTTTTTCCAGAGTGTACAATTAACGTCAATTCGATACTTTGAATGTACTACAGTACTGTACTGTACATGTTTGTCGTCTTATGTAATCATTTTAACGTTTTGATGTTTTAGACCCTCGGGCACGCGAATCCAGCTCATCAAAAAAAAAAAATTGAAAAAAACCGACTTGATTGACTTGATTTTAGTTAAAGAATCACTCCAACAACGAATGAAAAAGGTACCACACACGCGCCACACAAGTGAATAAAAAATTAGCAAGAGTTACAATAAAATACGATACTACCTATTTTTTATTTTGATTTACTTGCCCGTCACGCGCATGTACGGAAAACATTTTGCGAGGGTCTCGGACCTCCACTTCCATTCATGTGTCCTTTGTGGAAATCCACGCCGTCGTCGCCGTTCAAAAAATTGAAAACTTTTGGAAACTTTTTTGAAGGAAAACTTCCGCTAAGGAAAAAGCGGGGTCGTTAAGGGGTCCGTACGGTTTTCGTAGCATTTCGTACCGTGTACTTTTTCGTTTCGTTAATAGAGTATCGTTAAAACATTGTTACTAGGAATCTATAAAGATTCTCCAGCGGCCCTTTGCGTAAACGCCGACCGCTCGCATTTGCGAACCAATCGCTCCATTCCGCCGTTACGTGACGATGACGACTTTCCATATTTTCTTAACCGTCTCTCGAAGGTTGTCGGTGGCGTAGCTACGGCCGGTGTAGAACCTTCACACGTGCGACTCATTTGTATTGTTACGCTAAATCACCACTGGATCGTTGACACGTTGTATACGATGACACCGTATGGCTTTTGACAAGGGCGGATGCGAATCCTAACAAATCTCTGCAGAAAATCTTTGACGGAAGATATCGCGTCACGGATCCTGCCACCATCCTTTGACTTTCATGGTTTGGCGCGCTTAATTGTCGTGTTAAGGCTTTTTCAAATTATTCCCTAAAAAATGTACGGATGACCAATCTCTGACGATTTTCAATGTCTGACAGCTGTTGTGCTGTACCTCTAAATGTTACGGTCTCTTCTAGTGTTGTGTATCGAAGGCCCCTAGCCTATATTCGATATGTGCCAATTTTGGATACCCGATAATCGATATATCGCGGAGTCTAATATCGCGACGTTTATCGATATATAGACCGATATTTCGATATATTTTGTACCTTTGGAAGATCTATGACTGACGTTTGTACCATAGTTCAAAAGTAGGTGAAAGTAGGCCCATACAATATGCCTATCGTATGCAAAACATACAATATGACATTAAGACCCATATTGTATTCGGACCTATTCAGACCAATTAAAACATTCGGACCAAAATTGGACCAATTAAAACATTCGGACCAAAAATGTTTAACTACACCGTCAAATTTGGACGATCGGGCGGTCGCTGATCAAAGTAGCGATCTAAGAAGATCACATGAAAAGCCCATAACAGAACTTACGATAAAGGCGCCGACCAAAGGCCTACCATAAAAACGCCTACTTTTGAACTAAACTTTGTACACACAAAATGTACGGATGACCAATCTCTGACGATTTTCAATGTCTGTCAGCTGTTGTGTTGTACCTCTAAACGATAAGGTATCTTCTAGTGTTGTGTATCAAAAGCCTCTAGCCTAAATTCGATATGTGCCTAATTTTGGGTATTTGATAATCGATATATCGCGGAGGCCAATATCCCGATATTTATCAATATATAGGTTGATATATAGATACATTTTGTACCACTATATATCAAAGTTGAGGCTTGATAAAAAAAAAATCAGAAGCCCTGTGCGCCCTCAGGCAAGGGGGTAAAGGGAGGGGCCGTACGTTTTTTCGTACCTTTTTCGTACGACTTTCCGTACCATATCGAGGCCACCTACAGATCGATAATCGATATATTTAATATCAAATGTATCACGATATATTTTTACCCGATGCACAACATTAATCTCTTCAGTAATCAAAATCGGTCTAAAGAGACAAAATTGTATTGCCCTTTCGGTCACTAGAGCTAGTACCTTCACCAGAGACAACAACTGCTCGTCGTTTGCTAGGATACGACACAATTAATACGTATTATGTTTGAAAGTACTTCAACCGTTTATCCGCCAGTTGAGCTACACCGCCAAACGCTATTAGCGTAGAAGTTCATTAGCGTATATTAATATTTACTGTGGTTTACACTATTTAAGAATTCAAAAATTTTGAAAAAAAACATACATTCTAATTGTTTAATAATTCTAATTTGGGTCTTTGAAAAAAGTAAACGTCGGTCGAAAATATGCTTACATTAATATAGGTATTTGTACAAAATCTGGCAAATCGTACGTTCACACAATCGAAACGTGGTACATTCTCATGCGTCCACTGCTACTAAACATAATGAATTGTACTTTTTCACTTTAAAAGGAACGTTTTTGTACGGTCTGACTCACACCGTACACCACACTATTTAAAAGATGACGTACTTCCGTTTTGTACGGTACTTGGAAAATAACACTAAATGGCGTACAAAAAAAAAATAGAATACGCTACGCAATTGGAGAATAATAAAAAAAATAATAATAGGCCAATTGTGTGAAAGTCGTGATGGAAACGTGAGCTGAAAGCTTTGTCGTAGCTTGTATATCTCGAAGGTTAGGAAATTGTTCACTCATTCTTGATTGGATGGACAAAACAACAATTAAAATTCCTTAGTCCTCCATCCATTTTAACAAAGTTATGAATGTAAAGCTGACTCCAACAGTCTTCTCACTCAAAACAGAGAGCAATGCGTTTCTTTGTCACGATGTAAAATGTTATTCAAATATTCTATAGAGCGTTTGAAATGATGTTTACATGATGTACGATGCATCGTTATCTTAAAATTTGGTAATAACATAATTGGCCAATTGTGTGAACGTTGTGATGGAAACGTGGACTGAAAGATTTGTCGTAACTATAAGATTTTGAAGGTTTGGCAATCGTTCGCTCATTTTTTATTGGAGGGACCAAACAACAATTCAAAGTCCTTAGTCCTTCATATTTTTTAACAAAGTTATTAGGATAAAGTTCAATGCATTGGTCTTCTACGTTGAAACAAAGAGCAACATGTTTCTTAGTCCCGATGGAAAATGTTAGAACATCACCACGCAATACACTACAATACAACTTCACTCGGCAAAGTTTGTGGCAAAAAAAAATTGACCGCTTGTAAAGCGTCCAGCTTGAAATGAGGGACTATTTTTTTGTTGCGTTGTGCCCGTTATGTCCACCGTGTCTTATGCGGTTCAATGATTTAGGGTGAAGTTCCATTAGCGCAAATATGGGGTTGTTAACTAAAGGCCGAATTTTTTCTACATGCCATACTATATTTTGTTTTTGTCGGGAAAATATATTTACTAAAGAAACCATTACATTCCCTAAGACCCTGGGCATAGACCTTGCCCGTCGGATGCATAGCCCCGTCGAATGCTTTGGTATGCAGAATCTAATGCGCCATCGGTCGAGCCCTTCAGTTTCTAGTAAGTGACTTGAAGGGCGACATTTCTCACAAACTGCATGTATAGATTCATGCCACATGGGAAAAAGCGTAAAGATCCATCATAAACGCTCTATCAAGTGCATAAAGGTAATGTGGCTAGGTAAAGGTATTTTCTATTGTTTTCCTCAAAACTTTAGACCCGTATTGTTAAAGTCAGAACCATACAAAAAAATCGTAAAAAAGTGGAGTAAAATTTGCGTCAACTTCGCACTTAAGATGTATGACAAGTTTTCATCTTGTGTTTTGCCGACCCAATGTCACGTCATCTTCAAACTTAATTTAAAACACATTGGCGAAGTATTTTGAATAAAATAACAACGTTACATGTCAAAAGTTTTTGACAACGAAAAAAAGTACACAGTTGCTTCTTATTGTCCGATTATATCTTCTATCAAATTTTTTTTGTAGGGTTCTCAAGGATGCATCACAATTTCACAAAATATGAGAAATCTGAGAAGGCGCCATTGCCGCTCGCACCTCTCTCACCCTCTACACCTTGCCTCTCCTTCATTCCAAATTTCACTACTTCGCAGCACTAGAAGAGGTAGTCATTGCGAGGGGGGACCGCATGTGCGCAAACCAAATCACGATGGGAAAAATACAACAAATGCGCCCAAAAAAAATGGTTTTTATTTTACTGAGTCTAAGGAATTCTATGTCCATTAATGCCTACAAGGCAAAAGAGGCAAAGGCAAAAGCATCTTGTTCAACCGTAAATAGTACAGGATGGAAAGTTGTACATCTACCATGTCACGCAAAGACATGTTACGTACCAAAATGTTTCAAAAAATTATGGTGCTGAAGACAAACAGTAGACGTTGACAAGCGTCAACCGCATTATGACAATCTTCACAACCTTAAGTAACAATTTCGTTTTTATGTTTTGGGACAATTAGGGTGTTGTCCTATGTGGCTAAGTAAAGGTTTTTTTCTGTCTTTTGTTCTAAAACTTATCACTACAATGCTAAAGTTCCAACCGTATGAAGAAATCGCAAAAATGTAGAGTACAATTTTTGTCAGCATCGAACTTATGATGTACAACAAGTTTCACAAATAGAAAAACATATTTGCATGTGTCAAAAGTTTCCAAAAGTTTTTGACGACAAGACAAAGTACACGATTGTTTTTTTTATTGGCTTGCATCTTGTTGGGATTTTTTTTGCTGGGGTCTCAAGGCTGCAATGTTATTTCACAAAAAGGTGAAAAATCTATGGAGGCGCCTGTGGAATGTTGATATTTGAGTATTTTCTAGGTCTTTATTATGATAGGAAAAAGAGCAGAGGCAACTTGCCTCTAACTCCCTTCTCTAAGCCCCCACACTTGTTGTAGTCACAGAAGGCTGGAAAGGGAGCTAGAGCCATGGCTGCCTAAGCTCTCCAAAGAGACGGGAGTAGATAGTGGTAGGTTTTATTAAAATGGATCTTGACGGAACCATGATTCGATCCACGTACCTGCCGTCCGTTAAACTAGACGTTAGCTTTATCCATTTAGTCTAAGACTAGTGTTAGATGATATTGGGTTCGATAATTATATATAGACTTACACGTAGACTAATTCATTCAATTGAAACTTTATTCAGGATGCATAGATCCAGTTATATAGAGTACGGAGAAGAAACAAATACCGCACGCTTTGTTTCGATAGCGAAACAAATACCGCGCAAGTAATTATGACGGCTACGATTGAAATCTAGTTTCGATCAGACGGCCGGAATGGATGCCGAGATCACAGAAGAGGATCTCGGTGGTTTGCGGTCGTCGCCACATAGGATGACACGTGGCACAATGACATTGGATCGCGACAACTTCAGAGATTACGGGAACAAATCCGGATATGACATGTTTCTACATTTTAGTCATGTCGTACGATTGTCGTACATAAAGTACACCGACACATGTACTTTTGTGTACGACACATTAATTTGATTGGTGTCGTACATCAGTAGATAGAGTTTTAGAGAGGGAATATGACTTAGAATATTTGTGGTAGGTAGTCGCCTCGGTGAGAGTGCACCTTGTATAAAAGGCTAACTTTGGGCAGCCATAACTATCAATTTATTTGACCATTTTCACTGAATCTTTTTGCTGCCGACTCAAAGAAGTCTAGGCTACACAGGGGTGTAGTCGGTCAGAGTTTTTGCTTGCCAGGGTGGCTGCATTTCTAAGGGAAATTCAAAGTGGGTGAATGTGTCCAAAACTCATATTCGAACTTTGCATTCTGTGGTGGAAATGAGCACACAGAAAGTCTTATTTCACAAGGGTGAAGCTATAATGGGTTTTTGATTGTCAAGGGGTCAGTTATTTGAGTTTTTATCAACTTGGAGTCGGCACTATCTAGATAAGCTTCTTTTGGATCTGCGATTTCTGTGGGCAATGGAGCACACAGAGTTTCATGCAACTCGACCTCTCTCACCTTCCCCACCTTGCCTCTCCTTAACTCGAAACTGCACTATTTCATGGCACTAGTGGAGGGGCGACCGCACGTGCTCGAACTAAGCCACGCTGGGAAGAATCCAACAAACGCTCCCAAAAAATTAACTTTTTTTCGATTTTGCATATACCTTAAAAATTATATTTCCATTCATGGCGATTGGACAGTAGAGGCAAACGCCAAAGCATCTTATTCAACTATGGTTTGAGGTTGTACTTATATGATATCACCCAAAGACATTTGACGTAACAAAACATTTCCAAAAATATAATGTGTCTTGCAAAGTTCCAAAAAAAATCAAAAAATACGGTGCATCAAGACAGACTGTAGACTTTGACAATCGTCATTGCACTGTTAACTTATTCAATCGTCACAACCTTAAGTAACAATTTAGTTGTTATACATTGGGACACTTGAAAACCATGTATAGAGATTTTGAGCTAAAATACAGAAAGTTCGCCATGTTAGAATTTCTTCGGGCCGTACTTTTAGAAAGAGTGTACTTAGAACCTTCGCTATAATAAAAAGTAACGGTGTGTTTCCGTGTAGTCATAACTTAGTCTTGTTACTTTGCTTTTTAGTGAAGATTTTTTGTACTACTTTTCAGAGTGTCCTAATGTTCCAAAACGAAATCCTTACTTTAAAATGTGACGGTAGTAGACGTAGTTACATTTTGTGGTAGTTGCAGACGATAAGAAAACTAGAGACAATTTTTAATATTATATAATAACGACGACTATAAGCGTCTAGTTTTTTGCGATATTGTAGATGCTTAGGGTTTTGCGATGTTATGACGTCATGCTCACTTGTGCTAACGTGGACGTCATTGATTCAAGAACTTTCGACCATAGCTTCCTAATATCATTTTTTCAACTTTTCTCACTTGACTTGCCATAAAAAAATGTCCAAATGTATTTAAAAGAATCATTTTTCATAACTCTTTTATTGCATACCAATTTTGTCGTCTTTCTCTCCAAAAAATGAGTGATAAAATTGATAGTGTGAGAGGGAGAGTGAGGGAGGTGTCTTCACGGACTTTGCTTCTGTAGAATGACATACTTTGCTCGAGACCGCTCTCTACATCCTTTCTTCGAGACCCCTCCGCGGCCCTTGTATGAAAAATAGTCCGCACAGGCTGTTTTTTTTTTGTACTCGCATTTTGTACAAATATTTTGAAAATTTTACAACACGTGCAAACACATGATCTTAATCGTTGTTCAACCGTTACTTTAAATAAAGTCGACTCGCGAGTCGTTTACAGATAAAGTTTGAAGATGACGTTTTTTGACGTGGCGGTGGGTCGAAAGAGTAGACGACAAGCTAGAGTACATTTCAAATTTCACGATGACGCAAATTGTACAACGATTTTCACAATTTTTTTGTATGGTAGAAGATATTCTCGCTGCATGCTCTATTTTGGACGAAAAAGACATGAACAAAGCATTGTTTTAACACATGGGAACACACCTCTAAAGGCACTTTCCTATGTGATAAAGGGTTTTTTTTGTCGTTTTTCTCGAAAACTTAGCCGCAACGAGAAAATCCACACCCGTAACAAAAAAATGAAACTACCACAGTACAATTTAGGCTACTTTGAAACTTTAAATGCACAGTAGTTTGTCGTCTAACGCGTTTCGACCCACTTTCGCGTCCCTCTTGCTCATCTTCAAATTTCTACTAAAATCACCCCGCAAGGTGATTTTAACTAAAGTTTCATCACGTGAACGATTATGCAGGCGGTGTCGCACGCGTGGGATATTTTTTACAACTTTTGTGCGTGGAGTACCCAAAAAAAAACCGGTTTGTACGTTTCCAACATGTGCATATTTTTTTCTGCGGACTTTTTTTTGTGCAGGGGTCGTGGAGGGGTCTTGAGCCTCGGATGTTATTTCACAAATGCGAAGTCCTTGAAGGCGCCTCCTTTCTTTCTCCTTCTCTCATTACCGCGTCTATCTCACAATTTTCGCAAAGAAAAACAACAATAATGGTATGAAATGAAAGATCTTTGAAAAATATTACTTTTGACTGCTTTTGGGCATGTTTTGATGGCAAGTGGAGTGAGAATGAACGAAAAAAACAAAAATCGGAAACCATGGCGGAAATTTTTGGATATGATGACGTCGACGCTGTCATAAGTGAGCGTGACGTCAAAACGTCACAAACCCTAAACATCTACAATGTCATAAGAAACGATAGTAGACACCTAAAACCGTCGCTATTTTATAAACGCCATCAAATGTCGCAAGTATTGTTGGGTATCATGTAAATTCATATCGCGATAATCTCGATATTCGATATATCGAATATCGATCGAGAAGAACCCTCAATATATCGTACCGAGACCAACATATATTATCGCGATATATAGTATTTTTTTTTTTTTTGTTTTTATTTAATATGTTATTTTAGCGAAAAATTCAAATTGTCTAATACGCCACGTACGCCGTGATTTTCGTTCCGTGATTTAAAGGTAGACGCCGCAAAATGTAACCGACAAAAAAGTACTAATTCTATAATTCTAATGATTACTTATTTGGGGTAAGGTTACACGAGGAGGTCTTTCTAATAGTACGGACAACAAAATTTATGTATTACACAGGCCTCGGGTACATCAAGTATCGTTTATAAATAAGCTTTACATACGTGTTTTGATATGAGTGGTTCCACGTAAGCTGACTATCAAATCTAAAAAATCATCAAATATCTGGAAACCGACCTTTTTCGTCTGGAAAATCGTACTTGTGTATGACGTACGTGTACTTCACAAGTGTACCTCATCAATGTACCTCATAGATCTCCTTCACTCTGCTGACTTTCAGGAAAAAACCGTATTTCTTTCCGGCAAAGATTTTATAGTCACTGTGTTAGAAAGCACGTGACTTTGACAACTTGTGAGATTGTTTTTTTTTTTTTTTTAAAGCTTCAATATATCGGCGATACGATATATATCGGCAATATATCGGAGATATATCACGATGATTTGAAATTTGATATATCGAAGCGATATATTGATTATCGGGTACCTGAAATTTGATATATATGGAATATTGACAAACGGTCCTCGATACCCAACACTAGTCGCAAGTTTTGTAGTCATCTACAGTCATCAGAAAATACACCCAAGTCGACATCCATCACAATTTAAAGTAGCGATTTTATTGCGTAACATCATAACGCTTTGAAAGTCATACGGAAAATCTTCGCTAAAATACAAAGTAACAAGACTAAGTTTCGGTAACACGGGAAAGTGCCCAAGTTCACTAAGTTATAGTTACAGAGGCCGTACCCTAATTTTTCAATATGACTCAAAATATACTTTCGTTTTACTTGTTACACATTTTTTTTCATTTTTTTTTAAGGGTATGGACCCTTGTTGTTCAAATTGCTTGATATTTTCCTTTTTTGCGATTGAAATGTATAATTCGTGACTTTTGAAAAAATCCCAAAAAATCGCGATGTACTTTCTGTCCGGTAAACCGAACGACTAATTTACGGAAACTGTACGGTATTTTACGAAAGCTGAGCGTTTTGTACGGTAAATATACAGAGTTTGACGAAAAGACACGTTGCACTTTGTAGTACTTTCTGTCTGGTAAAATGAATAGAAATTTTACATAAATGTACGGAATTGTACAAAAATGTACGGACTATCAGGAAAAGATACGGAATATGTACGAAAAATGTACAAACTGCGGTTTATGTGAAATTTATTTTTGTTTACATGTACGAAACATTACGGACAAAAATTCATTAACGATTTTTACGATTTTTTCAAAAGTTTCAATGCGTTTGTTACGTATAATTCGTCGCGATTAAATCGTGCGCACTAAACGCCGTGAACAACTATGGTATGGACTATGGACACACAGCGTAAGGCTTGGGTTCACCTTACGGTTGTGCTTTATGTCGTACTAAATTGTACTTAACGTCTTAACCTCAAATTATTGTATTTAGTGTTGGGTATCGAGGACTGTGTGCCGATATTCGATATATATCGAATTTCAGGTACCCGATAATCGATATATCGCTTCGATATATCGAATGTCAAATCATCGCGATATATTTGCAATAAATCGCCGATATATCGTATCGTCAATATATCGAAGCTTAAAAAATAAAAATAAAAAAATAATCCCACAGGTTTTCAAAGTCTCGTGACTTCGGACAAAGTGACTGTAAAATCTTTGCCGGAAAGAAATACGGTTTTTTCCTGAAAGTCAGCAGAGTGAAGGAGATCTCTGAGGTACATTGACGAGGTACACTTGTGAAGTACACGTACGTCCATACGCAGGTACGATTTTACAGACGAAAAAGGTCGGTTTCCAGATATTCGATGATTTTTGAGATTTGGTAGTCAGACTACGTGGAGCCACTCATATCAGAACACGTATGTTTAATCTTTTTGACAAAAGATACTCGATGTACCCGAGGCCTCTGTAAGACATAAATTTTTGTGTCCGTACTATTACAGAGACCTCCTCGTGTAACCATACTCAAATAATTAATCATTACAATTTCAGAATTAGTACTTTTTTGTCGGTTACATTTGCGGCGTCTACATTTAAGTCACGGAACTCAATATCACTAACCTCATATGTACCACTACTCTATATTGTCTGCATATCATACCATATAATTCGTGTATAGCAAAGGCAAAACTACATATATAGGGCTTTCAATTGTTTTTGCATATTTGAACTATGGACCGTGAGCATTACTGACTCTAGATAACGATGAATTATGTAGTCCGTCTGAGCTGGCTATAAGAGGAAATAAGAGGTAACAGTTGTCCACATCACCATAAAACCAAAAGGTCATTTTCACCACATTTAATCTTGTGACAAATTCATTCCTCATCATACTGATATCAGTACTGACATTTCCACACATTACACATTTCTTACTTGTGTTTTTTTAACCAAGAATTCACCTTTTTAATGAAAGTCTAAATAGACTTTGTTAAAGCAGACAATATAACAAATGTGGTCCAGACTAATTGTGGTGTATGTGAAACCCTTGGAATTTGGAAAACCTTGCAAGGAAAAGGCTTAGTTGTTACTTGTCTATGTTATTCTTGTTTTATTTCTTTGTAGGAAGCAAAACTGAAGGAAGCAAAAATGCAGTTGTATGTTCGAAGGGGAGGTCCCCAACTACCAGAGGGCGCTTGCCAATATGAGGAGTCTAAGCTCTGCAATAGGCGTGCCTATTGAGGTGAGATAAAAGTGGTTTTTATATAATATCTTTTAGGTTTCTTTTTGGGATTTTTGTGGGATTTTTAGGATTTTGTTTTTTGAGCCTACTGAGGTGAGATTGAAGCAGGTTTTTTAAATACATGTAATGTTTCCTTTTGACCTCGGTTAGGTGTAGAGGTGATTTTTTAATGTTTTTTAAGGTATTTTAATATCACGGTTTTCCTGGGCTTTTGTATGTTTTTGGTTTTTGCTGGATTTGAAAAAACCGCCCATCTCTTGTAGAGTTGGTGAATTAATAGTGTTAACACTTAGTTAGAATTGACTATCTACACTAAATCATGTTTCGCAAGGTGGCCCATTATCACCCACTTCAGTAAATACTGCTATTAACCCTTGTATATGATTTTCACTTAAATGAGAGTGGTTAGACTATAAACAATGACCGATAATGTAGTTTTTGTGGTTCTATTTTAATTTTGATAATGGATCCTGGAATCAGGAGGGCATATGTGTGGAAACCCCTAAAGCCAAAAAATGTCCTTCGTTGTTTTTTTTTTTTTTTTTTTTTTAACTTCATTTTGCTTCCTGTATTGTTTTCCCCTTTTTCTAACCTGTCCCTCCCTCTCCCTCTCCCTCTCCCTCTTGTTCTTTATTCTTCTGTCTTTTCCTTTTCATTTGTCCTTTCATTCTTTGTCTTTTCTTTCATTTGTCTTTTCTGCCCCAGGTTTACGGTCCTGAAGCAAGCATGACTGGAATTTGTAAGGAGGCCATTGCCTATATTGAAGGACAGGCGTTAAAGAAACGGAAAAAAAAAAAAAAAAACGAAGAAGACAGGAAAAAAAAGCGAATCGCTTATATATTGAAGGACAGACGTAAGTAAACAGAAAGAAAATAGAAAATAAAAAAGAACGAAGGAAACAGAAAAAAAAGGGGAATTGCTTATATTGGAGGACGGACGTAAGGGAATAGGAAAAAAAGAAAAAAAATAAGAATGAAGGAGATTGAGGGGAAACAAAGAACATAAAGGAAAAGGAGTAGAGAGGAAGACAGGGTAATGGAAATGAATCGGCCCAAAATGGTTATTTGAAATTAATTAATTTTAGTGTGGAAAGTAGAAATGTTTTAATGTTTTTGTATAGCACTATTTTACCAAAAAATGAATTATGCATTGGAAATTGGTCTTTTGCTTTCTTTTTTATTTTTTATTTTTAACTTTGTTTTGAATTTTATTATAGTGGATTTGTTGGGTTTCTACTGAGGAATGTCAAATGACAATTTTTTTTTTAGACTAAGTAGTCTCGCCCTAATCCTTTTTTCTTCTTCCTCACTCTCGTGAAATTATGTTGAATTGTTTTACCAAATAGCTCTTAAAAGGTTTTCTTTTTTTTTTTGGTTTATATCAATGGAGGCTTATTTCTAGCTTATTATTTGTTTCAATTGTCTCATTTATTTTAAAATAATATCTTCATGAACTATATAGAAGAGAAAGCGAGAGAAAAAGAGAGAAAGAGAGAATGTTTTATAGGTGCGTTCGAATTCTACTCAAAAAGAGTTGCACTTACACTAATTATGGAGTATTATGGATTGGTGGGTTATAATACCTTTATCTACTTTTATCTACATTTATGTACCTTGTAAGGTGGCCTAAAACAAAAGTAACAAAAGAACAAAAGTGCATTTTTGGTGTTATATCACAACAGTTAAGAAAGAAACTTTATTATGTTTGAATTGTGCTATTAAATCATTTGAGAAAATGAAAAAAAAAAAAAAAGCGATGAAGATAAAATTACAAAACCGAACTTGGGAGGTCAAAGCTCCTACTATCGACTAAAAAGAAAAGAGAAAATTGCCCTAAGTAAACTCCTAAAACACCAAATATCTTCACCACCAAAGCATGAAAAATCCTCCATCGTTTATAATCATGAAAATTACAAAGATACAAAAAAGTTATGTTGTTTCGAAAAATGGTTCAGTGCCCTTTGTATTTTGTGAGAAGATAGTTTTCACCAATCTCTCTTTCTCGAGATCCTTCCCAAAAACTCTCGACATGCTCAATATTTCTCTCCCATAGAGCCTTCGACTTTGGAGTGTTAATAGTATCTTAATAAAATCTTTATAAAGTCTTAAACATGTCTTAATCTTATTCTTTTCTTAATGCATCACTGCCGGATTGGTCTTCCTCATCTACGATTGGCCAGTCTCTCATTTTATTGTGTGGCAATGGTCAAGAGCTTGATGGAGTCCATTTGCTCCACTCTTTTTTTTTTTTTTTTTTGCTCGTGTCTTCGTTGCTTTTGCCTCGTTACTCCTTTTTGTTTGCTTCCTCCACATGTAGTTTTCCAGTTTTAGCATTGCTGCCTCCTTTTGTTCCCATGGACTCAGATGGTTTACCATTGCGCAGTCGGTATATATATTTTACTTTTTCTATGGAGGGAGTTGATTTAGGAACACGACATTGTTCACAACAACATTGTCACTATTGCTTCAAAGGGTAAAATACATATCTATATTTCCCAATTCGTACAAATTCCCAATTTTCTTCGATGTTCTATTATTGCGATTTCTTGTGCTTCGCCAGGTTTGGGGGGTTTAAGAAACTACTTTACAAGGTTTTACTTTTGTTGGGGTTTTGTGTGGGTACACCGTGTATCGCTATTAGTGTTAATAGTTTTTTCGCCACTTAAAACATCTTTTCTTAGTACACGCTTATGGGATTATGGATCTGACGGTTGCGATTGAAAGGCAAGATTCTCATCTTTCAATTGGCGGCCTCAGATTGAAAATTGGACAAATGTGTACGGAGAAAAGATGTTTAGTGGCGAAAAGCTTAGCAACACTAATAGAGATACATGTATTTTTTGTTAGGGTGTTCTAGTTTGTTGTAGGCTTTATGTTTGTTGTTCTTTTCCATGTACTTTTTCAGTTTTCCATTACTATGTGTTTTTGGTCCTTTTCACTTTGTTTTTCTTATTTACATTACGTTTGCTTCCCTCGATGGTTGGGTTTTTTGTTTTCCGATTGGTCGGTCGTTTCCTTTGTTCCTATATACCCCAGAGGATTTACCATTGGTTTTTGTTAATGAAGCCTCGAATTGTTACAGACACACTGCTAACAAGGTAAAGTACACCTTACTAGCCATAGCAAAAAATCATCTTTTGTAAATACACCCTTACAAAAAAACTCTCTTTGAAAAGCGAGGGTTTTGGGATTTATTTAGGTTGTCAGGAATATATATCGTTTTTGTGGACGATATTGTGTTGCACTATTTTGTTTTTATTTTTGAGTTTACCGCCAATACATACGCTAACCTACATGAATACTAAAAAAAAATAAAAATACAATAACGGCATAACGGAAATAGGACGAGGAGAGGAAAGAGGGAAGCCAACATGTTTTACAGGAAAATCCGACATTAATTGCTATTTGATTTAGAGTTTTAAGTGTGCACAAGGAAATAAATTGGTAAAAATTGTGAAGCCATCCTTTCGTATTTTCGTAGTTTTTGCCTTGATTTTCCCTTTTGTTTATTCCCTTGTTATGTGGTTTTTCAGTTTTAGCAATGCTACTTCTTTTTGTTCCTATGGACTCAGATGGTTTACCATCACGCTTTTTAATAAAGTCGGCCCCCTCCCAAAATAAAGATTGGTTGCGTTTCTCTGTATTGCCTGCGTCCACACAACAAATTACGGCAAGAAAAAAAAAATCACCTTGCATTGATCTATTTTCCAAGAGAGAATCCAGTCATCCTTTTTAGGATCAGCACACAAGTATTAGTGTTGACCAAAACGGAAATAAAAGACATAATAGCTACAGGGAAACCAACCACATGGCTCAAGTGTCTGGATGAATGCGCGATGGTTCAAAGCATAAAAACTGTTTTTTATAAAAACTTTACAAGGCTCTACAGTTTATTCCCGCAGGTAGATTGAAATAACGCGCGCATTACTAGGCCATCCGAATTCAAGTGAACAAAATGGTACAGGTTACTGGATGCTTCTCATCAATTTGTAACAAATAAGCAAGTGCATTTCAGAATTAAAAATTTTGAAAGACATCGATCGCATGCAATGTAGGTGCTAGCTCACACAAACTTCATAGAGTTAAAAAATCGCACATGCAAGATTTATCAACACGATTATCCACTGAAAGGGCAGCTATTTTATTTGTTCAGTTCTCGCACGCTGATCCTGTTTCTGAGTACATCTGCCATATCATTCCAAACTCAGGATTCATACATCCAGGGTTCCTAGAAATTTTAGTTACAATCCCACCACAACCACAGTGTTGACACCATTTTTCCACAAATAAAATAAAAGAAGGCTAAAACTTTGGCAAACTGAAGATTCACAGTAGATCTCCCTTGCAAGCCATCAGGGCATTCCAGACCTTAGTTCAAACATGCCAAAACAATTGGAAGCAGTACGAGGAGGAAACCCATACCAAAAGCGTATTGAGCTTACAAAATTACAAGAAAGATTACAACAAAAGTAAAATAAACTGTTATTTCCAATAATTTTGGCGCATCCATATTGTATTTCCAACACCCACGCTGACGACAAGTATATAATCATAGAAAAATGCAAAAAAATGCAGATAAAATGCAACAATACATCATTAACCAATTTCAGTCCTTAATAATTTCACATCCACTTTTGAATTAAATTCAAATTTGAGATTCATGATTTGTCAGAAAATAAAACAAAAAAGAAACCGGATTCATAAATAGAACAAAATAACAAAAGAAGCAACAAAAACAGAATCAAGAGAAATACAAACAACCATTACACAACTCCATAGTGATATAAAAGACAATAGTCAACAAAACCACCATACAACTGTACGTGATGTATGTACAACCCCACCAAAAAAAAATCTTTTTCTGGTGTACGCACAAAATAGTCTTGTCAAATTACCAAAAACACGTTCCTACAGGACCCCTAAAAGCTCTAAAAGACCCTAAAAACCCAACCTACTTCAGAAAAGACCTGATTAAGGGTTTACAGCTGAATAATTCAGCATATTAGACCCATATCCTTCACTTAAAAAGGTAATAATCACAATGTCTTCATCTTTTTGGATAGATTCTCTTTTGGTTTCAAGACTAATGAAGCCATAAAATATCAAAATATAGTTCTTTTTTAACTGCAGGAAACCCTAAAAGATGACAACATAAGGCCACCCTTAACCTGCTAGAGTTTTGATTGGAAAAAACCACCCACAACCAAAATTTTGACCGAGAATTGAACCTTCATCAATTTCAAACCCTAAAAATTTTTATCGGCATCTGAACCTCTTTTGCCTTTCTTTTCTTCTTTCAAGAAACATGACTATATTTCTTTCGAAAAAACTTTTCCAACTCACCAATCGGCTTCCTGGAGAAAGAACACAATTCCCTTCTCTCTTTTCCCTCTCTCCCTTCCCTCTCCAAACAATTGACTTCGTGAAATCCCCCCTAGGCATTCTCAACTTTAACTTCACCTTTTGTAGCAGTTTCAGTAGTAGTATTATTTTCTGTAACAGTTTCTGCTCCTCCATTCCCTGACTGGATCTCCACTGGAGGAGGTCCATTCAGATCGGGATTTGGAGTTTTAGACTCCGGATTCTGGAGAGCTACCCCTTCTCCTCCTCCTCCCTCCCCTCCGTTTTCTCCTCCATTGTCTCCTCCATTGTCTCCTCCATTGTCTCCTCCATTCTCTCCCGGAGTTGGTGAACTCTCTTTTTTGGCGGCCATGGCTACTGCTTTAGCAGCTGCCTCTCCAGGGGGAGGGTGGTCATATTTGCATTCAGATCCATACCTACAAGTTCCCGTCTGGAAAAAGAGCAAAAAAAGAAGGCAAATACAAATAAAGAATCAAAAGATTGACCAAGAAACACTGACAAAAATTTGAGAAGGAAATAGGCATGTTAAAGTAGAACTGCTATTTAATACCAGAGGGGGGGAAGGGGGAGAGAGAGAGAGAAAGGGGTGCTATTTAATACCGGGGGAAGGAGAAAGAGAGAGAGAGAGAGAGAGAGAGAGGGGAGAGAGAGGGGGAGAGAGAGAGAGAGAGAGAGAGAGAGAGAGAGAGAGAGAGAGAGAGAGAGAGAGAGAGAGAGAGAGAGAGAGAGAGACAGAACACTATTTTAATACAAATGAGTGGTTTTTACTGAAAAATAAAATTGAGGATTAAGGTTTACCTTCATGTAAAATGGACAAGCGACTTCACCCTGTGAAAAAAGACCACAGAAAATAAGACACAAAATACGTCAAATTCAAGAGTACAAATCAAGCATCTTAAACAAAAAGTTATGCGTATCACAGAAAGAAATAAACATATACAGCATAAGACATGCATACAGCAACTCCATAAAATAAAATATTATTCTGCAGTCTAACGACGCAGGAAAAAAACAAGGAAATTACAGGAAAAATGAAGCAAAAACAACAGAAAAGTTAAAAAAAAGGAGGAAGGTGCAAAAAAAAGGTATAACAGAATATATTGGCTGAACATACCTCGCGACGAGGGTATCCCGCGGGAGTAAGTTTCACTGATGGCTTTGCTGGCTTTGGCGAAAGGCCATTAGACCCATTTGGGGCACCGCGTACACGGGGATGATGGTATTTGCATCCCTGACCATATTTGCAAGTTCCTGTCCTCATATAAAACTGTTCCCAAACCACAATTCAATGAAAAAAAGGATTTTAATTAGGTGTTATAGAGCTCATTAATTCCATGAGATAATAAGTTACTGGAGACTAAGATTTAGTGAAATAAAGGTTTACTTATAGGCCATGAAACAAAATTTGGTGAAACAGGGAGTTCATTGAGAGAGCTTAAACACACAGCTTTGAAGAACAGAGACAAGTAGAGAGGGCAGATTTCTAACGCTCTGTGAAACAGAAGTCAAAAATAGAGGATAAACCTAAAATTTGGTGAAGTTAAGGTACTACTCAAACAAAAAGTAACCCTTGAAAAACACAAGCCAAAAACTGACAAAAGCAAAGAAAACTACATCATCAAGGAGAAATCTCCACAATGACAAAGAGAATATGCTGACAATGACAATAATACATAAAAATGCAGGGTCTTTTTGTTTTGAAGAAGTTTACTTAATCTGGCTTAACCTGGAAGGTATATTGTCAATTAAACTATATACAAGCCTTTTAATAAAAAATGGATGCAGTATGAGTCTTTACAGCTTGTAGTTAGTTAAGGTTGATCAGCATTAACAATCCTACGAGAAGATATGGATCAACCATTCACATTAAAAAACCAATCACCAGTTTAAAGCCAATGAAACTAGAACCTGATAAATATGCAAATAAACTGTAATATTTTTAAAGTTTAGTTTCAACATTTTACATTTTACATATTAACACATTTGTTTTGATGTAAAGCAGTAAAAAGAGTCTACTGATAAGGTTTTACAGTTTCTAGATTACCGGGCATTCTTGTTCACCGGGTCGCTCTGGAAATAATGGCCTAATAATTCCAGGGGGTGCACCCATCCACATCTCACCCATATCCTGCAAAAGAAAAGTGGATGTAGAGAAAAATATGGAAAAGTCTTTAAATAATGACAAAACATTGGATTCACTAATTCAATGTTTTTAGAGTTGCAAAGAGAGAGAGAGAGAGAGAGTCTTAAGAGGAACTTACAGGTGGTGGGGCAGTGAGAAGACCAACGCCTCCATTCCCTCCTGAAGAAAAACACAGAAAAACGAAACAAAATAAGACAACCTCAGACTACATTTTACATTGAAACAAGCGCTGCACAATTTCTGAAACAAGTGCTGCACAATTTTCCCATATTAATCCGCTTGACTGTCCCATTAAAAAGGCCTTATCTCAAAAAAAACACTAACCACACCTACCAGCGCAGGTTTGGAGATTCAAAAAACATACATCTGTACATTCTCGAAGCTCTATTTTTAGTCATACAAAAAATGTATATAATAACAAAAAGACTCACCAAAATAAGAGTCAGGATGATTAAATTTGCAGGTCGCTCCGAAGCGGCAACTGCTCAGAAAAAGAATGGGACTTAGTAAACATCACACAAAAAGATCTTCCAAGAGTTACAGCTTTTGCAAGTCTGAAACATAAGTTTCATCTTTTGGAAATCTGATGTGATACTCCAGGTAGACAAAACAAATAAATTTAAAATTCAGAATAAATTCAACTTCCCCTCCAATTTTTACCTTCCACTCTTCATGTAAAAGCTGCAGTCAGGTTCCCCCTGCAAAAAACAAAACAATAAAAGACAATAATGAGACTACAAGACAGATAATCGGAAACAATAAATAACATAAAACAGGCCATATACCTCCTGAAAAAAAAACGGCACAATTAGAAACCTCATGGATATACTTATCAGAACTTTTAACACCAGACCACAAACAACTTTTGACCTGTACAAAAAATAGGCATGAAAAAAATGTCATGAAAAGCAACTAATACATACCACTCGCATTGGAAGTCCTTTTGAATTCAAAGGAGCAAGACTCCCAAAATTTCCTCCTTTGTCTCCCGTTCTCCATGCTCCGTCCCCATCTTCATTTCCAAGAGCAATTTTCGCCGCAGAAACAGCAGCAGCCGCAGCAGGAAGGAGAGAATTTGCAGCTGCGACTCTTTCGTCATATTCTGTTCCATCACTGTAACCCCATGGATGAGGCATTTCGGCCATGACTGACGTAGGCCCCTGACCTTGTCCATTATAAGGATTACCTCCATTAGCATAATGGTGACCATATAAAGTCTCATCGGTTTGAGAGACAGGGACAGCATTCTGAGCGTCGGATTTTGGGTGATGAAATTTGCATTTTTGGCCAAATTTGCAGCTTCCAGTTTTCACATAGAACTGCAGTATAAAGACGCGGGTTTTTGGACGTGATCAGAGTTAGGTGAGATGAGAGCACAAAAGATAACAAGTAGGAAAAGCTCAGAAAGCACATTTAAAGAGCCGGCTTTCGGACATAATCATAGTGAAGTAAGATGAGGGAGAGCAGGATGATCAGTGATAGTAAAAAAAAGCAACAGAATTGCAGCTCAGGGTCGGAAAAAAGGAACTATTAAAAAGGAAAAAGGGGCAGAAACGACAGCAAAAGACGTAGAGCGAGAGAGAAAGGAGAGAAATGAAAACAAACACGGACAGAGAGATAGACAAAGGTACAAACAGCAAGAGGCAGACCAAAACGAACAAACAGTGAGAGTGAGAGAGAGAGAGAGAGCGGGAGAGGGACAGAGCATTGTGGCCACAAATAGACATAGAGACAGTGTAGGGCGGAAATGCCTGTAGCCTCAAACACAGAAAGAGAAGAAAGACCCGAAAAGCATGTACACCACATGTAGAGAAATAGAGACAATGTGACAAAAACCTGTGGCTATAAACACAGAAAGCGAGAAAAGCATGTTGACGAACAAATAGATGAAGGGAGAGAGGAGCAGCTGGACATAGTTACAAACAAAAAAAGGCACAGAGAGGGAGAAAGGTGTACATAAAAAGATACCAACAGACACAAATCAGGACAGAGCATAAAGCAGACAGACAGACAGACCGACGGAAAGAAGGAGAAAACATCCTGACACAAGTGGGTCAAATAGATGACTGACAAACAGAAAGAGAGAAAGAGAGAAAATGGGAAAAGAGATAGGATGAGAGAGAGAGCAAAAAAGGAGAAGAGGGAGGGGGGCGGACACGGAGAGGAGAGAGAGAGAGAGAGAGAGAGAGAGAGAGAGAGAGAGAGAGAGAGAGAGGAGAGAAGAGAGAGAGAGAGGTAGAGAAACAAAGCAAGATATAGAGACCGACAGGGAGGCAGAGGCAAAGACCAGATACAAAGAGATGGACAGACGAAGCAACAGACGAAGAGAGAGACAAAGATACAGAAATCGACTGACAGAAAGAACACAAAAAACAGAGGCAGGGAGAGGGACAAAAAGATAGACAACAAGAGACAGACAAAGAGAAGAAGTTTTTCATGTAATGCACATTCTAAATGTTCCGATCTCTCCAGATAAATCTAGTTAGGTACCAAGAGAGAAAACGAAAAGGACAAAGACAAACACAGAGAGAGACAGAACAAGTCAATTTTCCACATTCGGCACATTTTGGCTGTCCCAAAGCCTCTGGATGCCCAGAGAGATAGAGATAGATAGAAACGCAGATTGAGAATAGAAACAGATACATACACAGACTGAAACCAAGAAAGAGGAAGAGATGCAATTTTTCATGTGACGCACATTGTGGATCACTGAGTTTCCCTGGAAACGCCGAGAAGAAACGTCAGGGACAAATAGAGCACACAGTCAGAGAAAAACAGAAAGGGAGGTAGTTTTTCACGTACCGCACATTCTGGCTGGCCTGGTCTCTCTGGATGCGCCGAATCTGTCGTGTCTCCCCCAGCAGCAGAAGCGCCTGGAGGCATCCAGGCAGGGTGGTCATATCTGCAAGTAATGCCATAACTACAGGACCCGGTTTTCATGAAATGGGCACAAGGTTTTTCCCCGGGCCTCTGAGGAAAGGAGGAAGAGGAGGGAGGAGGAGGGAGAGGCATGGCTGGGAGACCCGGAGGAGGGTGACCAGGAGGGAGATTTGGAGTAGTTCTGATAGGAACAGGCTCGCCGGCTCTAGGTCTCTTAGCGAGGAATGGACTTGTGTAAACTATTTCTAAGAAGTTTTAATTTTTGAAGTAAATTTGAGTTAAGGGTTTGAATTTTCCGGTAAGCAAATTTAAATTTCACAAAGTAAAATTATATTTTAGACAATGCAGTTCAAACAGTTTAATCATGGAAATTGGATTTTGAAAGTTGGAAAGTGGAGAGAATTTCGGTCAATTTGAAGGTGGTTTTGTTGTTTATTAGATTAAAAATATGTTTGTGAAAGAAAAACACATTAATGAAGATTCATGCATAGATAAAAAGATTTAAAATGGTGGGTATTTTCCAATGTGTTGGTTTGATTGTTTTTGTCAGTGATTGACGGAAGTTGCCATGTAAAAGTACCGTCGAATATTATCAGAGTGAAATGAAAGAGTTAAATAGAAAAGTACAACAAATAAAAGAAAAATGGAAAGGGTAGCATATCAGAATATACACAGCATAAAAATACAGAATTAGAAGTAAGACAGAAAAGACCGTTTAAGTAGGAAAAATAAAAGCAAGATAGGAAGAAAGCGGTTTTAGGTTATAGGAGTAGAGAGAAATATCCATATGTGTGTGGTAAAAAATGATATCCATATTTGTCGTAGTAGTAATAATCGATAAATCAACCAAGCGCGTAACAATCGATAAATCGATATTCAACCAATCGCGTATCGCCATAGTAGAAGAGAGCAATAATATGTAAACAAAAGAAAGACACCAAAAAATCAAAACTTGTATTAGAGAGGCCGAAGCCATATAAGTAAATTACCTATAAAGTAGCTACGGACCTGATCTTAGTTTCCGTACGATAAATAATTCTTCAATAAGGAGTTCGTACAGAACGACACGTGGTAAAAGCCAAGGCCAGCACACTTTTCTCATCACCAGGAACTCTACTACAGTGGCGATAGCCATACTAAAGTATTCTCAAAAATATAAATCAATAATTGAAGTATAGTCAAATATTTATAAATCCATATTCAGAGTGCAGTCAAACGAATATAAATCATCTGCCAGGACATACCGCTCTTTGGTAACCAATAGTAACACAAACACACACGATCCGTACAGCCCGGGAAAAAACCCGGGGGTACGGAAAAAGAAGAAACACATACCTGTAGCTCCGTCCAAAGGCCTCTTGTTGCCTCCTACACCATTGCTGACGTCAGGCTGACCGTAATATCGAGCCAGATTGTCTCCAGCCATGGGTGCTTGACCGTACGGACGAGGTGCTGATTGCTGCTGTTGCATGTACGGCATAGCTGCCGAGTGATAAGCAGGCAGCTCGTTTTCCTCCTCACCGTACGGTCGTGTACGACGTGACGGATATGGTGTACGGTCATATCCGTACGATTCCGCCGTTTCTCGCATCGGTTCGTACATGTGCTCCATGGGGCGGTTGGACTGTGAGAGGTTTAGTTTCGACAGAAAAGAAGGGGAAAGGGAAGAGAGAGATAGAGAGAGAGAGAGAGAGGATTCAGTGCAGGATATGGAAATAATGTGAGGAGATAGAAAAAACTAGACAACAACCAGCAGAGGTTCTGGAAATAAGACAATTTTTGTGGCAAGCTTTGAATGTTTTTTTTTCCTTAAGGAAAAAATTGTCTGCTAGACCTTGAACGTCCGGAAAGAAAAAAAGTAAAGATATTATTCTAAGGCGGAAGTTTCAGGGTTTACGGTTCAGAGTTTCAGATTTGTAGAAAATGGACGTTTCTCCTGTGCATTCTGATGTTATTTGGACTACAGTACCGGATTGCTATTATAATGGACCATATTACAGGCTAATTAAGTAATTTCTATTTAGTACGCACACTATTCCTGGCGTTAGTGGCCAGTGAGTCGTACAGCATGCTGTACCTTTAATCCAGCTTATTCGTACATTCTTCTGTATAAACCACAGTACAGTAATTTGGAACGTGTACCTTCCCTCTCATTGTAACTGGAAATATTCACACGACAATACGACATAATGCTGAATGCCTAGAGGAATGGCATAGATGCTTGAATTCAAAGGACACGAGGAACGTGGAAGGTTTCGCACGTGTGAACCTGAGACAGAGCATGAAATGAAAGATGAACGCGGCAGAGAAAGGAAGGCCTCTGACGACACGTGGAGAAACTGGACGTGTGTCAGGTAGCTGGTTTGATTGAGTGAATCTGCTGTTGCAATCTGCGAGTTTATCGGAAAATCGAACACCAATATTTCTGACCGTCCGATCTTAACATTTGGCAATGCAATGAATCATAAAGTCACGAATTATGATACGCTGTTTTCGATATTATTGGCTGACTGGAGCATAGAACTAGAAGGAAAAGACTAGACGGTCATGGCAGGATGGCTCAGTAAACTTAACGGCCGATAGGATCCGCCTAAAATTGTGGAAGTGTGGAAAATATCTCTACCGACGACAAGGATTTGAACTCAAGCCCGACATTAGAAAAGTATACCAGTGGATTTTCCATCGCAAGATTTTCAAAATAGTATATAGCTCAATTATAAAATTGCGTACTTATTAATCGGCTTCACTAATTAGAACATGCATGGGTATGAACCATTTATGCGATCAATTCAACGGTGGCCAATCAATTTTAAATCAGCGAAACACTCTTTCAAAATTACAGCTAAAAGTACACCGTGCCGATGACCGTAGGATGTGTCCCCCAAAGGTATCGATCACGACAATCCTTGTGAACGACTTCGTTGTCGCAACTTGTGAACGCGTAACTAATCCGCGATCCTGCCGAAAAGCTAGATGTACGGATGAGGGTTTTTCGGTACACCGTGAATCGCTATTAGCGTTATGAAATAATTAGGGTTAAAAAACAAATAACATTATTAACGCTAATTTATGATTTTCAATTTTTATAAAAAACAAAAATAACTCTAATTTATCAATAACTCTAATTTGGGATTTTCCCTGTAATAATTATCGGCGATTGAGATCTTTACACGTATAAAATGCTCGAAATTGTACGACGTCGCGTGATTCTGACATCCGCACGTGCCGTGAATTTTCACGCGGTTAAATGTTAACACTACACCGTGAATCGTGTAACGTCACACTTTTTTTGTCACACTTTTTTAGTGCACATTCACATGTGCGCTCGCCTGAATTAAACTCTTTTTTGTACTTTTTTACTTATTAAAGTACAAAATGGTACGGAACTAACAGGTCCGCACTATTTAAAACGACACTATATTACAATTATTAACCTTAATAACTGTGGTACCTAAATAATGTTAAAAGCTTTTTAGAATTGTTAACTCTATTGAAGAATTTGGGTCAAAATTTGGGGGCGACGAATTAGCGTTATGAACGCTAATAGCGATTCACGGTGTAGCGCTATAAGTAAATTGTATAACACTGCTCCAATGGCGCGTAAGCAGTGCGTGCGCATGTGTGCACAACTCTATGTGCACCCCGGAAGAGTGGGCGGTCCTTGATGTAAATGTTGTGTGCACCTTAGTTAGAGAGCGTAAGAGACGTAGAGCGATATAATTTTATCAAGGGGAAATGCCCTCCCCCGTTTCGCTACATGTTTATTGGGCTAGAGATAATCAACTATTATTTAGTTATAAGCTGATTGTAACCTAGTTTGGCATGTGTTACATGTCTCAGCCACAAGAGAGGACGCGAACAAGGAGTTTGATGACAACATGATCCACATCATTCTTCTCCTTCAAAACAATATAATGCACCTTTTTGGCGGCCTCTTTGATGGGTACTCCGACGACATACCAAGGAGAAAGCGAGAGAGGGGGGGGGGGGGGGGGG
>JBBHKE010000306.1:26559-36857 GCA_037447655.1 Zygnema cylindricum | reverse complement strand
GAAGCGGGAGAGGGGGAGGGAGGGAAAGTGGGAGAGGGAGAGGGAGGGGGAGGGGGAGAGGGAGATGGACGAGGAGGGGTAGGGGGAAGACGGGAGGGAGGGAGAAGAGGAGAGGGAGGGGGAGAGGAGGGGGGGGAGGGAGAGGGAAGCAAAGTGAAAGCGGAGCCAATGGAGGACGATCAAGCGAAGAAGGAGGAGTTGGCTGCTTTTCTCGCAAAAAAGTTGTGGTAAATGGGGTACGACTTCTTACCTTTCCTGCATATGTTATTTATTATATTTATAAATATATATGTTGTTTAGCATTTTGTTGTCATTGGGAAAACTAAGTTATTGATTTTGAAGTGACTAAGTAGTATTTGCTTTTTTTTTTTCGAGTATTTGATGTGTGAAGTTTGTAGAAAGCTCGAGACCCAAATCGACAATTTTTTTTTTTCAAAAGATTGTTTTTTCGGCGGTAAACATCGTCGAGAAATTTTGGATAAAAAAGTTAAATAAGAAATTTCGTCGTCGAAATTGTTTCGACAAAACTTGGGAAATTTATGTTAGAGATAAAACTCGGGAAAATATGTAGGAGTCGTTCCAAGATAATGTGGACAAATTAATTATGTTGGAGTTGTTCTAACCTGTAACTGAAAAAACTTAGAGGTCGATTGGGAAACTTTAGAGGTCAATGTAACAATTTAGAGGTCAATTTATGAATGAGTCTAGTTAATTTAGGGATAATTTTAACCCAATTTTAGGAAATTATGTTGGAATTGTTTCAACATAAGGTGGGAATCACCACCTCCCAATTTCATATATAGTGTGGCTAAGCAATAATTTTGTGAATTTGAGCGAGGAATGTCTAATTTCACGACGTAATCCTCAATTAGAGTTGATTAAATGTGTATGAGTTAGTCTAGTTAATTCGGGTACGGTATACGAATAAGCGATTTTTTTCTAACAATAAACTCGACCTATTAGACGAATTTATTAGAGTGCTACCGTCAACAAACTTTGAATTGATTTCGTATTTTTTTTTCATTTCGTAATTTTAACCGCACTATTCGCCGGAAGTCGGACAAATTCTGTTTCGGAGTTCCAAACGTATTGCTGTGCGCCGTGCCACGTGGCAGCGTTTAATGCTATCCCTGGTTTCCGGGTCAATACAAAGCCATGTCAGCCTGTGTGGAGGTACACAAGGTAGGTCGGTAAGTTTCCGTACAGCTTTTTCGTACCTTTCTTCACCGACCTTACTGTACCTGACTATGACGTCGACCGTCGGATTTTTTCGTACGGGCGGCCAAAAGTGTTAACGTTACAATTAAACTAGGACGCAGGGATTTTGTCGTTCATATTACTAATTTGTCTTTCAGTATTAATTTTTTTGTCGTTTACTGCGGAGTTTATTTTCGGTTCACTGTTCCCGTACGCCATTTCTTCAAATCGCTGACACGTCTGAGATTTGGATCAATTCCGAATCGTTTTTTTGTTTTTTTGCGCCGACAAAATAGTGTGTGTCACGCCGACCACGCCGACCATGCCGATTGTGCGCTGCCGGATTGTTGATAGACGTCATCTTTTGAATTTATTGTAGGTTGATGACGTACTCACCCATACAGAAAGTCATGATATCGTGTACGGATATGAGACCTCGTTTATGGCGCCAGTCTGCCTTTTCTACACTCTTGAACGAAATAATTGACATTTGGGCTTTCGTACGGTTTGTCAGTATGCAAAAGTACAAAAAGTACAAGCGGTGTCAAAAGTACGCGCCCGGATTTGTGGGTTTCGCTGAAACGGGCGGAGAATCCTATCCACGGGTTTTTTTCATTTTTTTTTAGGGTTTCACTTTTCTTCGATTCTGTTTAATTATTTTGTCGTTTTGTGGTCTTAAGTCGTATATTTCTAGGGTTCTAGACTTCTAGTTACAAACTCCTAGCCGCCCCTGCTTGGATTTCTGGTGATGACGATGACACGTGTCATGTCTGTGGACGTGGCGATTTTCTGTATGTAAAAGCTGCTGACGTTGACCCGGTCAGAATCTGAAGGCTTACGAGGAGATCACCTGACCTGGCAGTTTGGGACTGTACGGACATTAAAGGTACGAAATAGTACGGAATGTTCCCTTTCTCCACTCGCCGACCATTTTGAGTCGTACTTTTCTGCCCGTCGACTTAATTTTTTAGCTCGATTCGTTCGGAAAGTACAGGAATTGTTTGTACGGATGTGCCCTGTCTCAAATTTGTCGGCATGTGTGTCTTTGCTGTATGGACGACAACTATTTTGTCTTTTTGTGCGCCGACCAATTGCCCGTTCACCATATGGCCGTTTATCCTCCTTTCGTCTTTCCTATTCGCTCCAGAATTTACGCTACCAATTTTTCTTTGCATAGGTCATGATGACCTAATAGCCTTTGTATGGATGCACATGTGAGATAATACGGGATACGACAATTTTCTGTCAATTAAAGACAAATTTAGCTACATCACGACATAATATTATCACTGTCACAAAACGACAAATTTGTAAACACGACTGCGACGTCGGATGACGGCCTTGGATCTGCTCGCACCTAAATGATTCGCTCCCACAAAACGACAAACTGATCTATCTTTTATTCCTATCCCAGATTCCTGTCTTTTGCAATCGTACGTTCTGTGGGCCCCACCGAGGCCGTACGGTCATGCTTGCAAAAACTGCGGACCAATGTACGGCTTTTTTTTGTCGTCTGGTCGCTATTCCACGGTCACAGGGGAAGTGGCGAAAAAAATACCAACACTAATAGCGATACACTGTGTACTACGTGGTCGCTACACCGTGCATCGCTATTAGCGTTAATAATATTTTTGTAACTGAATGCATATTTTCTCCGTACACATTTGTCCAATTTTCAATTTACGACCGCCAATCGGAAGCTGAGAATCTTACCTTTCAATCGCAACCGTCAGATCAATAATCCGACGTGTGTGTACGGAAAAAATGTTTTAAGAGACGAAAAAAACATTACCACTAAAAGCGATTCGCTGTGAGATTTCATTTGTACATCCGTACGAGCTACGTCGTAATATCGCTATTAGCGTTTCTGTTTTTTTTCGGCCTTCACATTTTTTATTTTTTTAACTGTTCACACGTTCGGACATATTAATCTGACGGTTTCGATGAAACCGCAAGAATCTTACTTTCAGATTCGAAAACCGGACCGTGTGCACAAAGAAAAGCTCATTCTGAATGGGGGAGTAAATAATTAAATACGGACGCTAATAGCCGTACACGGCGTACTTTGAATGGACACGATAATACCGTGACACGATGTCACGAGCCTGCGTGACAAAATCTTGACCGTTAGTTGAGATATAAGCATTTTAATTCATAGTTAAAAAGTAGGTGAAAGTAGGCCCATACAATATGCCTATTGTACGCAAAACATACAATATGCCCTTAAGACCCATATTGTATTCGTCGAAAAATGAAAAAAAAGCATAGTTGTTCAAAACGTATTTTACGCACGTTTCGAACGCGCGTACAATACGTAGAAACTGGAGAGGTCGATTTAAAAAAAACGTTAATGATTTTTTTCCGTACAAATCCGTACATTTTTAAAAATTGAATTGAACATGTACCGCAGTTTGTGATTTTCTGTGATTTTTCGCGTTCAGCTGTTCAAGTAATAATGGCGGCTTCTTTTCAAAATTTGAAGAAGACGCCCGTACAAAATTTGAACTCACGGCGCTCAAATAGTGTGACGTCGCAACGTCTCTTTTTGGAAATATTTGTAGACGTCACATTATTTTCCCGTACAATCCATGTACATTCTGTTCGGTTTACTGAACAGAAAGTACGGATACGTGCATCTATTTTTTTTTGTAAACTACACCGCCAATAGCTATTAGCGTGTACGTTTGATTAGCGTATACTATTATTTAGCGTGGTGTACGCTAATTGGGAATTTGGAAATTTTGGAAGAAATCGATTACTCTAATTAGGAATTAGGGCTTTTTTTAAATAGTGTGGATAATTCTATTTTAGAATAAAACAAAAAAAAAGCAGGACGGGATTAGCGTACACAACGCTAATAGCGATTGGCGGTGTACCGTACAGTTTCCGTAAAAAATCTAACAGTTACAGTATTTTGTTTATTAGTTTCCGTAATATGTCAGTTTCAGTTTACAGTAGACGTTTTTTTTGCTTATTTTTCAAAAGTCACGTACAATATGTAGAAACTGGAAAAAATGGAAAAAACCCGCGTATTGAACAACTAGGAAAAAAAGGTTAACAGGGTTGAGTTGCACATCGATCGATAGAGAATTAAACGGCATGTCTAAATTTTGAAAAACATTCAGACAAAAAATAATTTTTCTGTGAATTTTGAGGTGTTTTTTATTTAAACCGTCAGATTCGGACGATCGGACGGTCGCTGATCAAAGTAGCGATCTTAAGAAGATCACATGAAAAGCCCATAACACAACTTACGATAGGACAATTTGTCATATTAGCGTCTGCAATTTTGAAGGCCACACTAAATAAAGCCTCAAATTGACCAACCAGGTTGCCCGTCCGCGTTTTTTTTTTTTTTTTTTTCGGGTTTACTTTCCGGCGGAATGTCATCCTACGCCACGTCCGTTCGCTAAAAAATTTCGTCAGGTGGCGTGCGCTCTACTATGATCATACGTCATATTCGTACGATCGTACAAGAGTGTCCGCAACGAGCACACATACAGTATGCCTACTCTGTGCGAGTTTTGTGCCAAGTTTTGTGCGCCTACCAAAGGCCTACCATAAAAACGCCTACTTTTGAACTATGCTTTAATTTTTTTCTAAGTATCAGATTTGACCTAAAAGTGTTGAAGGAATCACGGGTTTGGGAGGTTTTTGGCGAGATTACATCGCGGCCGTTCGTGGCACGTGCGAAATAGTTCGTTTATTTTTTAACTCCATGAAGACTTTCCCGTAATTTGATAAGGAAAACAAAAACCGATAGTGAAAATGTGTATCACTATGAGCGATGATGTTTTTTTGTGGTTAAATGTGCACCAACTTTTTAATTTAAATCATACTTTTATTTTTTAGCACATTATCCGGTTTTTCCATTTTTTTTTTTTTTTTTTTTTTTGGGACCTTTCCTTCGCAACCATCGGATCAATAATCCTACGAGTGTGCACGGAGAAAATGAGTTAAGAAAGCCGAGAAAAACAATGACTTTAATAGCAATACACGGTGTACTATGCTCTCCCCTCTCCCTCTCCCTCTCTCCCTCCCCCTCTCCCTCCCGCTCTCCCTCACTTTCCCCCTCTCCCTCTCCTCCTTTCCCCCTCCTCCCTCTCTCCCTCTCCCTCTCGCTCTTTCCCCCCACCTCTCCCTCTCCCTTTCCCTCTCATTCTCCCTCTCCTTATCCCTCTCCCTATCCCTCTCCCTCTCCCTCTCCCTCTCCCTCTCCCTCTCCCTCTCCCTCTCCCTCTCTTCCTCTCCCTCTCTCCCCTCTCCCTCTCCCTCTCTCTCTCCCTCTCCCTTTCCCTCTCTCCTTCTCCCTCTCCTTCTCCCTCTCCTTCTCCCTCTCCCTCTCCCTCTTATCACGTTGCATGTGGTGTTTTATTTTTACCGGCATTTTCGTCTAAATGAGTTTTTTTTTTGCACTAACCTGATATAGTGTGGATTTTTGAATGGCTTGGAACAAGGAACAGGTCGAGGAGGAGGACTTTACTTTATATTTTTCGATGGTTTTCTCCTTTTTTTTATTTTCTCTTTTCATTATTTCCCATCTTTCTTTTCCTTTTTTTTCATTTTTTTTCAATTTTTTCATTGTACACATCAACCGACCGTGGGTCTTCTCCTAATCAAAGATTTTTTTTTTTTCTTCTTACAGCATAATTGTTCACCAGGTATGTGTTTTTTCATTGCGAATAGGAAATTTGTGTCAAAAGTTTAGTACATAATTTAATCGGAAATCATCAATTTTTGTGGGCCACACTAATATAATATGTGGATAACAAATTAGCAGTTTTCTATCTTTGCATCTCCTCCATAAATTAAGATACCGAAACTATCTTAGATTTTTTTTGTATCTCGCTATAACTAGTAAATACTATAATTTCACAAAGGCAAACTGGAATCGAATGGAAACCGAAACAGAAAACCTGCAACTGAAATTGGAAAACTGAAACTGAAATTGAAACCGATGCTAAAATTGAAACTGTAACTGAAATTGAAAGGGAAACTGAGACGGACAAAACTGGACTGAGACAGAGAGTGCGACTTGGTTTATGACTCAGACTGAAGTTGAAGGCAAAGTTGGAATTGGAATGGGAACTGAAACTGATAGCTGGAATTGACATTGGAATTGGAATAGAAAATAAAACTGAAAGTAAAATTGAATTGAAATTGAATTGAAACTGAACGTAACGGAAATTGAAACTGAAATTGATATTAAAATTGAAATTGATTTTGTTGCAATTGAAATGAAATTGAAACTGATAGTGGAATTGAAACTAGAACTGAAATGGAAATGGAAACTGAGCCATTAAACTAGACTTGAGACTGGGACTGAGATCGAGACTGAGACTGGGATTGAGACTCAGATTGAAGTTGAAGTTAAAATTGGAACAGGAACTGAAACTGAAATTGGAATTGCTATTGGAATTGGAATTGAAATTGAAATTGAAGATGAAATTGAAGGTGAAGTTGAAGATGAAATTGAAGATGAAATTGAAACTGGTGTTGAAGCTGAAGTTGATATTGATATTGGAATTGAAAATAGAATTGAAATTGAAATTGAAACTGATATTATAGTTGATGCCGGAACTGAAATGGAAATGAAAACTGAGACAGATTAGACTAAGACTGGGATTGGGTAAAGCTGAAATTGGAATGGGAACTGAAACCGACATCACAATTTGGATTGGAATTGGAATAAAAATTGAAACTGAAACCGAAACTGAAAGTGAGTTGAAATTGAAATTGAAGCTGAAATTAAGGCTGAAGTTGAAACTGAAATGGAAATGGAAATTGAAATTGAAATTGAATTTGAATTTGACGTTGACATTGAAATTGAAACTGAAACTGGAATTGAAATTTCAGAACATCGTATAGCAAGAGGTAAATTGTATTAAAAGGATGTACTTATATAAAAGCACACAAAACCAAAAACCTGGTCTCAAAAATATAAGCACGAGAAGAACAAAATTATTTGCAAATAGATAGCAAAATGGACTTTTCCAGATTAAAAACATTCTTACACAACATAGATAAACCTTGCCTACTTTATCTTGCTAACAAACCTTGAATTTTGATAAACCTCTAACCTTCGAATTACGCCCTATTCTTTTTTGATTAAAAATAAAAGTTTCATGCTCGTCTTTTGCAGGTTTCTTTTGCCGCAGTTCCTAAAGTATGCATTTTTCTTGTGACCAGTTCCATATATATATTTTTTTCTGTAAAGCATCATTGGAGTGTTGTGCCTTGTCCTTTTTTGGGGCTCCAATCCACTCTGATAAAGGTCGATCGAGAGTATACTTTCTCATAGAAAAAGGCCCAAAAGTCACTTTTTCTCATGTCGCAAGAACTCGAGAATCGGTCTTTGTGAATTCGGAAGAACTCGAGATCGGGCTTTGCATGCCCTTTGTCAGCCCTATTTTGGAGTTTCCTAAATTTCTAAAACCAAGTAAGTTCCCCAAAACGCCCTTAGTATTTGTAATCCACATTTTTTCAGAATCGAGATCTCTTTATGCTTTGTTTTTTGTTTGGTACTTTCAATCAGAAGGAAATTATTAGCAATGTTTATCAAGTGTTTGTTATAATGTAATATTAGTATTCATCCAATATCGATATTTTATCAAGTTTGCCGGTTGTTATAATATCGACAATAATTGGCCATACAAAAATTATGTATGTATTGTTTACATGTGCTTCAGATGTCCTTTGTACTAATAATATAACAAATTATTTGTACCTTAAGGATCTATATGTGAAAAAAAAATGGTTTCCCAACAGACATGACTATGTAATTTTTGTCACATTTTTATCCATTGATCTCTGACGAAGTATTACAAACGGTGTCAAAATTACACTTCAAAATTGTTAATCTATCCACGATATCACCGCTCCGTCGTGGATTAGTCGCGATTATCACGATTTCGATAGTGACGCATTGATAATCAATAAATCTCGCCAATTTATTGAATATCGGAACCATCGATTGTCAAATCGATCGCGATAATTTCCCCTATAAGCATTAAAAACTTTAAACGTTGAAACATTTTTCACATTAGTGTGAACAATCGTTATGTATTTTTAATACACTTCCTCAATGACGAGAGTAAATTTGGATAGTATGGTGGCTCAATGAGAAAGTTAATAGAAAATAAAAAATTTCGACATGTTTGATTTGGGCCGATATTCATACCTTTATTACTAGAGTGCCTATCGTAAAATTAATAACACTAATTCGGTGGCGACTTTTTTTGGCCGGAAACCATAAAATAGTGTTAATAACACTATTTAAGGAAGTGGACTAAAGTTTTCCACATCTCCTCTCTCTAGATTAGTATTATATATTCTAATTTCGAACTAACACAAAAAAAAATGAAACACTATTCCTTAACGCTAATAACAATGGGCATTTTTGTACTACTGCATAATTTCCTTTTTTTGTACTTGTATTTTGTGACACTTTTCTTTTTCTTTGATTTGTTTTGTTTTGATTTGATTTGATTTGTCTTTTTTGTTTTGTTAAAATATTTTTTTATTTTCTTTCGTCTTTTTTTATATGACAGAAGGGAAGATGACAAGGACATGCCAGTTGTGGATTGGAGGCTTAAAAAAAACAAAAAAAAGCACACACCCCAGCCATGCTTTTCAGTGATGTTTTAAGAACCGAAATTAAAGTAGAAAGGTTAAAATTTCAAAAAAACCGATTCAAAAACTGGTAAAAAACTGTTAGCAAATCGGTGTTGAAAGTCTGAAATTAGACTCTTTTGGCACTGTTGCAATGCCTGGTGATCTCTTATGTGAAAAAAACCTAAATTAGTTGTAAAAATTGAGTTTTTTTATTACTTAATTTTTACACGTGATTTTTTTTTTCTTTTTTTTTTACTTTTTAAGCTTTAGATTCGATTTAATCAAGTTTCATTCAATTTTAATCGGTCGATACGCTCCTTTAAACGCTTTTTTTTTAGCCGCAAAAATGAAAATTCTTGATTTTAGTCGATTACAAACTTCCATTTTTGTTTTATTTTTGGATATATATATTTTTTTTCGGATTCGTATTTTTTTGGGATTTTTTTTTTTTTGAGTGTCTTTTTTTGGGATTCGTTGCTTTGAACTTTTTCTATCGATGTGATGTGCGAATATTGCAGTTGGTAATGTTAAAATAACATTCTTAATCTTTATTATTTAGACTTCACTTTGTAGAGTTATATAATTCCAGGTATTGAAGACTTAATCTTAAACTCCCCCTCTCCCTCTCCCTCGCTCTCGCCCTTGCCCTCTCCCCTCCCTCTCCCTCTCCCTGTCATCCTCCCTCTCCCCCTCTCCCTCTCCCTCTCCCTGTCCCTCTCTCTCTCCCTTTGCTTAAAAATTAAAAATATCACATCGCAGTCATAGAACTTTCTTGAAATTTTTTTAAACATTTAAAAAAAGAAAATGTGCAAAAAATAAAGCATATAATAATGTAGAAAACCTAGTTTTAAATCATACTTTCATGAAAAAAAAATCATTAAACTAATTTTGTCAATGTACCCAATACCATAATCCACTTGTCCACACTAATTATACCTCATAGAACTCGAACTTTTTAATGCTAAGAATATCCTCAAAAATAGAATGGGGGTTAGAAAAAAAAATGTACAGAAAAAAATAAAAACTCCTCAAAAGTGTCATGCGATATTCCTTACCTACATTAATAAAAAAAAAAAAAATGGGCCCGATGAAGAAAAACAAGGATACCTGAGTCTACCAAATGGTAGCGCGAAAAATTATTTCAGCCGGGTAAAAAAAAAAAAAATAATTACATCCATTCCTTATAGCGTACTGTGAAAACTCCTCAAAAATAAAAAAAGACATGTAAAAAAAAAGATTGGGGGTAAGATAAAAACTCCTATAAGAATCGTAATTTTTCAAGCTCAAGATACTCCATATTAATCACACCTGTTCACCTAATACCATAACCCATGTAACTGTTTTAATCAAATTACTAAAAAAAAAGTACTTTCATACTAAATTTTGATCCAAAAGATGTAATAATATACGAAATAAAAAACGTGTAAAAGAAAAAAATTTACAAATTTTTTTAAAGTTCTTTCAAGATACTGACGCTACACTATAAA
>JBBHKE010000306.1:0-24235 GCA_037447655.1 Zygnema cylindricum | reverse complement strand
CTCTCTCTCTCTCTCTCTCTCTCTATATATGTGTGCATACATCTTTTAGGGTGTGATAAATGGTGGTCACTCCCTTTGAAAACCTCTAATAGGTCGATAAATTGGAAATTCGATTAGTTTATTGTCTAGGGTAAATATAGGGTAAACCATGGGTATGGGTTGCCGTACAAGTCTGAGGGTACGAGATCCAAGCACTAGAGGTGCGGTTTTTTAGGGATTTTAGGGTTTTTCAGGGTTTTTTAGGTGTGGGGAGGACGGGAAGTGAATTTTGCAAAGCTAAGGGATTGCTAGTTTGCTTAAAGTTGTAAATTTGTAATCTTTGAAGTGGATATGAATCATGAGAAACACTGCTGAAAAAGACCGAAAAGTGGTGGTATCACCGAGATATTGCCTGAATGAGATTTTGCCTGCATGAGATGTGGATTGCATAAAACATCGCCTGGAGATATTGGTTGCAGGTGGTATAGTTTGCATGAGATATCGCCTAAAAGAAAGACCGCTAGCATGACGTCTGCATGAGAAACTATTTGCAGCAAATCGCCTACATGAGATATCGTTTGCATGAGATATCACCTCCATGAGATATCGCCTGCATGAAGTATTTCTGCATGAGATATCGTTTGCAAAGTCCTTCTCTCTCACCCCGTTTCTCAATGCCCCTCTCCCCTCTCCCACCTCGTTATCTTTTTTTGACAAAAAAACATTTAATGTGCCTCAACATGTTTGATGCATTAGCGTTGAATGGTTTTGCACACGAGACAAAAACACCACCCAAAAGAAGATAAAACACATTGTACAGATTGCTTATTTTAAGCCATCCACAAATGACCCGAAAAAAAATGTACAACTTAGTTATACACGTGAGACAAAAAACAAAATAAGGCTATATGAAAATTATATACACAAAGGTAAAGGTATAGCAATCACGATTCTTCGTTTCTCTGTTAATTACAATCTTAATCCTTTTTATTTTACACATCTTTCACACATCTTATACACATTTTGTACACATTATTTACACATCTTTTCTCGATCCAAGTTCTCAAGTTCTCGAAAAAAAAAAAAAACAAGAAAAAAATGTGGATCTGCTTTTCAAGCCTATCTTTTTCACTAGGTGGAGACAAAATCCAAACTAAGTACAAAATTAGATACTAAACAAACTAATGATACAAATGCTTATTTTTTTAACTAAGTGGACTGAAATCCTAAAAAACTATAATCCAATTAAAAAAAAAAGAAACTGGCATAATAAGAAAATACAAACGGATAGGGTGATTATACTGACAATGTTTTGCTCTCGTTTTGAGGGTAAATCGTACAATTTGTACAGGTTTTTTTCGGGTAAATTTAAGTACAGTTTTCACTATAATAGTATGATTTACCCTGAACATTAGGACACAATTCTTCAATGTAAATCAAAATACGACATTAATTTGTCTTCGATTTTAGTTTAACCGACACATTCAACCTAAATGTTACATGCGAAACATCACAACGGTCAGTTTAATTTTAATCCTAAATTTATTTTGAAGTCCTGACTAAAGAAGAAAATAAAATTTTCAATTTACTTTGACTTTATTGCTACAAGTATTTCTACGTTTATTTGACATCAATTTATTTTTAGGGCATTGACCCAAAATAGGCGACAAATTAACTTAAAAAAAAAAGGCGGGAAAATAACACTAAATATCTACTTTATCAACTCAAACTGGAAAAAAATAAGAGTTCCTCTTCCTTTTCAGTCCTAACAAAATTTATAAAACATTCTAACTTTACAATTTTCTCATTTTTACAAAATCTCGAAGATAATTTTAATTTTGAGTTAACTTTGAGCAAACCTCCCATTTTCTTTTTCAATTCATCTTCTTAAAACCCACTAAAGACCCAAAACCCACTTAACTCCCAAAGACCCATTTATTTCCCAGAGACCCATTTATTTTCCCGAAAATCCATTTATTTTCCCAAAAACCCATTAATTCCCCAAAACCCGTTGTATTCCCCCCAAAAAAAAAAAAATTCCTACAAATCCCCAAGAATTCCGGCACATAAATTTTCTTTTTCTTTTTTCAATTGTTTTATTTCTGCCCGAATCGAATCTTCTCCGGAAGAAACTCCCTCCAAAAGTGTTTGTTCTAAAGTCGAAATAATTCTTTCGATACTTTTTATCTGTAGAAAGTTTCATATGAATTAATAATTTAATTTCTTTCCAATTAGTTTTTTTTCGTGAGTGTGTTTTTTTTTTACTTTTATTCTTTTATGATTATTTTTTGATTTGGGTGATGCCATCGTTGCATATTTTTACAAAGTTTTGAAATTACTTTGAATTTTGTGAGTAATTTTTGTGAAAGATTTCTGCATTTTTGCGTTTTGTCAAATTACGTGTAAAGATTTTGGTAAAAGTCTTGTGAAAATAGATGTGAAAGTTTAATTTTGCCTCCGACATTTTTTTTTCAAAAGTGTTTTTACTCTAATTCCACATAATTGATAATAAGTGATTTCAGAGAGATTTTATAGTGATTTTATAGCGATTTTGTAGTGTTTTTTTATTTTTCTCACTTTTCGATGAGGCCATCGCCTCATATTATTCCTCCGACAAATTTTTTTCAAAACCGTCGGACAAATTCCGAGAGCCTTTGCCGCCAAATTTATGGGCAGATGGAAATGTTGGGCCAAATCCTCCACTCGAAGCTTACTCGTTCTCTCTCGCTGATAAAAAAACCAAAAAAAGGGAAAAGAAAAAAAGAAGGAAACATGTGAAAGTACAGTCAATTCTTCTTTTGACAACATTTAAGTAAAAAAACCCAAATTGGCTATAATACGTGTCCGACCGCAATAGTTTTTCCACGCATTTCATCTTCCAGACTTTATACATATACATACATACATATATAGATATCTATCTATATAGATATATATATATATATATATATATAGATATCTATATATATATGGGAAAAAAAAAGGGTATAAATACCTGTTCGGCCGCGATAGTTTTCTGTGGTTTATTTCCCGAATTTTGTAAAATTGGAATCGTTTTAATACTGTCAAAACTTTCTCTTCTTTGAATATCGGAAATTTCGGAATTATAAATTGTGGTTTTGCTTGAAAATTCTGTCGTAGGATTAGCTCCTGTTTTAACAAGAAAAAAAAAGGTTTTGAGGTTAAATTGAATAAAAAAATGGTTCTAAAATTGTGGGACTGTGTTATTGTGTGAATATTCAAAAACATGAAATTTTGGAATTGTGAAATTGTAAATGATTGAAAATTTAAAATTTTGAAAATCAGTGAAATTGTGGAATTTTGAAATTTTCAATTACTATATTGTGAAATTCTAAAATTGTGGGACAAGGAAATCTGAAAAAATAAAATTGTTTAAAAATGTGAAGTTGTGAAATTCTATGAAATTGTAAAACTTCGAATTTGTGTGAATGCATGAAATTTGTAAAAAAATGTAGAATTGTAAAATCGTCAAACTGTGAGATTTGAAAATTTTGAAATTGTAAAATTGTGAAATTGTAAAAAACTTAAAAACTAAAAAAACCCTAGAAACCCGAAAAAATTGTTATGTGAAATTGTAAAATTGTGACATGCGAATATGTACATAACAGACAAAAATGAAGCTCACGAAAGAAAAAGGAAAAAAATAAAAAATGGAATACCTGACAAAATGTAGGATTGTCCGGTACTAGTACAAGTTCCGGGACGACCACAAATGTTGTCATTAAAAAAGGGTTGAAGGCATTTTTGCAAAATACTGATTCCTGTTCCTTTTTCCATAGAAGGAGACGAATATGGTTGACCAAATTCGTCCAGATTCGATGCACAAGAGTCGTAACAAAGGACAAAAGATTCTGTTTGTCGTAATAAATTGTACCGCATGAGAAACTGTGTGATGCTTAATTCTGCACTGCCAGCTGGCATTCTGCAGAGAGAGAGAGAGAGGGAGAGGGAGGAGAGAGGGGGAGGAGAGAGAGAGGGAGAGAGAGGGAGAGGAAGAGGGAGAGACAGAGGGGGAGAGAGGGAGAGAGAGGGGGGCGGGAGGGAGAGGGGGGAGGGAGAGGGGGGGGAGAGAGTGAGGGAGAGAGAGATGCAAAAGACAAAAAAAAGTGGAAAAACTGTAAGTTAATCCTCGGCTTTGTCGGGTGTTTCTGGAAATCAATGACAAGAGAATTAGAAAGAAATACGCACATTTTGCAAATACATGAAGAACCAACTTAAGAAGAGATAATCTAAATTTGTACATAGTGTGACTTCTCACTCTTCCACTTGTTGTTCTAAAACTGCGAGGCAGCCACTATCACAACTTTTTCGGGTGTGAAGGACAGCGTGGTGTCCCCTTAATCTGCCGAAATGGAACTCTAATTTTGTATCGTGCACTCCTGCAAAATGGTAAGATACCCTCAGTTGTTTAGAGTTTTCAAAATTGAACAGAGAAAGGAAGGTAAAATAGCCTCCAATTGATGCCTTCTCAGTGAAAAATCACGGTCAATTCATTCAATGAGCATTATGTACGGTATATCATGTTTTCTTATATCATTTATCTTTTACTGTTTACCAAGAGCTCTTATGAAAATATCATTTTTTGACGCATTTTTTCATCCACCAGGATGTGGTTTTGTCCACACTAACAGAAAATAAAGTGTCCACAACCAATAATGTAAAACTTGTTAAATCTCAGAAGCATAATTAAATACTGGTCCACAGTATTCTATGCATTCTACGCAGGGGGCAGATAAATTCAGGTGTGACTCGAATCATAAAAATACCAAAAATAACACATTCCAAAAATGAATCCAAAAGAGCCTTAATGACATTTCATCTCTGTCGAGAACCCTTATAAATCGTGACCAAAATTGATGACAACAACTAATCATTTCCCCAGAAAAAAGATTTCAGCTGTACCAGTGATGGACTTACGAATGCATTGATCAAATGCTTTTTTTCGTCCACACAATTTGGAGTCCTTAACCAGGTTATTAACTAACGCTCGAATTACAGTTTAGAAAAAGTCAAGAAACTCACCACGTTCAGAAAAACGTAAAAAAAATCACCATTCGTTTCAGAAAAAAGGCAAAAAACTTACCATTTATTCAGAAAATAGTTTAAAAACCAACCATTCATTCAGAGATTAAGTCCAAAAACTCACCATTTGCTCATAAAAAGGCAAAAACTTTCACTACTCAATCCAGAAAAAAGTCAAAACACTCTCCATTTATTCAGAAAAAAGTCAAAACACTCTCAATTTATTCAGAAAAAGTTAGAAAAACTCACCATTCATTCAGAAAGTAGTCAAAAAACTCACCATTCGAATGAATAACGCGCCGTAAAACTTCACATTTGCTGCAAACAATTGCCATTTTCCCATCTTGATTCACAACCGGTCCTCCTTCCTCAAACTTTTTGATCCAAGCAAGAAGAGAGCTGTCCTTCATTGGACGCTTTACATTCTGTGGCGTCTCTGTCTTGTACGGAATCCATGGCTTATTCCACACTAATTCGGGTGTAGAAGACTGCTGAGGTTTCCAAACCTCGTCCTCCTCCTCCTCCACGTCGCCGTTAAAGTCTTTGAAATTTTTTCTGTCGGAAGCAGGATTTTGACTGGAAATTGGAGCGAGAGAATGGATAATCGCCACATTATTAAGTGTAGGAGGATACGGAACTGTAATTGACAAAGATCCAGGAATCGATTTGCCATTCATGGATACTATAGAATCCAAATAAAAATCATTATTTGAATTGTTTTTTCCCTTCTCAAACGAAGCCATAGATTTCATGGAATTTAGTGTTTCCGTCGTCATTGTTGACGCAGTAGTTCCCATGGTTTCGAAAAGGTCCGTAAACATTTTTGATTTTCCGTCTTCGTTCCTCTTTCCATCTTCTTCCATACAAACAGTAGACTTTATGGACGCCATTTTTGAATCCACTGATGCAAAAGTTTCCATGAACTCAAAGGCATCCATGGATTCAAATCTTTTCCTTTCTTCTTTCTTCCCTTCCTCTTCCAAAACAGAAACGGCATTTTGCATTTCATTGTCAGCGAGAAAGTCAAGGAAAAGAGGATGCAATTCATGGCAGTCCATTCTCTCCCCTTCTCCATCTCCTCCTCCTTGTCCTTCCTCGTCGTATTCTTCATATTCTTCATGTTTTATGGCCATGGATACCAAGGAAACCATGGATTGCATAAAATCCACTGAAGCTTTTTCTCGGTTGTCTTCCAAACCATGACTGACAACCTCCATTAGGTTATCGACCAAAAGATGAGGCATCCCTGTGTGCAATCCATGGCTGCCTTGCTTTTCGTCTTTTTCCTTATTGTCTACATGATCTTTATATCCTATATAATCTTTGCAAACTTTGCAATCTTTACAATCTTTATGATCTTGGCAACAATCTTTACAATCTTCATGATTTTTATAATCTTTATAATCTTTATAATCTTTATAATCCGTATAATCTTTATAATCCGTATAATCTTTATAATCATTACAAACGTTAATTTTATCATCTTCTTCTGCTTCTGCTTCTTCTTCTTTTTCTTCTCCTTGTGATTCCATGGCTGGCAAATCATCTCTGAGCTCGGAAACATAATCATCCAGGAAAGAAATGTCTTGTTGATTCCACTGACAGCTGCCAGGGCTCAGCTTCGGCAGAAAAAACTCAAGCAAATCAGGTTCGGAATAGGTTTGGAAACTAGGTACAGCAGACAAGGAAAAGAAATGAGAGGGAAATGCAGAATCTTTAGGTTCGGAATAGGTTTGGAAGCCAGGTTCAGCAGACGCGGAAACAGTAAAGTAAGCTGAGGAGAACCCGGAGTCTTTAGGTTCGGAATAGGTTTGTAAACTAGGTACAGAAGATGTAGAAACGGAAAAAGAAGACGGGAATCCGGAATCTTTAGGTTCGGAATAGGTTTGGAATCCGGGTACAGCAGATGCAGAAACGGAAAAATAAGTCGCGGAAAATCCGGAATCTTTGGCGAATGGGGAGAGAGAGGGAGAGTAGGCATCTGCACCGTCCGACAGTAGAAGCTCCAGCTTACAATGTTCCATTTCCCATAGCTCAGGAAGAAACGTGGATTACAGGAGACTTCTTTATTAGGGGGAAATATTCGTAAACGTACATATACGTGTACGAAATGCGTATGGCTGGTCGGTCGTCCGTTACTCCGTTTGGACTTTGGAAGGGTCAGATTCTGTGTACGGTTATTTAGGGAGCCACGAACGGACGGCGTAGATTTTGAGAAAGTGTGCATTACGTGTTTTAGATAGTTAACACTTAACAGGATCCGACCACATGTGCGAAAAGTCTTCGTTGACTATTGATCGGTCAACAGGGCTTCAGATTTTGGATTTAGCTCCGTATGGAGCTAGGAAAGGGCGAAAGGGAGCTGGGTACGGAAGTACGATTTGTACATGTACGACGTGGGCGCCTTAAATTTTAGCACTGGCTCCGTAGGGAATCCGGAAAGGGCGGCGCGCCTCCTCGAAAGAAAAGGGCGAAGAAGAGCCTAAAGAAGGGCTAAACAGTAAACACAACTTTGGGATTTCCATGCTCGTTTTTTTATTTTACCGTATGAGTACTGCACTTATACCGTACGCTATGCGTATTCTGTGCGAACTCCAACGTTCGAACTTCAAAAGCTGTCACACAATCTGATTTGCAGATACAGTTCGGTAATTTCGTATTCACGTATCATATTCGTACGGTTTTAAAGATTTTAAGTTACAATTAACCTAAAACGTGAGTTTTCTAGCCGTATCAACTCTATTAGAAAATTCATGGGTACAGCATCTGATGATGTACTGTATAGTTTGTCTGCTTCTGATAGGCTGGTAAAGTACAGTATAGTACAGTAATGTACGTACTGTACTTTGCTCTAACCATAATTTTGCACTTGCCTGTCTTGCGTCACTTCTTAGATTTCCTGCTTCTATCCAGTTTCGAGGTGGTTTCCGCTGCACTGCCTAATAAGCGTAATAAGCGTAATAAACGTAATAAACGTTTAGGATCCATTACTGTTGTGTTCAATTGTTCATGTAAAATTAAAATATACAACGCTAATTTAGTACTGAAAGACATGGTTGATTTTAGTCCACTCCAATAAATAGTGCTGAATTTTATATATTTAATGTTTTTTATTATAATAACGATGAGCAGTGAATTAATTACCAGGAAACTTTCACACATGACAAATCTCGTCACTCTACTTCAAGTCTTTAACCTTCTCCGAGGACGTGACATACTAGTTTAGTATAAGGAGACGTGGCATATTTTAAACCACTCGTTTCAATGCTGTCGCTGACACTATTCTATGATTTTCGGCCAAAAAAAGTTTGCCACTGAATTAGTGTTTCTAATTCTAATAACGATGAGCAGCGAAGTAATTGCCAGGAAAACTCCGCACATGACAAATCTCGTCACTCTACAGTCTACTCTAAAATAAATTATACGACGTGGCACGAGATCGTCCGTCTTTTATTACGTGGCTATATTTCCGCCGTTCGATCGTCTCCATGCAGTTTCATTGACATGTACTTCTTAACTTTCTTAATCTTCTTTCCGCCGTTCGATCACTCAATTTAGTGCGTTTCGTACGGAGATCCGTCCAATCATACTAAAAAAATACACATGGCAATGTTACTTACGTTCGATGCTTCGATCTCCTTCTTTTTTCCGTAAATCCTCGCCGTCAGATCCATTCTGCGAATTCTGTACGGAACCATTTGCTGTACTTCCAGTATAAAGACTTTGAAACTTATAAAAAAATTTCCACTTCAAGTTTTCCACCAAAGCACTTCCAAAACACAAACTAAAATTCCAGTTTTCAAGCTAGGGAAGAAAAAAAAAAAAAAACTTTTTTTTTTTTAACCTCATTTTTCCTCTCATCTAAATTCATCTTTTTCTTTGGTTTCCGCTCCTTTGTCATCGTCTCTATCTCCACCATCCGTACAATTCCGTACAATTCCGTACTTTTTAGTACGGTTTTTGTCTAGTTGCTACGATAGCTCTCAGGAAGGTTCCTTTTCCGAAAGCTTTCGCATCGAGTACCAGAAAAAATAATATTTTTTCTTCTTCTTTTTCATCTTCCGCCATGGGAATGATTTTTGGGAAAATCAGTGAGGAGCAGCCGAAGTACGAGGTGGTTGAAAAAAAAGATGATGTCGAAATAAGAAAATATGCGCCTCGTTTGGTGGCCGAAGTCACGTATACCGGATCCCATTTCCAGGTAAAAAAAAAAAAAAAAATAATAAATAAATAAATAAAACTTAAAAAATAAATCTGTGAGGCCTCAAAAAAATTAGTTATTAGTATTTTTCTTTTCTTTAATCCTAACCCTCACTCTTCTCTCATGTCAGAATTTAAGCTGTTCGGATTTTCTCCCTCTACCCCCCATGACTGTAGTCAACGTTACCAACTTCAGTAACTGCTCCATTATCTATGCAGTCAACGAGGTAGAATATCCTCTCTCTCTTCTCTCCACTCTCTCCTCTTTCTCCTCTCTCTCCACTCCACTCTCCCCTCACTATCCACTCTCTTCACTCTCTCCTCTCTCTCCTCTCTCTCCACTCCATTCTCTCCTCTCTATCCTCTCTCTCCACTCTCTCCTCTCTCTCCTCTCTTTCCTCTCTCCTCTCTCCTCTCTCTCCTCTCCTCTCTCCTCTCTCTCCTCTCTCCCCTTTCTCCTCTCTCTCCTCTCTCTCCTCTCGCCTCTCTCCCCTCTCTCCCTTCTCTCTCCCCTCTGGCCTTTCTATTCCTTGCTATAATGAGCTGGTCAGGAGAGGATGGGGGGGGGGGGGGGATGGGGGAGAGAGGTTAGAGAGAGAGAAAAAGAGATGGATGGAGAGAAGCGATGGGGTGAGATATACGCTTCTCCCGTCCCGTACGCTTGTCTCTCCCCCTCCCCCCACCCCCCCCTTTGGCCAGTTGCCCCCCATAACCCCCCCATACTTCCTATGGGGGGATAGAAGAGGGGGCTTGGGGAGGGGGGGGGGGGGGGGGGGGGGGGGGTGTGGGGTGGGGGGGGGGGGGAGAGGGAAGAAGGAGAAAGGGGAAGAAGAGAGGGACAGGAAGAGAGGGAGAGGAAGGAAGGGGGCAAGGGGGTTGCAGTTCGAAGCAGCGGTTTCATTTTTTTTATATTTTTTTTCATTTTTTTCTAATCCGTTTTCTTTTCTCCTTTCCCTCTCCGAACCTCCTTCTCCCTCATCTTCCTGTTCCCTTCATCCCTCCCTCTCCCTGGTCTCTACCCTCTCTCTCCCCCCCATTTCTCCTGAATTACGGCAGCAGTCGGGAGAGGGAGAGAGGGAGGGAGGGGCAGGGAAGTGGGAGAGGGAGAGGGGGAGAAACACTATTTTTTATCAGTTTTTCTTTTTCTTTTTTTAATTATTATTATTGTTCCTTATCTTTTTTTTTTTGTTGGAGAGGGAAGGACAGAGTGGAGCGGACGGAGGATTTATGACTCTCGCGGGATATTTAGGAGTGATGGGAAAACCCAACAATGTGAAGAGGGAGGAGGGGGGAGAGGGAGAGAAAATCGCTATGACATCTCCTGTAATCACACAGGAGAAAGGGGGGCAGGGAGAGAAGATCGCCATGACATCTCCTGTAATCACAGGTGAGAAGAGGGGAAGGGGGAGAGAGGGGGGAGAGAGGAGAGGGGAGAGGGAAGAGGGGGGAGGGGAGAGGGGAGGAGAGAGAGGGGAGTAAAGAGAGAAGGTTAGGGAGAGGGGAGTGAGAGGGGAACAGAGGGAGGAGAGGGGAGCAGAGGGAGGAAATTGGGGAGATGGGAGCGAGAGGGAGGGGAGAGACTGTTGGGAAGAGGGGGAGAGAAGGAGAGAGAAGAAGTTAAAGGGAGGGGTGGGGAGCTGTAGAGGGAGAGGCAAGGACCGGGCGAGGGCGAGAGAGGGAGAGAGAAAGAGAGAGAGAAGGGCAGGGAGAAAGAGACAGATAAAGAACCTAACTTGCGAATCGTACTTCTTATGTTCTTCTTTGTGTACAGTTGAGAATAAGGACAAATCGACAGAAAAGACAAAAACGACGATGCAATTCGTCTTACCCTCGAAATATTCTTTGGAGACAATTCCGAAACCGACGGACTCGATGGTTTCGATAAAAGAGGTACCGGAAGAATTTTTGGGAGTTATTACTTTTAACGGTACGACAAATTATACCGATTTAGAGAAATATTCGGAGAAATTGAGGGAAGGAATTAAGAATCTGGGATGGAATATTACCGGAGACTATGTTTTGGCTCGATTTAATCCTCCGTGGACGATTCCTGTCTTTCGAAAAAATGAAATTCTTTATCCGGTGGAGAAAAAGGAATAGGAAAAGAGCGAGGACTTACAGCATTTTTTTGTAAGTTTTAGAAAGGTTTTTTTGTAGATTTGGGAAGATTTGGAGAAATTGAGGGAAGGAATTAAGAATCTGGGATGGAATATTACCGGAGATTATGTTTTGGCTCGATTTAATCCTCCGTGGACGATTCCTGTCTTTCGAAAAAATGAAATTCTTTATCCGGTGGAGAAAAAGGAATAGGAAAAGAGAGAGGACTTACAGCATTTTTTTGTAAGTTTTTGAAAGGTTTTTTTGTAGGTTTGGGAAGATTTGAATTTTTTTGTAAGGTTTTGGAAGTTTTGAAAAGTTTTGTAAGGTTTGGTAGTTTTGAAAAGTTGAAAAATCGAATTCTTTATCTGGTTGAGAAAAAGGAGTAAGACGGTTAAACGGCGAAGTAGTTTTGTGATTTAAGTTTTTTTTTCGAAGTTTTATCAGTTTTCTAAAGTTTTGTAAAGTTTTGAAAAGTTTTGTAAAGTTTTGAAAAGGTTTTGAAAAGTTTTGTGAAGGTTTGTTTGCTAAAGGCTTGTTAAAATCTTGGAAAATGTTTTGTTTAGATTTTTGACTATTTTTAATTTTTGTTTTGAATGCTTTGATTCGATGTTTGAATGGTATTGATTCGAATTTTTGAAATTTTTTAAATTGTTTTTTGGAAATGGTTTTCGTTTTCATTAAGAAATGTCAATGTTTCGATTAGAAGGTTTTTTTTTCAACTTTTTTTTGCAGGGCTTTTTTGATTTTTTTTGTGAAAAGATCTTTTGATGTTTGAATTCCCGAAAAAAAATAATCGACTTTATTTGGATGTTAGAGATTATTCTCTCGTCCGGAGTAAAGGGGGAGAGGGAGGGAAGGGGAGGGGGAAGGGGAGAGGGAAGGGGAGGGGGAAGGGGAGAGGGAAGGGCAGAGGGAGAGGGAGGGGGACAGGGAGCGGCAGGGGGAGGGGGAGTACAATTTGTACAATAGAGCTTGGACTTGTAATCAATAGTAGTTTTTTTTGTAAAAATACAAGTAATGTAGGTTTTTTCTTTTCTTTTTTGAGATGGGGATAAGGATTATGACAAAGGGATCGGTTTGAATTTGGATAGTTTGATTTATTCAATTTTTGTTTTTTAACTAATAAAATAACTCGTTTTATTCATATTCTTCGAAGAAATTGAGGATATTTGTATACCAATGTTTATATTTCCATTCTGGATTCTTTCTTTTGTTGATTTTATTTTCTTTGAATTGTTTTTGAGAAGTAAATCTTCCCTGAATTGTTTTTATCTGTTTGTGGGAATTCAAAACGGACGGTGTTGTATTATCAATGCCTGAAAACATAATATAGACTATATGAAGTTGTGTTTTCCGTTTATTCTCTTTCAGCTTTATTTTTTTCTGTTTAATTTGGCAAATATAATTGACTTCATTTGTAATATCTCTAAACACACTCCTAAAGTCAGTGCTTCCATTCTTTTTTTTCTTTCCGATAACTTTTTTGTAATGGGTTTTTCATCTCTTTGCACTCTGACAATCACTGTTGCAAGGAATATTAATCCCCAAATAAACATTTTTCTTGACACATGAAAGACGATTCTTTATTTTTGAAAGTACACCGCGTACAGCTATCACAAGTTGATGGTCATACACACTTATCATTTCAGATTATTTTTGTTTTGAATTTTCACATCTTTAGTATCCATGTACTGAAAGATAGTTTACCATCCCTCTTAACTCTCGTGTAAGAGATGAGACGGAAGAATTAAGACAATCCTTCAGTCTTTTATTGAAATAAGACAATACGTTTCACATTAAGTTACAAAGGCAATATTTTTGTAAGACCTGTATCTTAGCACTTTTTTTCCGAATTTTTCCATCAATTATCAAATGCTCTCCCACAAATCAATTATTGATTGAGAACAGTAAAACTTCAAGCATAATCATGTGTTGCGTCGTTCCCATTTACTTATTACGTAACATTTATTTCTTGTTATTTATTGCAAAGAACAGTTGTTTATTGTTATTATTAAAACATAATCAAGACCATCTTACATACCTGCATTTGATCTGACATGATTTTATCTTTCCCTTTTCTATAGGTTTTATTATCTGAACAGAGCTAAAAGTATTTCTTTTTTTCCACGGCTTCTTTTTCTTTTGGGGTTTACGGTAGATTGCGTATATTGACTTTCTAAATAGACATGTGGTACATATACTAACTTTTAAATACAAAAAGTGATACTTAACTTTATAAAAAGAAAGGGCATAAAAAGTTGATAGTTTTGCAGCAAATCGAAAAGTCTACGGTCAAACTCACAATGGCCTTCACAAAAAAAACAAGAAAAAAAACTATACAGTAAAAGAAGAATCTCCCCAAGAACAAAAAAAGGAATTAAAAAAGGAAAAAAAAGAGGGAAGGCGATAACAAAGTCGAATGTATTTTAAACACAAAAAAAAAACAAAAACAATTATGACATATCGACGTCTTCTCCTTCGTCTTGAGGTTCTTCTTTTTTTTTCTTTGTTCCCTCGACCGTTCCGTTTCCGATATTATTCGAAATCTTTTCTTTTTGTAAAGAAGCTCTTGTCATCTGAAAGAAAAGAAGGAAAAAAAAAAAACTCTCAATCTACATAAGGTGGGAAAGGATAAAAGAACACAAGTTGTTTCAGTTTTTGACTTTTTTTTGTTTATCTTTTCACGATTGAAACTTTTTCAAGGCAAAAAAAATCAAAACCATCAAGAATATACCATCAAAATGGAACCTTTAAAAAAGTTCTAAAATAATAAAAATGAAACGCGTCGATATCATTCAAAACTTTCTTTGGTAAGATGAAAAAAACAAACCCTAGAGAATTGTGAATAAGAATAGTAAATTCGTGTAAAAATCGTGAAATCCGAAAGGACAGATAATAATAAAATGAAAATAAAACTACAAAGCAAGGAAAAGAAACAATCTACTTAGGGTTGAATATTTTCTTCATTTCAGAAGTACAACCTACATTGATCGAAGAAACCAAAAAAAAACAGAGAAAAACAAACAACCTACAGTACAAATACGCTATGGTAAAGTACAATTTAAATGTGACTGTATCTGTACCACATCAGACGATATGGTACAGCAACTGTACAATTTCGTACAATATGATTTATACGGTTAATGTCCAAATTCATAATCAGAAAATGTCATATTAGGGGGGAGTGGGAGGGAAATGGGAGAGGGAGAGGGAGAGGGGGAGGGGGAGAGGGCGAGGGGGGAAGGGAAGGGGGAGGGGGGGGGGGAGGGGGAGGGGGAGGGGGAGGGGGAGGGGGAGGGGGAGGGGGAGGGGGAGGGGGAGGGGGAGGGGGAGGGGGAGGGGGAGGGGGAGGGGGAGGGGGAGGGGGAGGGGGAGGGGGAGGGGGGAGGGGGAGGGGGATGGGGGAGGGGTAAGGAATGGGAGTGGGAATGAGAAGAGAGAGGGGGAACAAGGAGAGAAAAAGAGTGATGGAGAAAGAAACGGTGGGAAAAAAAGGTCTATGGCTACCATTGAAGTCACTGGCATATGAGAGCGAGAGAGAGAGAGAGAGAGAGAGAGAGAGAGAGAGAGAGAGAGAGAGAGAGAGAGAGAGAAAAAAAGAACCTCTAAAACAACAAACCTCCAGAGATGCCGTTCGCAAGTCTCGAAATGCCTCCATCTCATCGGGAAATGCGTTGTCCACTTCCTCTGCCAACTGCTTTCTCAGAGCCTGTAGGGAGGGGCAGAGAGAAAGAGAGAGATAAATAGTGAGAAATACAGAAAAAGAGAGGCAGGGAAAGAGAGAGGGAGTGACAGGTGGGGAGAGAGAGAGAGGGAGTGAGAGAGAGAGGGAGTCCAAAAATAGTTTGAATGCTGCTTGCTAGGGTTACCTCCTGGAAAGGTCAACGGGAGAGGGAGTGGGAGTGGAAGAGGCAGAAGAGAGGGACAGGGAGGAGGGAGGGAGTGAGAGAAAGAGAGACACAAACTAAACCTAGTGTAGGTGCTGTTTGTAAGGCTTTGTGGTTAATTTTCTGACCAACGTGAGAGGCTAAGAGAGATGGAGTGGAAAAGAGATAGGGAGGAGGAGTAGAAGAGGGAAAGGGAAAGGGAGACAAACCTTGAAAGCCTCCACCTTTCCTCTTGTGGCCTCATTTCTCTCTAGACACCCCGTCAAAAAATCTTTTGTGAACTCGTCCGGATTTCGTCCATCATCAACGAACCTTCAAGATCCTCCAACCAAATAAAGTTTTTCATTCTTTTGATTTTTTTTTCATACATCTTGGGTTTTTTTCTTTCTGTTACTTTTTCTATTTCTTCCTTGTCATAGGCTGCAGAATTGGGGCCTCAAGGAAAAAAACGAAAAAAATCTTGACTGTTTTTCAATAAAACTGAAAAAAAAGGTTTTAGAATGAAAGAAACTATAGAGATGGAGGACAGATATGCAAGGAAAGGAAGAAAAGGAAGACAAAAGTGAAGGAACAAGAAGAATGGCAGAAAGAAAAGACAGGAAAGAACGAGGAGAGATAGATAGGAAAGAGAAAGAAAACGAAACAAAACAAAGTGGAAAAAAAACGGACTCTGGCTTCTACATAACTTACAAAAACACCGTAAAAGTAATTGAATGGAAAAAAAACACCAGAAAAAGAACATAAAGGAATTGGATTGAATTCAATAACCCGATCGGTCCCACTGGCTTGAACTGAATTGAACAAAAACTGAATGAACTTATCCAAAACTGAACTACAATGAGCAGAAACTGAAGAAAATTGCAGCAATACAACAAAATTGAACTGAATGAACAAAAATCAAACTACATTGAACAATGACTGAACTGAAACTGAATTGGATCAAAACCTGTAACTGATTAGAACAAAGACTGTTAACTGAATTCAAAAAATAAAACTGAATTGAACAAAAAATGAATTGAATTGAACGAAAATGAAACGAAAAGAGAACAAGAACTGAACCGAAAGGCTGAATACTGAGTAAAAACACAATCGATAAAATTGTACCTTACAACCTCTAATGGAATATGAGCATTACAATTCTCCGCCGTTGCTTGAATATTTGAGAGTTCCTTCACCAAGTTGTTGCTGGGATCCAAAAACAACAAAAAAACTACATAAAAAAAAACTTTTCCTTCCAAATATACCTGTTAAATTGTTCATAGACAAGCAAAACAACAGTTCTCGCTTTCTGTCATCACCCGTCGTCACCTAAATTTGTGTAGCTTTTGCCGGCAAATGTGTAACATGGTCAATCCACAACATTTTACGTGTGATTTCCAACATCAAGTATGAACTAGGTTTGTTGACCCTCATCAAATCAATACTTTAACTTATTACACCAATGCTTTTAAGTTCACAACCCTAGTAGCAATGCTTAAATTTACTTCATAGTCAAGGTTGTTCTGGGAGCACACAAATTGACTTCAATGGTAATTTTCTAAGTTATGACACTTTTGACCGAAAAGAGTAAGGAAAATTCGTTCCTGAAATTGACAAAGTTCAAATTCACATTGGTGAACTGTATGATACAAAAGCCTTAACACTAGATAGACACTGATTTCATAGTTTTGTTTCCATTCATAATTTTTTTTGGCACTTTGCATGAAGTTTACCATAATACAATTATGTGTGCCAAATTTCCAATATATAAAATACAAGTTTTCAAATTTAGCGTGGTTTAATTTGTGTATGCTGTAATTTTTCCATCACGGTTTTAAAAAATTTCATATTCCTTTCACAATTGCATTTTCAAAACTAGTTTTTGATTCTCACAATTTATCAGGAGATTAGACACTAATAGCTTTTGATGAGCTATTATATGCATTATTTGGATAAGGATTATAATTTCTAGGTGGGGCGGATAAAGAAGGCTATATTTGCCTAAAAAAAAAAGCATATATATATAGCTTCTAAGATCCCCCCAAAGGCATATGGGCTTCCTAGTGTTAAAATCACCGTGAGACTCTCTACCTTTCTCCCTTCCCTTTTTCATCAGCTTTTTTTGTTTTTTTTGTTGAAAAGAGAGGTTTATAAAATAGAATGGGTAAGGATAATATTTTTCAGGTTTTTTTATTTTTGTTTTTTTTAAATAAAAAAAAGTAGATAAAATAGGTCATAAAATATGAAATGGGTGGGGTTTATATGTTTAGGGTTATTTTTATTTGTATTTTATTTTAAGTCATGATAGAGATAAAAGTCAATATGCTTACATCCTATCGTACAGAACAAGTTGAGATTTGTCTTCATAGCGAGAAACTGTCCTCTCTAATTGGTGTACCTCACCAAGAGCTCTCTCTATGGCCCCGATCAAGTCATCCATTGGCTGCAAAAAACGGAAAAGAATAAGCTTTGCGAAATTGTGCATCAGTTGAATTAAAAGGTTCATTGGCTGTCTGCTACAAACAGTAAAGAAAAGTGGGAAAAAACCATATGGAGAGAAAAAAGTAGAGGAAGGGGGTGAAAGAGAGAAAACAAGAGATAAAAATTGCCTTACTATGTCCAGTCTTGGATGACCTAAACATTCACTTGAATTGGATAGATAGATTCAACCAAATGACAATACAGGTCGCATTATTTGATGTACAAAGGAAAAAAACCGTCTCAACCTTATTCTAAATTACTACTTTCAAGTAAAACTGTACTTTAAATTATAGCTGTACTTTTAACTATAACTGTACTTTAAACTTATTCCGAACTTTAAATGCTAACTGTACTTCAAACTATAACTATACTATAAATGATAACTGTACTTTAAACTATAGCTGTATTTTAAATTTTAGCTGGACTTTAAATTGCGTATAATCTTGAGGATTTAAAACATCTGAGTGAAAATTGTGTGTTTTAGAGGAACTGTACCGGAAATGTGAATGGAGTTCGATACATATGAAATGGACTAAAATCATAGTGGATATTTCATGGATTTTTTTGTCTTAACCCAAATTTTCCTGAGAAACCATTTTAACTACTCAACCTCCATTTGAAATCCACATAACTTAAAAAAGTATGGAGATCCGCAAGACTTTTTAGAATTATTTTTGACGTTTTAGTTTTTAGGTTTTTTCTGATTCAGTTGATTTGTAGTGCGACTGGTGGTCACCCTAATTCAGCAAACAAACATAAATGGTTTGTTTGACAAGGGTTTCTCAATATTTACTGACTGTTTTTATATATATTTTTTTTCTTCTTTCACATTATTTTCTGTGCGGTTGATTATTATGCTTTGATTCAATCCACATAGACGAATAAGCAACAACAAAAAAAAGAAAAAAAACTCACGTATGTATTGTGTATTTTAAGAAGTACAAATGTAGTCCATAACACTAAATGGAATCTGCGAAGCTTGGATACATCTCAAATTTGTACAATCTATGATATATTGTCAAAAAACGTGTTCTTTTTTTATAGCACTATTTGATTCCTATGAAGCTTGGATACAACTCAACCCTATATACAATCTAGGATATATTGTCAAATGTCTTATTTTTTTTTCAAACAATTCTCATCTCTCACCAATCACTGAAGGACATAAGACCACGCTAAGATCTTGTACAAATAGATGTTTTAGAAAAAGAACAAAAAATGGATTCCTACTTCAGAGATAAAAAACCTGAGCTTTGTTGACTAGTTGTCGACTGCACTTTTTCTTTTTCAAGTCAAGTCATCGGAAGGAACTTCCTTGTTGCTCCAAATTGCACCTCATAGTCATTGAGAGTAATTAAAACCTCAATTTCTTGGATGTTTAAATTTAACAATTGGGTAAAGTGATTCCAACCTCATTATCTCCCTCACACATTCGAAGGCATCCCTTAGAGATACATACTCAACAGTCTCAAACCTGAGTTTGATTTGAACTAAAACAGGAGAATCTTTCAGCCATAGTTTTTTTCTTCCGGTTACAATCTTAGTGAAAAGAAGTTCGCCGAAACAAAGTTTTTGCAGTTGTGGTAGTATTCGGGGAGGTCAAAAAGTTGTAAAAAAATCATCATCAGCATCAAAGGCTACATTTTTGAGAGTGGCATAGTTATTTTGCAAAAGATCTCTAAACAACTTGTTGTCATGGAAACCAATAAACAAAAGATCTTCACGTTGGTAAGGCAAAGGTACTACTATAGCAATTAGTAGTCTACATGCAAAATCTTTTCGTTTCGGCGAACTTTCTTTCGCTAAATTTGGAATCGGAAGAATTCAACTATGGCTGGAAGCTTCCCCTGTTTTAGTTCAAATCAAACTCAGCTTTGCGCCTTTACACGAAAGTGTACTTCTAAAGGACGCCTTTGAATGTGTGACAGAGGTAACGAGGCTAAAATTGCTGTATCCAAAAGTAAAATTTGAACACCCAAAAAATGAAGTCTCAATTACTCTCAATGACTCGGAGGTGCAATTTGGAGCAACAATGAAGTTCCTTTCGCTGACTTCACTAATAAAAAAAAATTGAGTTAACAACTGGCCAGCAATATCAGGTTCTTTATCTTTAAAGTAGGAATCCATTTTTTGTATTTTTTTTTAGACATCTACTTGTAAAAGGTCTTATCGTGCAAGGGCCTACTGTGGTTAGTGGGAGATGAATATTTGAAAGTCCTTTGATAGATCATATTGTATGAAAAAGGAATATGATCATTGAGAATATATCCTAGATTATATAAAATTGAGATGTATCCAAGCTTCGCAAAATCCATGTAATTTTATGGACTAATATTTGTATTTTTATAAAATACAACAATACAAAGGTGAATTTTTTTGCATTTTTTTTTCTCTCTTTTTGTTTTTCTCTGTCTATTTGGATTAAATTAAAATATAATAATCAACCGCACAGAAAATAATGTGGAAGAAAAATTGAAAAGAAATCAAAGAACAGTCGATAAATATTGAGAAACCCTTGACAAACAAACCATTTACAAAGTTTTGCTGAATTAGGGTGACCTCTAATCGCACTGGAAATCAAATGAAAGAATAAAAACCCTGAAAAAATCTAAAAAATCCTTGAGAAATCCCGAAAAAACCCAAAAAAACCCGAAAAAAAATTCTTCCAGATCTCCACCATTGAAGTTATGTTCATTCTAGGAGGGTGAGCAGTTAAAGAAGGCTTTTCGGGCGGAATTTGGAGTAAGTGAGTAAGACGAATATCCACTATGATTTTTGTCGACTTCATATGTATCGAAATCGATTCAAATCTTTGGTACAGTCACTTTAAATCCTACACAATTCACCCACACAATCCACCCACACATTCACCCAGATGTTTTGTAATCGACGTAATTCACTCTAATTTAAGTCCAGTTCACTGGATTAGACGCAGTTCGTTTTATTGTCATACAACCCATATGTATCCGATGCGGTCCTCTCTAATTTATGTACTATGGGATCAGACACAATCCACTTTGATGTTGGAATGAATAGATCATTTTTTTCCACTCTAATTACAATCCACTTCAAATTGCATAATGAAATGTGAAAATGGCCTGTGAAAAGTGGCTTGCAAAGTAATTTGACATCAAAGAGGTTATATTCTGACCAATGATAAAACAAACATTTAAAAAAGCCTCTCTCAAGAAAAGGGACCATTAAAGAAAAAGAAAAAACTGCTATTTGATAGGTTTGGATGAAAGGTTATTGGATCGACCCCATTTAATCACATAGAAATGACAAAATTTGAGAAAACATGAATTAACATATGCAACAATCTTTTCAAATATTGTATCGCTAATCGTTTCCAGACTAGATCGACGACATTTTCAAACTTGCAGAAGAGGATTCTTAACCAATTATTTAAGGTTTTTGAAAGACACAGCTAAGAGTTTTTGGAAGCGTTAAGTCCACATCAATTTCGGTCCAATGATTAAACATCATGAATGACGACACTTAACTCATGTTTAGTTTGAATTCTTGTTTTATACGAAACTGATTTTTCAGAATCGACAATATTTTTGGTTGGATTCTTCCATATTGAACAGAATTTTATTAGTGCACCACTAACAGATATAATCTACTCTAACGTCGGTGCAATTCCTTCGAGTCAGGTGCAGTCCACTATTTTGGCTCCACAATTTTTTTGGATCCACACTATATTTGCTTCCACACCATATTCGGTTTCTACATTTTTGGTTCCACACTGCACACTAACGCATGTGTATACACATGGAATGGAAATAGAGTTTTATTAATACTGAAGATTCCGTACGACAAATGGTTTTGAGATAATAGAAATGTCATCTATCCATGTCTCATTTCCAACCATAAACAGAGTGGATCAATTTTTTTTACGTAAAAGCCATCAACCCTAAAAAAAGACATAATATATGTCACTCTAAGCTAAGAAACCCTGGAAAGAGACATAAAATAAGTCACACTGAAATAAAGATTGAAAAAACAGGCCTAGGTGATCAATTACTGACAAAAACACATTAGTGTTTGTCAGGAAAACCGTCACAACTAAACTTCATATACTTCTATAAAGTTTCTCAAGGTTTTCCATGTTTCTTCAATGTTTTTTTTGGGTCATTCCCGATTTGAAATAGAACAAAAATCCGAGGAAATGCAAAGCATTAACCTCATTTCAACGATTAATAGAAACTTTTTCCATACTTATAACAATTCAATTTTTCCTCTCTATCTCCCCTTCTCTCTTCCTCTCGCTATCTCTCTCTCGCTGTACCTCCCTCTCTCTATGTCTTATTGTGGACATGATTTTACAAACTTGACCTTCATATAATCTCATATAATCTCATACAACCTCATACGACTTCTTAAAATCTCGTACAATTGTGATATTCACAGTAAACTTCCTTGAAAAAAGACATAACAAAAACATGTACGACAACAAACTGTTGAAGTCACAGAACATCATCAAAAGCGTTGGGAAATGACCAACTACTCCGAAACCAAAAGTTTGGGGCGTGACTACACCGCCCATCATTGTTAGTGTTAATAACACTAATTCGGTCGCGACTTTTTTTTGCCAAAAATCACAAAATAGAGTTAACAGCATTATTTAAGGTGGACCAAAATCTGCCACGTCACCTTGCACTAAATTAGTATTAGTAATTCTGATTTGGCATTTAGACTAATTTTTCTTTCACACTAATAACAATGGGCGGGGTACAGACGTTGTACAAAAGCTTCTTATTGCACCGTAGTGCCACGCAAACGATATTGTACAGGTGATATCTTCAAATATAATGTTATTTTTTTTAAGACCACGGTATGAAAACCATGCAGAAATGGCCATTGGCGGGTTTTTGGCGCATAGAACCGCCAAAAACGACTGTCACAAGACTCCAAAACCAACCTTTCCAACCATGATCCATAGGATTTTTGTTTTTATTCGGGTTGAATGGTACGGATCATGAAATTATTATATTTTTTGCATGTTTCTCTCATGGAAGTTTAGAATGAATGCCACAATCTCAGGAAATTGCATAAAATCTCATACAATTTCCAACAATTTCCTACAATTTCATACAAATTCATAAAATCTCATAGAAACTCTTTGATTCTGATGATTAAGTGACAGATAAGACTTACAGGTGGATAGGAAGATGTCTTTCCTTTACATGTTGAATAGAATGCGAGAACTTGAAGTAGAATTTGTATCTGACATAGTTATCTCTGTTCAAAAAAAAAAAAAAAAAAAAAAACAAAAAAGAGAACCAGTCATTGCCATAATCTGTGATCATCTTAGCGAGGGAGAGGAGGAGGGAGAGGGAATAAGACAAGATTTTGCAAGCGAAAAACTTGAGCATTCCATCGCTCGCAGCAAAATCCTCGACTTTAAAGAGAAATATTTCAACATTAAAAAAAAAAAAAAAAAAAAAAAAAAACATGTTTTAAGAAGGGTCAAAAATCAGGTCTACCAAAAATGTTATTGTATTCCATGAAGCTTCAGACTAATGCCAAACAAAAGAAGAAAATTTGAAACAAAAAACTGCAAAAAAAGTAAAAAAAAAGCAAGAACTTTAAGAAGGATAAAAAAAAGAATACCAATCATGTTACGATAACAAATTAGGGTTAACAAAACTGTGTCAAAAAAGCGACATAAAATACAGACACTTTTCCAATTTAATTATTTTTTCACTAAAGGAAACTGCTCGGAGGAAATTACAGTGGCACCTGTTCAGATTTTCCTTCCTCTCCGTCCAAAAATGGACTACGACTGGAAAAGAAAGAGCTTGCAGCACATTCTTTTCTTCCTTTGCCGAAACCCTAAAAGTCTAAAACGAAACCTTACGGCGGTTCACCGTACGTAAATTCGCTCAAACGATTCACACGAACGAATTCATTGTCTTCGACTGCAGACCAGTACAAGCAAACGTGCTTCAGTAGAGAATTGAAACAGTGTATTTCACTATTTCTGCCTTACAACCGTACAGTGTACTATCCAAGTACATTCGTACAATGTAACTTAAAGTACAAATAAATTCTATAAGGTTGTCGACAAGTACAAAACGCAAGATCCAGTACAGTACTGTACTTTACAGTACATTACAATACTGTACTGTATTGCACTGTATGTCTGTATTGTACTGTACTGTACGTCACAGTACACCTTGAATCGTTATTAGCGTATAGAAATTATTAGTGTAAAGAAAAAATTAGCGTCATTCATTCTAATTTAGTGCCAGGAGACGTGGCAGATTATGGTCCACTTCCTTAAATAGTGTAGTTTATTATATTTAAGGTATCAATGTCAAAATTTTGGGGTGCTGATATAGAGTACATAAGGCTAATAACGATTCACGGTGTACTGTACACCGCCAATCACTATTAGAGTCAAGGATTAAAGAGCGTCAAAAAAAAAATAGTTTTATTGATTCTAATTTAGTGCCTGAGACGTGGCAGATTATGGTCCACGTACTTAAATAGCGTTATTAATTCTATTTCAGGTTTTGGGGTCAAAATTTAGGGGCACCGAATTAGCGTTATATACTCTA
>JBBHKE010000305.1:38367-67673 GCA_037447655.1 Zygnema cylindricum | reverse complement strand
AGTTAAAAATGATAATAATGTGTTATGCTTTATAGATATGTTAGTGAATAACAATAATATTTAGAGTCAATTTTAGTTAATGATAATAACAGTAATTGATAATGAAAATAATAACCAAATTGATTATAATAGTCGTATTACTAATATAGAATAATAATAATTGTAGTAGTAATTAACAGTGATTAAAATTTAATGAAGAATTATTCATAATAGAATTAAAAATAATTATAATTGTTGATAATGGTAATCAAGAATAATAAACTTAACGTATAATAAAAAAAGTAATGAAAAACAATTAATAATAATAAGAAAAACAAGAATAATAAAAATAATATAATTAACTAACCTATATATAAATAATATTAATAATGAAAAAAATCAATACCTAAAGCATATAATGATATAGTGGCAATAATAAAAAAATAAATAATAATATTAATAACAATAAAAATCATTCCAGCCGGTTGAGATGAAGGGCTATGGCGTGCTCCAAGAGAGTAGAGGAAGGGAGGAGAAAAAGGGTGAAGGAAAGAGTTTTTTATGGTTATTTTTTAAAAGGGTTTTTAGGGTTTATTTTGGATTCTCAATCGTTTACACACTAAAAAGTGCACAAAGCTCACGCACTAAAAAGCGGATGTTAACACAGAAACACATAAGAGAAATTTCACGAAAAATGAACACACAGAACATCACCATTAAAGGTTCCCGGCATAATACGCATATAATAAGCACCATAAAAGGTTCCCGACATAATACGCATATAATAAGCACCATAAAACGTTCCCGACATAATACGCAGATAATAAGCACCATAAAAGGTTCTCGGCATAATACGCATATATTAAGCCGAAGCTGCTCTTCACTCACCCACATAAATTCTCACATTTTAAAACACAACGTACGAAATAATTTCCGAGACCAAAACTAATCTACCTTACTCCACAATCACAAAGGATAGACGCTCACCAAAACATACTAAGGAACAAACTCCGTTTCACGATACATAGCCAAAACTAAACATTTACAGGACTGCGTATAGTAAGTACGCCAAACTCAACACTCACTAAACAATAACACGTGAAAGTCAACACTCACTAAACAATAACGGGCAAAAGATAAACCAAACTAAAACACGAACATGAGCACTTGGCGGATTCGCACATTGCAAACCTTAACATCCCACCTCTCATTGTGGGAATCCACACAAACTTTTCAAAACAAGACTAATTTAGATCTCTTCCAAACAAAGGTATCATGCATTGATGATTTAGTAAGCAAATCAATTGCTTCTTAAACTGTAGGGACAAGGCTGAACTCTAAGTCTTCATCTCTCTAAATTCCTCACAAAATGCCATTGTATACCAATGAATTTTGTCCTTTTATAAAACACTATATTTTTCACTAAAGAAATTGAAAAATTGAATTCATACTTTGAATTTAAAACAAAAAAAAAATTATATGGTAAATAAGCTACAGTTTTTAGAAATAATTAATAATGTATAACAAATATTTTAACATCTTTGATAAATAATTGATTATTTCTAAAAAAATATAAAATGGCATAACATGATTATACCAACAATGATAATGATTTCGGCTTGTCGAGTGGCGTGTTTTTGGAGGTAGAGGGAGTGTGGGGGAGAGGGCTAGAGGAAGGACTTTTTGATCTTGATTTTTTTAGGGGGTCTCATGGGTTTAAAAGCTAGCTTGGATAACTAAGAAACCTTTGACGGGATTGTTTTTGGTGGGGCGTGAATGTTCGATGCCACAGAAGGCTACATAACAACCAGTTGAGTGGAAGCATTCCATCGTCCATCGGTCAACTCACATCCCTCTATCAGTTGTAAGGCGATGATTAGATGGTTTTGTTGCACATCGATCAAGTTGTGTTTAGTGATGGAGGAAGCGGGGATAGGGGGAGAGGGGAGTAGGAGGGGATTGTGAACGAAAGCCTCGTTTTATGAAAATATTCAGTGTGCCATTGCTCCTGTTTTTTTTCCTTTTTTTATCGGGTTTTTCCTTTTTTCTGAATGGTTTTACGATTCTAGTTTTTTTTATTACTGTTTTTGTTTGTTTAGTATGCTTTAAAAGCATGATCAGAACACTAATATTTTGTTGCAAAAACCAATGCACCACTTTGTATATGATAACGATTTTGATTCTCTAATAGATGAGACATTGACACCTTAACCAATAAGTATAAACATCTTTTTATTCCTTCGAGTTTCAGTTCTAGATCTAAATATTTAGGTGTTGACATTTGTAGTGCAAGAGTAAAGGTTTTCAGATAAGCGACATACCTCAAGAATTTCACAAATTGTCAAAAAGATTGGCCACAAACTATATGCATATCGACTAGAATGATATCAGTCATTGATTAGTCTTCTTGGCAAATGAGCTTTTCACGTACTGTAGATCTGCAAATTTTGAAAACCAAATCCCTAAATTCAAATTTTCGTTTACTAAACAAGTTTTGTTAAAGCAGAGCCTAGGTTAAAATTCTTGTTTGTAATATAAAAGTTTTAATACACATATCTTTCTTAGGGTTGTTGTTTATAAATCAAGGTTCATGCTCTCACAAACATTGTTTTTTTGACGTGTTGTCATGGATTTTTAAGGCTTAACAATTGTTTTTATTTTACAAATGTGGTCCATATTAACAGTTATATTTCAAACAACTACTTCACTGGGCCGATTAACAAACGCAATGGACACCCAAACTGTGAAGAGTTGGCTACCAATTGCTTGTTTGGCTCAAGCCTTCCATCTGGGTGCGTATCCAAAAATCAGCGAAGTAAAGGCGTTTGCGAAGCTTTTTGCAATTCGACCCAAGTAGGAGGGCCTTGTGGGGGAAACGGTATTTGCTCCAATGACACGAACGGAGTTTCACGTTCATGCACATGCAATAACGGTTACAACAATCAAGCGAACAAGTTCCTTTGCCAATGTATGTCTTCCTTTGGCAAGATGCACTAGAAAGGTCTCCTAGATGGAAATAACAACAGATTAACGGTTTTTTTATTTATTTCTCATGCGCATTTCTTACAAATAAGATATTTACGTCATTGATTTTTTGCGTGACACTAATTCTTGGTCAATTAAGTATTTACGAATTAAAAAATGCAACAGGGGGAGTGACGAGTTTTTCTAATGAATGAGACATTTTTATTTTTTTTAAATACAAAATATACTTATGAGGACAAATGATATGCCCTTTAAATTTATAAAATCGGTAACTGCAATATTGCTGCTAAATGGATTTTGCTTCACCGTTGTCGATATTTTTGGCCCAGGAAAATATTAAACAACTAATGTAGTGATGGAGGTTTAAACTTTGAAGTTACTATCGCATCGAAAACATTTGGGAAATAATCAGAGTACTAGGAAATAATTTAAAAAATTCAATTGAGTGCCGAACATTTGGGATTTTTGGTGATGACCACTTTTTTTCTTGGAGTTAATAGTCAATTGCCTGACAGTTGCAACAAATTTATTGCGTTTTTGACCCGTTATCGAACAAATGTTCCTCGTATAAGTTTTTTTTTCACCCTTTATTGAAAAATTGTTCCCCGTATTAGTTTGTATTCGAATGTATCATTTTTTCAAAGCCTCTTGCATTATGGTTGCGTATTTTCTTTTGGATTTTTTGGTGTTTTTCACTGCAGTATTTGATAAACACGCAAAATTTGTATTTTTCCAATTTTTATAAAAAGACAGCCGATCGTTTTTTATAACCTGATTTAGTGAGAAACGTTGAAAAGGTTTGTAAAACCAAGAAAAAAATAGTTACTTGTTTCCTGCAACTCTTGGAGATTATTACAGTCACAAGAGAAAAAATCCATAAATAATGAGCATATAAAATAGACCGTCACAAGCTAATGTCAACTTGAATTTTGCAGAATCTTTTTTTTAATCTAAATCTGTGCATATTCATAGAAAGGGAAAAAAATTGAAGTGTTATTTAAAACGAATAATACAAAACTCCAAGAAACCCCATCCAAGAGCAAAATCTGCAAACTTTTTTCGGAAATGTTTCTTCTATATACTAAGGACTTTCAAATGTGGTACTTGATAAATTGTTTACAAAAGGATACTCAATCTTGCGTTAAAAACAGATATTTTTTGAATTTGTAAACCGTCACGGCTCGTGCACATCAGTATGGTAGTTGATGTTGACATTTGTACCCTTGGGGATGTAAACGAAATGCTAAAATAGGATTTTGTCACGTCTGGTAAACAAGACCAAGACGAGTGGGGAATTTCTTGGACGGATCCTCATTGTACATGATAATACCTTTCCGTTGTGTTCATTTTAGGGTTTGAAAAGTTCTAAGACCGGGTCGCATCTTGTCGGCAAAGCTGATAGCCGCACAACATTAGTTTTTAAGCAAGGATTTTTTTTCTTGTTCCAAATTTGTATTCATTGGAAATTTTAGGGAAATAAAAATTCGGTTAAAACTGGACAGGGAGATGGGGGAATGATTTTTTATTTTATTTTTTGTTTATACATAAATATAAGCTACTTTTATTTGGCATTCGAGTCTAGTTAATGCTCTTGCTTGCGATTTAAGGAGATTTAGAAACATTTTTCTCTGTTCTTTTCAAGTTTTCTCTTGTCCAAACAGTTTAAATACCTAACATCTTTTTCTGTTTCAAGCTCATTTCAACAATCTGCATATAATACGGTTATTCATAAAAAGAAAACTGTTGAAAGTGGCTAATTAGGCCATTTTTTTTATGCGTTTTAAATACATGAAAATGAAAAAGTAGATTCAACTTTAGGCTTCAATTTGGAGGGTCAAATGCTGGCGGATTTAAGTTTTTCTGGTTTTTTCGTTCATTTGGCATTGGATTCCACTCTATATTACAAACATACATACTGACAACCACGCAAAGTGACTTTTTTGTGATGGATCTCGTGGAAGGTCTCCGTGGTACGTTTTTTGGTAAGCAATCATTTTGTGCCTACATAATCTATACTGGAACCTTCAATGGATTCGTCTACTTGAAATATAACTGATGGTTTTGTGACAAGAAATAATTTGATGACAATAGGGCTTGTTTTCGCAATGTTTTGTAGTGTTGAAACAATCACCGCCTCCTCTCCCATCCCCCGCTCTCTCCCCTCCTCCACCCTCTCGTCCTCCACCATCCCCACCTCGTCGCCCCCCTCCGTCTCCTCCACCACCCCCACCTCCACGTTCCCCTCCACCCTCCTCCCCATCTCCTCCTCCACCAACCCCACTGGCTCGCCCTCCCCCTCGTCCCTCTCCTCGGCCATCCCCACCTCCTCGTCGTCCCCCTCCTCCCTCTCCCTTTCCCTCTTCTCCTCCACCACCCTCACCTCCTATTCCCCCCTCCCCTTCCCCTCGTCCCTCTCCTCGGCCATCCCCACCTCCTCCCTCTCGTCCTCTATCATCCCCAACTCCTCGTCCCCCCCCAGCGTCACCTGGTAATACCCCAAACAAGAAAATGATCAGCAAGATACATCTTGAAATGAAAAGTTGCCAACAGTTCCCATTCCATGTATACACACTCCAAAAAAAAAAAGGTTGTTGAAAGCTTTAACAGTGATGCTTGCCAGGACTTAAAACCAAAAAAAATAAACTTACTCCTTTGGTTATATTTGCTTGATAGGTCACTGTTCGAGAAAAGTAACTAAACATCCTGATGATTCCCAGTGATTGCTTCATTTAAATTCAATTGAAATAAAATGAATTTACAAACTATAAGAGAACATGATCGATTGTTTGTCATTTATGGCCCTAACCAATCAAAATGTTTTATGCATTTTGATTTATCCAATGTTGAAGTGTTCCAAAACGAAAACGACTTGCCGAAAAGATCTTAAAGGAATCTGAAAACATTTTAAATATCATAATTATTAATGAATGAAACGGGAAGTCTACGATGTCGTAATTTGAATAATAATCTTATATTTCTGTCTAATCGCTCGCACAATGCAATGAAAACCACAAGAAAAAAGGGAGTATTGTTTGACGCGGCAAATAGAAAGAGAAGTATGGCAGTGTAATGACAGATAAAGCCCATAATTTTCGAGAGGCGATAATATGGGAGCTAATACATCAGTCTATCTCACATAGGATCAATTTATAGCCTATTACCACAATCTCAATAATTTAGATTAAATTTGAAACCATCATTCTAGAGATATTCCACGTGCAAATATAGGTGTCATATTTTTTCGATATCAAAACTTCATTAGTTTAAAGATTGTGACTTTTCCACAACGTTCAATACCAAGAAAATGGTAAGCATTTTTTTCTTCCTTGTGTAGTTTTCCTTTTTTTTTTAAGAATAGAGCAGTGTATACAATGTTTTTTGTTGGAAGATTGCCAAATGTCTGACGCACAAATATTTTAAATCGGTAAAGATTGGGAGGAGTTTGCGCGTTTTTTCATTACCAGATCCCAATGACATCTTATCATTTACTTCCTCGAATGGCAACTTACGGCTTCCACACAAAAAGAAATATCTCAAAAATTGTCACAATAGTAGAGTTGTTAGAAAATCGTGATAGTTGATGGTTAGCAACTTGATGACCATCACGTCAAAAATATTTTTATTTACACATCTTGCTAGACCTACAAAAAGCTCCATAAGAGTGCAAGATAAAGAGTTGTCAGTAAAGTGGGGTTTATTGTGGATTCTCCATGGATGCTATGGGACCAGGAAGCATCTTGCTGGAATTCAAAGCTGGGTTGATCGATAAAACAGACGAACTTTCATCATGGGAAAACCCGCCTGACGTATGCTCGTGGTTTCAAGTGGTTTGTGACAACAATATAATAACCAAATTGTACGTATTTTGACTTTTTAACGGATATGCATCTTATACGATATGTAACATTGTATGTAACACTAAAAAGAAAATCAATTTTCAGTTTATAAAACAAAGTTGTCTATTATTAAAAGCAACTTTGAAGCTTTGGAAAACATCATTATTAGCTTGTATGTTGAGTTTTCTATACCAATGCCACAAGTTCTCTCCAATATAGCTCTCGCCAATCACAGCAATGATGTACCGCCCACTATTCTAGCTTAGTTACTCACTACATCCTTTGTTTTTCCCCCAAGGTGTATCTACATGCATTACCCTTGCATATGCATCGAGTTTGCTATCTTAAATTCTCCCCTAAAATACGAGAAAATATACTAAGACGTCCGCCTAAGAGAGAACTGAATGGAGGAAAAGTTATTAGCTTTTCTTTCACCGAGTTTCAAAGGAATTAGCAGTCAATTGAACTTTGCACCTTTTTCACACCTTTTTTTAAAGCTTGTCCTCTGTTATAAGCAAGAGATGGCAACCCCTCCTTTGGGATTATCAATACAGAGATGCCCTAAACCCCTCCACAAATCCTAATCCTCTACTAGAAACTAATCAATTGGAATGGTTAACCTGAGCGCTTTTCCTTTTAATATCGCCACTGAAATGCTTCTTAGAGGAGAGTCGAGGTTCATCACATGATCCCTACCTGGCTCTTACCTACCTTACAGGGACGATATACACTCCCTAAGCTATTTCGGGACAAAAGAGTGATTGAAAAAAATTTAATCACGGGGTAGCATTCAAAAATTTATTAATGTTACATGAACACATGTTGGGTTATCTATCATTTTTAAGCCCAACCCTCGTGGTCTTTTATGCTTCTCTGATTAGAAAAAAAAAATTCTTAAAGGCTCCTTTGTGATGCAGGACACTCTCAACAACCGTCTCCGGAGGAAGCATATCGGAAGTCATAGGCCTCTTGGATACTCTTGTAGAATTGTACGTGGAAAGAAGGGCTCTTGTTAAGACTTAATTAGAGAAAAATACATGTGTGTTGGAGACTATAACTCTCGGCACAATTTCCTTTTTTTGCATTGGTAACTAATGCAGATAAACCATGCATGAAGTCTTCTACTTTTTTTTTTACTTCAATGAAGGTGTTCAAAATTACATTGGTATAACAAGATTATTTCTATTTTTTAATGATTGGTATTTCAGGGATTTATCTGCCAATAACTTGAGTGGACCTATTCCAGCGTCTCTAGGAAATCTACCAAAGCTTAAAATACTGTAAGCATAACAATTTCTGTTTCCCACACTCCAAATTTTTTTAATTTTTTGTGCGCGAAGTAGAGTTGTACAATTACCTACTAGGCTGCAATCAATCGTCAGAATTGTTTTGAAAAATGTATTTAGTGTGAAAATATGTGGAAGTTTTTCAAAATGTGATAAAAGCATAACTTAAGGCTACCAAAGGTCAAACCTTTGGCGCATGTCGACTAAGGCTCGTTTTTCTTAACTTTTGTTCATGCCTTTTTTTTCCTGGTCTCAAGAATTCTGGCGACTTTTAAAATCCTAAAAGTCGCCCAGCTTCGAACCGGAATACGGAGGTCGTCTGAATTCAGATTTTCTATTTTTTCTTTGTTAACGATCTAATTCGATATTTTATGATCATAAACTATAACATTTTCTGGGTAAAAAATTGTTTCGAAATGGTTTATGTTTGAATTTCAGATGTTTCCAAAAACAGGAGCAGTCTAAAATACGTGTTTGATTTTTGACGGATCTAATGTTAACATTGTAAAAATATTTGTTAAAAAATAGTCTTGTTGCGTGATTGTTATACTGCGTAGTAGTTTGAGTAAACACATCTGGTTTTCTTCCCATAAAATTTTAAATTTTAAGAGCACAGAACAACTGAAAACTGAAATCTGGTAGCATTTCACTCCCAATCTAAGATTTGAAGTTGGCATATCTTCTCATTTCTCAAAAATTCACAATAAACAGTAAATATGGTCCAAAATCCACCTTCGGTTTTAATTTATTTTTTAAAACACATACCCGGATGAGTTGCACTGGGAATAATGTCACTGCCAAAAGAAAAAAACTTTTAAAAATTTCAAAAATCCTTGAAAAGGAGCCCGAAACAGACTACTATGCCAAATCAAAGGAAATAAATGAAAAACGGTAATCAGATAACATTTCAGCCTCCAATGTCACATCCAAATTTAAGATTTTTTAGTTTTCCCTAAAATTTACAAATACACATTCATTCGAGGATCCCATTGACAGACAAAACTCCGAGCGGAATAAAATTGTTTGAAAAAAGGTCAAATATGCTCCAAATTTGGTGAGATGAATGGGCTACTTTGTGTTAAACTTTATGCTTCATTTGAAGCTGTGTGGCACTTTATTTGTCATAAAAAAAAATCGAGAAAACACCCTAAATGGTGTAATTCCAACATCCTCCAAACCATTTAAACCCATTTTGACCCAACCAATGTAGAATATGTTCAAACATGTAGCAATTACTGTGGTAAAAGCTGGTGTGTCACATATCGGAAGACACTCTCGCAAATTAGTGCACATGAAATGTTGCAGATTCAAAGAGAATAGAAGACACAATAGCAGCAAAACTCATTTCTTAAAACATTACATTTATTGCAAACGTACTTTATGGCTATTGTAACTTTACATTATGGCCCTTCCGTTTCAAAAGCCTGTATTTGTTTACTCGTTGGAAGGCGAAGTATACAAGGGTCTTTCTCAATAAGTGTACTTTTTTGTTTAGGTTAAAACTTGAGACAAAAGCAAAGAGATGCCAAAGAAAATTCAAAAGCTCAATTTATGCCTCCGGCAGAAATGATTAACTTTACTCTACTCTATTGACGTGATTGCTGACGTGCAGACGCCTCTCTAAAAACAACCTTATAGGTCCAATTCCTTCCGGTCTTATGAATTTGCCAAGACTCGAACAGTTGTGAGTATTACAAGTACACATACCCTTTACTTTTGGTTTAATCATTGTAGTACACTTGTACCCTCCCATGTTTTGCAAAAACGGTGTGGGTTGCATCCTCATATGGGGATGCGTAGTGTTCGCTTCTGGCTAAAGGTATTCTTGGTTAGAGATGAGCGCGTTATATTTTACCGCTCACGCAATTTCTTCAGGTGAATGTGTCAAGTTTTTCAAATGAATGTTTCAGGTATCTGGATCGGAACAACTTCAGTGGTACATTACCTGCAAATATAGGTAGCTTAAGCAAGTTGCGAAAATTGTAAGTTGATCCACATTCTACCCAATTTTCTGGCTTTACTAGTAAGGAGATGTTCAAGCTGTGGAGATTATGTTGTACCACAAAAGTACCCGGTTTCGTCCACTGAATCTTTCTTGTAATATCCTATTTCAATGCAGATATTTGTCCTCTAACAAGTGGATGGGCACAATGCCTGCAAGTTTTTCCAGTCTTAAAAAACTTGAAGAATTGTAAGTTACATCGTTTTATTTTGTCATTCTTCGATTTTATTCCACACATAGGTTTATAGCAGTATGAAGTCGTTATTAAATTAGCCATTTGGCTGGCCTCTCGAGATATCAAGCATAAAGTCATGATGGTCGTTGCTGTCAAAACCTCCAGATGTCTTTGATAACTACTAACCAAAAAATTAAAAGTCCAAATCAGCTCGTCTTTTTTCCCTTCGTCTACAAATAAAAAGAAAAAAATCCACAGAAAGAAAGCGAAAATCGATTATGATCGACCCTTTTTTGACATTCTAGGAATCAACAATTTTGGCAGTCTTCATTGTTCATTTTCTCATTAGTCAAAAACTTGTTATTTTTTATATCTTCATCTAAAACATGACTAATGTGGATGATAATACATAGTCTAAGAAATGGTGTGGAGGGCTCTCCATAGGTGATATATCCCAGCTACCTAGCGTTTAATTACGGCAATTGAGTTTTTGTGTTTGCATAATTCTGTCGAGTTGAAGTTGAATGTGGTAGAAAAAAAATTGTTTGCCAAACATTGCAAGCAACGAGAACAATAACGAACCATGCCAAACCTATTGTGGTGTGGTTATTACAGGAATTTGCGAAACAACCTTCTCACTGGCAATTTAACTCTCGAACTCCAAACTTTGGTAGGCGTCAAAGTTGACGTCAGCAACAATTTCTTCTCCTCGGCGAACATCAGTGTGAATGGCAATCGAGCTTGTGGTATTACAGAAAGCAATTGCTTTGAAGTTGATAAATTAACAATTTGTAACAACTCGAGACCTGTCAGGAAAAATGTAACAGATTGCGAGAGATTTTGCAATACAACTCAGCTCAGGGGGGTTTGCGGAGGTCATGGCTACTGTACGGGCTTTGATGTGCCATGTACTTGTGACAAGGGGTACGCCACGATTGAAAGTAATGCAACTTGTACCTTCGGTAAGTAGCGTGTATTACCTCACTTGTCTCTTAAGGTCAGACATATCGGTACAATTGTTAGTGCATGTTTTTATGAATTTTAGATTGTATCGACTACACGGTAAAAAGCAGATGAAGGCATGCAATACAAAATCATGAAGGCTGAAAATGTAAGATGAACAATCAGCCACTCAAATATTGTAGAAAAGATTGAAGGGCTAATTTTATTATTGATACGGCGCGACTACATACCGGCCCCCTAGACTCAAATAAACTAATGAATAAACAATTTTTACTGAATAAACAATTTTCACTTCGTATTTGCAGAGGGACGTGGTCTAGGGCTTACAAGTCTTGAAGGAGCAAAGCCTACAAATCTGAACAGATATTTCCGCTATGTAAGCTTGGGATACATCCTACCGGATGACGACAACAAACCATCTTGGATGGTTGCGACCAGCTGGAATTGGGTGAAGCGACGAGCTGTGGCCTCAATCAAGGACCAGCAAAACTGCAGTATGTCTAAGACAATTTCTGCATGGGGCTTGTGCTTAGAAAAGAGGTCAATGAAACCTGAGGCATGGGTGGTATTAAGTTGGGTATAGCTTTTACCATCGTTTACAAAGTCATGACCCAAGTCCTGACCTAAATAATCAAAGTGCTCCGTCATGATTGAAAAAATAGATGTTCAAATGCGATAAAAGCATGAAACTTCAAAACCACTGCCAAAAACCATCGTGGCAATTGACAAGTGAAAATGGACCTTTTATTGATCCACGTACTAGATTAAGTCTGGTCACAAACACAATCACTTTTCTCGCTAAAGTTTTTCATTTTTCTTTTAATAACTTGACATGTAAGGCTTTCAACAATTTGAGCAACATCTATGGCACCTTTCAATGTACATAATATTAGCAACTGAATTTTTACGCATTCAAATTTGTTAGACAGCTGGAGATGTTGAACCATATAACCTTAACTCCATTTTGATTTAAAATTTATCCACACGTTCATGGCTCTTCCAGGCACTTGTTGGGTCTTTGCATCCACTTCTGCTATCGAAAGCGCCTTTTACATTACGAATGCGGGAAGTTCCGATGTTCCTATTATCGCAGAGGAGCAAATATTGAACTGCTCAGGCTTGGCCCGGGACTGCGCTGTCGGTGGATGGCCAACAGCAGCCCTTGACTATGCCTCCAAGAATCCTCTCATACTGATCTCTGACTATACTCCAGGAATTTGCTCGAGAGGCCAAGTAATTTTCTTATTACCCACACGCATTCAATTTTAAACCAGGGAAAAGGAAATAGAAATGATTTAACAACTAATAGTTTGTGCAAAACTATCATCATAAGAACTAGAAGTTCGAAATGGAAAGATCCGCCCCAGAAGCCCATGAATTCGGTCCAAAATCGGACCTATAGCGCCTTTTTTAATAAACTTTTTAACTGAAGCAAAAATATACAGCATTTGATTCTTAAACACAAAAGTCAACCATACCTGAACCCTGAACCCATAACCACTGCTCAGATCTAGAAATCACAAGTCACAAAGATACTTATTAGCTTTCCAGAGTCTCAACAAACAGATTTTTGTAGTTTTGGTTTGTTAGTTATGCCACGCAGCGTACCAGTGACTCAAGAACCTCGTGGCCGTCCAATTTCAGGTTTGCCGGACGGCCAAGATCTTGGTCATTACACTTGAGAAATTACTGTGTAATGACGCTTGTGGATAAAAGCGTCTGCACTGGTTCGCCGAAAGTAGTATAAACAATGTTTCTCACATCCGCAGAGTTGCCTAAAAACAAATACAATGTAATAAATATGCAAAGCTGCTTCTGTTTAATATTGTTTAAACTTTGACGATTCATAACTCCCTTAGATATAAACAATTTGTTCTTCTGTTTTCTTCATTGGGTCCTTACTATTGTTTATTTTATGTCTGCCAAAAATCAGCATTTTCCGGAGTCTATGTTGTTGTCCAGACACGAAAATGTAAATTTGTGAAGGTCGCATGGAAATGCCATCTCTTCGGTTGGCATCGTGATATCTGTTTTTGCTGGAGATACCTCAAGTTTTTGTCAGATTTACTGTCATGCCACAGAAATTTGAATTTCTCCTGTTAAGACCGAGGGAGGTGTGCAATGGTATAAAACCAAACAATCTGCCTGATGAAACTAAAATATCGATGGAAAGTACAAAACAGCGAAAAATGGACCGATTTCCCTACTAGATCGAAAATTTCAGTTCATTTTCTGCCACCACTAGTGTCAAGTCTTGTAGCAAATTAATAAAAATTTGCATTATGTCGTTGCTACTTATTGAAGCCCATCAGCGGGTCTAGTTCTCCTAGCTAATGAAGTGGTACATCCCTGTGATGTTGGTTCTGTCCGCTTAACAAGACGTTAATTGGACTGTGTAGACCAGAAACAAATGGACCATATCGTCCTTCGAGAGGATCCAGATGAATGGCTGGCTAGGACTGCTTTTGGCCCTCCAACAACAAACAGCAATCGTGAGCTTAGAAGCAAGTGGAAGCTCTTTCTTGAATTATGATCCCAAAATGGTGAGTTTTTTTCAAAGATGGTAAGCCAATAAACCATCCTATCAGGCAAGGTGTTATGGGTTTTAAAAATTTGAATTTCATAACATGTCGAACTTCTACACTCTCATGACCGAATTAGATTGTTGAAAGCTTATTGTCTTGACATTTTATCTCCTTTGTTTTTATTTGTTTTTTACTTTTCACCTATATCGATAGGTAACTCAATATGCATCCGAGTAAGAGCGTCATTTAACTTTTTGCAGTACTTCCTATCCCTTTCAAGGTCCTCCAAAATCAGCATTCGATATTAGAGAGGTCTAGGTCAATAGTCTACAAACATGATGAAATTTAAAAAATGATCAATAGTGGGGCATTTGTCTGTTTCCAAAAAAACTAGGTGTTCTATAGGAGTCATTGACTTTTGTGACAGGGATTATTTGGAGTAGTGAACCAAAATGTTGGTTCAGAGTTTCCAGTTGTCGTGTTAAGCGCGCATAAGGCAATTAGGCCGCCTCTTCAAGCAAGTTTGGTGTTTTCTCCTAAAATTGATTGTGGAGATTTATCCATTTTTGGCTCCTTTTAATGTCTATGACAATTCTGGCGATATCTAACATCGACAATTTTGCTTGACCACAGGTCCATCGTGGGTATACTGGCTCCTTCGGAAATAATTCCGTGCATTCTGGAGAGCCACAGGATCACCTTTAGTACAAATGGAGATCTAGATCACCGTGTTTGTCAGTTAGCAGAAAAAAATGCACTAGTGTCACGTCAGGATAGGACCACCATTAGGATGTGAATAATCATAATTCACCACCTTAGATTACAAAAGGCAGAAAAGAAATTACAACAATTATCCGATCCATAGCATTTTTTTTCATTCAAATAAAGAGGAAGAAGACGAATCAGTTTTATTGAGAAAGACAAGTGTACGTTAATCTTTGTCCGCCTTGTGGGCTTCTGACTTTAGTTTGACTGTAAAATCTGAATCGGAACCGCCTCACTCTATTTACCATGGATGCAGTTTGATTTTCTTTCTCTAATCTCGTGATTTGTCGGAACCATCTCTTACTGATTTCTTGCGCAATTATGGTTTTGCAAACTCCTGATTGATCAAATAAGTTGACGCCAACTTTCACTTTCTTCATCTCTTGAGGACAGCTGTCCTTTTATTTCAATTTTAAAATAAAGTGTCCATTTTATCACAAAAAGGGTTCCCTTAAATGTGTCAGCCTGGTTTGATGTGTAGCCTCTGTGATTGTTTCCGCAGGGAGTGTTTGATGATGACGACTGTTTTTCTGGTGGAGTGGACCACGCGGTCGTTGTGGTTGGCTATGATTTGACCTATTCTCCGCCCTATTGGCTCATCCGAAACTCTTGGGGCCCGAATTGGGGCGACAATGGATACATGAAACTGAAAATTATGAGTGGACCTGGAATTTGCGGAATAAACACTTTGCCGGCACTTTTACCAATTGTGAATACTCCAAGTAAGAGCTTACCTGCCCTTGGTCATTACCAACCACATTACCTTCCATCAAGGAAATATGCTCAATTTTTTCCAAGACAATTTTTTCCTTGTACTTTGTCAGTAATATCATCAAAACTAACTTTTGAGAAATTTCGAGCCATAGGTATTCAAAAGTAGCATATGTTCTTGTAATCAGTTTTGAATTCTTATCAGCAATCACTTAATTTTTCCTTGGTTCCGTTGTATGAGATTTCATTTCTATAAGAATAGGTAAGTTGAAGAACCAAAATTTTGATATTGTTGCGGGGTTCTTTACCCCCATGAGATAATAGCCCCAATCGTATCATAAGAATAATCCGCCAACTAAAAACTAATAAATTGTGAGGGTTGGTGTTTACATTTGCGCTCTCGCATTTATGCAGGCGACCCTTGTATGCTAAACAATTTTGCAAGGAATAAGCTCCAAGTGGCTAACGGTCCGGGTCTTATGAATCCATGCGGCAATGGCGTTTGCATTGTGTCCGGCGCAACCAATCTGTGCAAATGCGGTAGCGACTTCGTGGCCGTCGCCAACACGGATGGCACGCAAACTTGCGCTCCAGGTTTGTCCTCACATTTTTACACTGGTACTCCGGTTAGTCCGGAGTATCGTTATTTGTTAAGATGTGCATTGTGCAAATCAGTGAATCCGTTTCGTGTTCACATGCGTTTTCTGTATGTAATGCTCAATATTGTTCCGTGCATGCTACGTTTCGCGTTCGTACCGTACACACGTTCTTATGCACGTTTAGTTTCGGTTGTGCTTTTGTGTCTATGAGTTAGTTAAGCCAAGTTGGTCTTCTAATTGTTGTATATTCTCTTGTATGGTAATCTTTGAGTAAGGATTTTGAGAAGTGTTATAGTGAAAAAGAATTCTTTGTGAGAGTGAGAAACATCTTCGACTTAACATATGCGTCTTTAAACAAGACTCGTGATAAATCTTTTTGGTGTTGTTTTTTGTGTGCTTAACTTCTGTGAGCTTCCTTTTGTGAGTGGCTAGATGTTCCTTTTGTGAGTGGCTAGATGTTCCTTTTGTGAGTGGCTGGATGCTTCCGTTTGTCAGTGTGTGTGTGTGTGTGTGTGTGTGTGTGTGTTTTTGGCGCATTCTAGTCTGTGTGAGAACGATTCTATCACTATCTTTATGAAAGAAATGTAGAGCAAGGGGGATATTTCAGGAGCAGGGCAATTGCAAAAAAATTATGCTTGAAAATCATAAACCATTTTTTGACGCTTTTCACACAAACCCTTCACATGTGTTTCGAAATTTCACACAGTTTATTTTTGGATGTACAAACACCAAAAACTAGTGGCATGACAGACCTGTGTCAGGCCTTTATTGCATTAGAAAGACGTAGGGAAATGGGGATCCGTTGAAATGGAGAACCCTCCATTTGCTGCACAAGTTAACAAATCCGAGAACACTTTTCTTTCCAAACAAAAAAAATCGACCAATTGGGTTTTAGTGGCCGTTGCCATAATAGTGTTTATGACAGCCTAACGGACTACTCCCTGTTTCAATGAATATGTTACCTATCATAGTTACATCTGATTGCTTTTTTACATGGAAATTGATGTTTTATGTGGCCATGCAGCCAATCCGTGCACATTTACCTCCAAAAATCCATGTGGCGTGGGCATTTGCGTGAATTCTGCGCTTTATCCGGGAACCTACATTTGCGTTTGCCCTATGGGCTATTCGGCCAGCGATGCCGAGAACCTTCTCACGTGTGTACCAGGTCAGCTAAATAGTGACGAACTCACATGTGTGCCAGGTCATAGGGTAATTATACATACAAACTACTAAGCGTTACAGGCAAGTATTCCAAGTAGTCGTATCAATAAAATTGTACTATTTTTGTGAATCGTACATTTTTATATACAATTATCAACACTAAAATCAGCGTATATATTAACCTACGTCGTAACAAAGTAAACAAAGTAAGAACTTTTGTGTGTGCCAGGTAACAATGTACCAGGGTGCTGTCACAAGGTGGTGACGTGGCAGAAGGTAGAATGGAATTGCAAAAGGAAACCGCATATAGATATTCAATATTGCTTTTAATGACCAAAACAGTTTGAATTCTTTTCACATTAGTTGTTGTTAGCCATGGGACGTTTGTACGAAAACTCTAATCTAGTTCACGATGGTCCACTTTTGCAGCTGTCATCCTCGGAAACGCCCAAAACAATTATACTGTGCCAGATAGTGGAAATGTGACCTGCAATACTATCGCCAGTGTGTATGGAATTACAAGAATTGACTTTGCAAATCAAAATAAGGTAAAACCAGGATATAGTGAATGCTAAAGATTTGGTAGGTCAGTTTTGTAACTACAGTCGAGGAAGAGGCAAATAATATGCCACGTAGATGTATTTATTAGAAGACGACCTAAGGTCTCTTTGTGATAGGTTAGGATTCCCACAATGAGAGGGCAAATATTTTTATACATTGTGCGAGTTCGGGTCAGTATGGATGTTTTGGTATTTCGTATGTTTGGAAAGTAAGTTTGTCTTTTCGTGGGTAGCACGATTGGTACCGTGTGAAATGTGTCTTGGTAGGCGTAAGCGTGTTTGTCTCTTTGTTTTTGTCCCACTGTTGTTTGTCACCCGTGAGTAAACGAGAACGTCCGATATGGTAATCGCTTTGTACACTTACCTAGTGAGTAATAAGTTCGTGTAGTAAGCAAGAATTTTTTTGAGGATTATCTTCGTGAGAGTAAGAGTTAGGGGAAGAATTTGGTTTAACATGTTAATATTTGGCTGACGCTTTTGTGTAATGGACGTGACTGTTTATATGAATGATTATTTGCTTCCACACATTCGGGTAAAACTGATTGGACTATTTTTGTACTGCAGAAACTGAACTGCAGCATCTCATTGCCTCCTGGAACAGTTGTTAATGTGACTGCTTATCGCAACTGCTCGCTTCCTTATACCGTGGCTGAGGTCAGTTATTTTTCTGCATTGACGTAGAAATTGCGTGAAAAGACATGGTGCTTTCTCCAACATATGATTGATGCAAATTTATGACTTCATTTTTTGCTTTAGAATTTGTCTACAAATGCTTGCATTTTTTTTTGCTTAAAAAGCTTACTTTTGAGCGCGCTAAGAGTTTCTTGAAATTTACTTTCTTTGTTTTTCATCAACTTCATAAGGCTCTGCATGATTTTTAACCGTAAGCTATTTTTAACTAAGAGTAATTAAGTTATGTGTTTTTGCTTGCAGGATGACACTTGTGATTCGATCAAGAATATGTTTGATCTGACGGCTTTTTTCGGACCAGAATCACCAAACCCAGATCTTGATTGCAACGACCTCCAGCCTTTTCAGCAGGTTTGGAGAACTCTTAGCTATTTTTTTCACATGAAAATAAAACGAAAGCCAAACTCACTTCAAATTTGAGGGTTCACGTTTACTACTAACAGTGTATAGTTTTTCAATCTAATTTTCTTCTAGGTGTGCATCAAGCGTGGAAACCTTCCGTACACCTTACCATGTGTGACGTTTTATGACGTCAAACCAGAAGATACATGCGATTCTATTATTGCAAATCGTATGGATCCTGGTGTTGGGAAGCTTCAGAATACCATAAATTTCTACACGCTCAATGTGGGAATATTTTGTTCACGTGTCGGTAATTCTGCCAGCTCTATGATAGGTCCCAATGAAGAGGTAAGTCACAAAAAATTACAAAAAACAACAAGCTAGTTCAAGTGTCTGAAAATGGCAGTGACGTCAGCAAGATAATCTGAAATTTTGTGCTTGCAGCTCTCTTTTTATTTTACACAATCCATACATGTTGTTAAGGAGGGAAACTGCTACGGTTTTTATGAATTCAGGTTTGCCTCGATGATGGAGATTTGGGGTCGAGGAAGGCAAACTGCACTGGGAAGCCTTTCCGAGTTCCTAAATCGTCCACGTGTGTGTCAGTGAATAAGTGCTTCAAAAAGCCCGACACGTTCAAAAAGTTAAACCGCCGTGCGTGCACACCAAGCTTTTTCCGATCACTTTTGAAAAAATCGGATCCCACTATCTGTGTTTCCAAAGGTGGCCCATGTTAAGGAGAAGGGTGAATATTACCGTAGTACTTTTAGTTTCTCTGTTTTGAATCTCCTAAACGATCCCAAAAAAGATGATGTCCCTGGTGTTGGTTCGTTGACCTAAGTACAGTGGAGTCTTAACACCCTTGAAGGTCCCCTTTGGCGTCCTTTTTTAACATATTATTGGTTATTTAACTTTGGGGCTGCTTATCTGATGCTACATTTTAGCAAAATGACCATTCACTAAGTTAAAATGTTGTACGTTAGATACTGTGTTATGGTGTTCAAGTTGGTCATATTTTAAGTGGGAACAGTTCTCTGGAATTTAACAATGATGGTTAGAATTGCATGAACACAGTTTATTTACCTTAGATATATAGTTTTTTGAGACAAGTTAGGGAGGGCATTTGTCCCTTCAAAAACACAAAGCAAAACAACGAGAGGGGAAGAGAGTAAAATGTAGAGTGTGAGTGGGGTGAGAGAGCAAGAGAGAGACCTACTAAAAAAATGAATGGCGCTAAATGTTGAAAAATGGCTTAAAAAATCAGCAAGCATTTTTGTTTGTTGGAAAATTGGTGTTCATGTGTTTGCTTTTCTAGTTTCTTTTCCTCGACGGTTGTAGACAGGTTCTTTGTTAGGATTGGACAACGTGTCACCATATGCTTGTGTGGACAATGTTGGTATTTTTTTCATTAATAGGGAATGTCTGCTTTTTATGGATAGCTTACAAAAACCAAAGCAGAAATACCATTTTGTTTTTTTTTATTTATTTGTTTATGTATTTCGATTGAAATCCGTGGCAATGTAGGGGATCAACGTTGAAACGATGTCCGTGGTCGTTTTTTTTTTTTATATCGATGTCGAAACAAAATCTGTACTCTTTTTTTTTATGTATACATATATCTTGGCGGGTGAATGTGCGGCCAGTTATGACCTCTGAGCTTCCTGCGCACTATTTATTTATTTATTTAAATTATTATTTTTTAACTTATTTTTCATTTTCATTTTCATTTACTTCGATCAAATGGGAGGTCAGATGGGACCTTCCCTTCCTACGGATGTGCAACTATCCATATTTGCCAAATTTGTCACAGATTTCTGGAAATTTTGTAACAAATGTTACATTGTGATTGTCAATGTTCAAGTAGGACAATTTGTGCAGCTCCAGCTCATCAATGGTGAAATGTACCGAAACTAACTTTATCTCAAACAAAAAAATTCAGCATAAATTCATGTTATCAAATCAGCATAATGAGATTACCATACTGAAAAATCTCTGAACGATTTCGGTGAAGCGTATTCGGATTGTTTTTTGGTGTACACAGCAATATTTGTCGGTAATAAGGTGTACTTCTTGCTAATCGACAAATCCTGCCGTTGATTACCATTGTCGTTCATCGCTATATCGTTTTATCATGAGTTTTCTTACTTTTTTGCTTCCGAACTAATCCAACGTAGCCAAGGCTAAAAACGTTTCTTACTGCGGTATTGTCACATAAACCGCGATAAATAAATGCGGTTTCGGTCCGTACACGACTACGCGCACTTTTTAGCTGCGACTGCGCTTTTGGTCCTCGATGGTGCGAAAGCGCCAGAATAGCAAGGGTTTCGGTTGCTGAAATTCTTCCTTAGCTTGTGCATAGACTTTTTGTAGGTTTTTGGACATTTACTAATTCGGTTTGGATGCATCATTTGCCGTTTGCCACGTGGCTTCAAAGGGTGGTCCTTTTCCTCACCGCTTCGTAAGAAGTTGGAGCATAGTTCAAAGTAGGTGAAAGTAGGCCCATACAATATGCCTATTGTACGCAAAACATACAATATGGCCTTAAGACCCATATTGTATTGGTCGCAAAATGAAAAATAATAGTAACAGGGTTGAGTTGCACATCGATCGATAGAGAATTAAACGTCATGTCTAAATTTTGAAAAACATTCGGACAAATTTTTATTTTTCCGTGAGTTTTGAGGTATTTTTTATTTAAACCGTCAGATTTGGACGATCGGACGGTCGCTGATCAAAGTAGCGATCTAAGAAGATCACATGAAAAGCCCATAACACAACTTACAATAGGACTTACGTCCGCGTTTTTTTTTTCCGGGTTTTTTTTCCCGCGGAATGTCATCCTACTCCGTGTCAGTTCGCTAAAAAATTTCGTCCGGCGGCGTGCGCTGTACTTTGATGATACGTCATATTCGTACGTTCGTACAAGAGTGTGCGCAACGCACACACATACAGTATGCCTACTATGCGCGAGTTTTGTGCCAAGTTTTGTGCGCCTACCAAAGGCCTACCATAAAAACACCTACTTTTGAACTATGAGTTGGAGAGGTTAAGGAAAATGAAATTTTATTTTAAAAAGTGCGATGGAATCGACTCTAGGTTTTGGGGTAAAAAGTTGTATTCGCTGGCTCTAATTGTCGTATCGTATTGAGTCGATTTGTACGTGGGAAACTATACCGCGAATCGTTATTAGCGTCAAAAGGATTTTTTCGCCACTTAAAACATTTTTTCTCCGTACACACTAGTTGGATTTTCAATTTGAAACCGCCGATCGGAAGCTGAGAGTGTTACCTTTCAATCGCAACCGTCATATCCACGATCCGACAAGTGTGTAAAAAGATGTTTTAAGTGGTGAAAAAAACCTTGACGCTAATAACGATTCGCGGTGTAATAGGCCATCTAAAGGATTCTTATTAATTGGTTTCCTTGTGTATGTTGACCAAATGGGCCTATGGTGCCCACTCATTCAAATGTTAGTCTCACAAGGACAGCCATGCTATATATTAGCAATTTGTGGAAGTTACACGCTACACGTGGATCAAGGAGAATTTGAGGTTAAGACGTTCTGTTCGCCATCTTTTCACGGACGAAAGTTTTTAAGGTTTTTTGACTTTTCGTAATGCGGAGGGGCATATTTATTACTACGTGGACTGCTCACATTTACCAAATAGGTTAAAGCCTAGATGATATCGTAGTTCAAAGATATCTATACAACTGGGCATATAATATACATATGGTATATGTTGTTAGTAAAATTGAGCAAAACCACTTAAAATATGGATTTTCATCATTTTTTGACGAGAAGATTTGGACACAAATTTGATGAATTTAGCGGACCATGCTTGTTGCACTCAATTAGGATGGAGTGAGATAACAGTACTTTTGTCCTCTTACAATCAACATTTACCACCCAAAACACCAAAAAAAGTAACGGACGTCAAGTGCCGTAGGCTGTGAATTTTTAACACGCGTTCCCGGCGAAAAAAGAAAGTATCTAAGATAATGAAAGTTGCACGTACCTTTTGTGAAATGACGTCATAGTCGTTCCTCATACCATGACAAATGTTGACGTGGAATCGGGGTGTGTTTGGTCAGATACAATATTAGATGCATATCATATGCATACAATATACATTTTTAAAGTGCGCACGAAAAACGCCCAAATGGCCCTTAAAACTAGCTAAATCGAAGAAAATATTTTCACAAAACAAAAGTTTTGAAAACCAACTAAGTCATGCAATGAGTACAAATTCCATGACATAAAATCTTATTCACAAAATGAGGAAACAAGAACCAACGGTTTGTGATTGCTTTTAGACACCGAAGCAAGTCTATGACCATATCGAAAGGACCACATTTGGCGACCATATTTAAATAGAATTAAAAGAAAAAAACGGAATGGACCTCCTCATGTTACAAGAAATTTACAAACACGAGTTTTTTATTTACAAGGAATCTACAAAATACAAAACTAAGCAGAGACAGTTGAATGTTCAAAACCCAAATCCAACTAAACATTAGTTTACACTCTATTTTGTACACACTATTTCACACATGTACAACATCACACTCAAAACTCTGTTTCGTTCTCTGCTCTCTCCCCCTCTCTCTCACTACACAATTCAACCCCACACGACCTTCACATTCATCCCTATTTTTCAAATCCTAAAGTCCACCCGCCGTCAACAATCCCTCAAATCTCAAAAACACTCTCCCTCTCTCCCTCCCCACTCTCCCTCCCCCCTCTCCCTACCTCTTTTCTCTCTCAAATTGCTTCAGAATCATTATTTTCTTCTCTCCCATATATTCCCAGTCATCAAAAATGATCTTTTAGGTTTTCCTTGGCACCTCACTTTGGTAGTAGTCCCCTCTCTCTGACCCATAAAATTTCCCCTTTCTAAGACACTCTCTCTCCCTCTCCTAATCCGTTTCCTGCCAATGGCATATCTCTTCCCTTCCCCTCTTCTTCCATCGTCGTGTCTCCTCCCTCTCCCCCTCCTGTTGTTTCCATTTCTTGTCTTCCCTCTCACGGTAAAGCCGGAGTTTTTGTTTGGTCCTCCCCCTCTATTATTGGGACCCATTTGGGGAAAAAAGTACAAAAATCGAATTAATAATCCCTTTTATTCACACTATTTTTCATGTTATCTTTCACTATAAAGGATACATAGAGATCGAATTAGTGTTCCTTTATATTCACATTATTTTTGACATTAAGAAATACGAACAGATCGAATTATTGTTTTTTCTTTTCACAATATTTTATGTGTTTTTTCTTTTACATTATTTTTCATATTACAATTGTCTTCTGGGACCTGCAGAACATATATATCAAGATTAATCTCTTTTTTTCGCATTTCACAATGAATATAGAGAGATATGGAATTAGTGTCTTCTTTTTCACATTTTAACAACTCCTGGGACCTGACTTTATATATGCAAGAGATTCATGTCTCCATTTGTCATTTTATATTTAAGTCAAAAAAAAACATAGAGGTCGTCTTTTCTGTTATCTTCTTCCCCTTTTTTTATCTTCTTCTTTTATCTCCTACCCTTCTTTTTTTAGTTTCAATTTCCCTTTTTTCTGTAAAAACACAAAAAACGAGGGCTAAAAAAATGGTGTTGGTGGGAAGAGGTGAGGGTAGTGCGGGGACGGAGGGGGATTGAAAAAAGGAAAAGGGATCTAGCCACAGCAATTGGATGACAAGAAAGAAAATTGGAAAGCCATTAATGGGAGGTGTGGAGAATGTCTCTTGGGTAGACGGCCAATAAGAGGCTCCACCGAGAATTCCTTCTCTCCCTCCTCCTCCTCCTCCTCCTCCTCCTCCCCCCCACCCCCCTCCAGGAGCTCTCCCAAAGTAATGCCCGTTCGCTGCGCCGCAAACCGTGCCCAAGAACAGAACTGAAGCACAGAAGCCCACAGGGCGCATGGATGCGAAATCGAGGCGTGAACTCACAAATAAAATCGAAGGAGAACAAAATCGATTGATTCAGAAATTCCCCTCCCCCATCCCCCTCCCCCTCCCCCCGATCCCCCCTTCCTCTCCCTTTCAATTTTCCCTTTTTCCCCCTTTTTTTCCCGTTTCGCTCTTTTTCCCATTTTTTTCCAAAGAGGAAGAAATACATAGATAGGGAGACAGAGAAAGAGATAGAGGGAGAGAGAGAAAGAAAGAGGAACACAAAAAGGAGCAGAGAGAGGAGAGAGGCGGTAGGGGGCCCCAACGGCCTTTGGCCCTTGGCGCCCTTTTCCGTTATGTGGACTGCAAGGGGCGAGGGAAGGGAGGGAGACACAGGCGAGGCGGCCATCTTGGGGGAGGGGGCGAGGGAAGGTCAGAGTGGGACGATAGGGAAAAATTTAAGGGGGAAAGAACTTTAGGGGAGGACATTAGGGGGGAAGAACTCGCAGGGACCGAAGTCAAGCGCAAGAGAGGATGCGGGGCCCACCCGCTTCCCTCCCCTTCCCTCTTTCTCACCTTCACCCCCCCTCTCCCCCCCATTCCAATGGCTCTCCCATCTGAGGCACCGCTCTCTCGGCCGTGATGGTGAAATGAGTACGGATTCTGTTTGACGTCGACAACTGAACATCGCCATAGTCTATGGCCATCGCCATAGTCTATGGCCAACAGGTATCAGATCGAGCGGAAATGGGACCACTGCCTAATTAGTGTTTATTTTCTATTATCCATTTCCACTGCCTAATTAGTGTTTATTTTCTATTATTTTTGGAGCTTAAACATTGTATAACTTTATTGCAACAGTCCAGAATAGTAATTTTTGTGGCATTGAGTTGCGTAATTCCCCCGGAACAATATATTATTTCGACTTACAAGCTAAGGCTGATAGATTTCTTGGAAATCCGGGATTCGGCATGTCCCATATTAGGACTCGAACGTAGGACCTCTCACTTGAGCTGTCAGCGCACTAACCACTGTGCCACCAGCTCGATGTAGAGCCTAGCGGGTCCGTACCTATTTATTTTAGGCAGCTTCGAGTGTGACGTATCACATTCTACCCCGTATTGGACCGTCCGTACCTATTTATTTTAGGCGGCTTCGAGTGTGACGTATTACATTCTACCCCATATTGGACCGGCTTCACGTGCCAATCCAACACATGCAACCAGTTAACAAATTGTAAGACAAACATTCACCCGTGATAAGGGGTGTTACGTGGCAGCAGTAACTGTCACTTGTGACACGGAGTCTTAAGTTAAAATGAAAAAAATCACATTTGACGTGAAATGAAAGAGGAAAATGTAAAATTAGAAACAAAAAGGAAATTTCTCGACACTTGTTCCATTTTTTGACCTGTCACACCAATCCCCACCGCTAAAACCGAAAAACTGAAAAATTGAAAAACCAAAAGATAGAAAAATACGGAAAGTGAAAACCGGAAACCAAAACTGGAATTTTGAAATTTCATAATGCAAACAGATACAAAAACTCGCACAAAAAAAAAAAATCACGTCCCTCTTTTCTTTTTTTTGTTTTTTTTATTTTCGCTTTTTTGTTCTCTTTTCTAATGATGCAGTTGTATCCAAGGAACTTACGGTCGAGGACAGGTGTTCCAAAAAGAGTCCCTCTCCCTCCCCCCCCTCCCTCCCCCCCTCTCTCCCTCCCTCTCTCCCTCCCTCTCTCTTCCGCCTCTATCAAATCCTATGGACAAAACCTGCAAATCAGTACAAAACAGTTGAACCACCTGAAAAACAAAATACAGTTGAAAAAAAAATACAGCATAAACATATCTCCAGAAGAAGGAAAAAAAGGAAAGAAAAAAGAGATGAAAGAAAAATTACAAATGCGACTCCACTATTTCTTTGGAAAAAACTCAGAGAAAAAAGAAAAAAGATTAATCGAAACACAATAGTACAAACCTGACGGCCATTTATTATTTTCTTCTTTTGTTTTTAAAAATAAGAATAAAATGTAGTTTTTTTTGCTCATTATGGCTTGCATCGCTGTAAGACCTCGAGGAAAAAAATCTACAACTATTCTTGCGAACTACAAACTCTTTCCAAAAAATGTTGATTTTATTTTACGTCATCATATACATCTTTTGAATTATTTATATTTTCCCTTCATTTTTTTTCCCTAAAATAGTGAAGCTCCGAAATCTTCCAAATAATCAAACTGAAGGCACAAAACCATACCCTTTTTTTCCTTTTTCCTCCTTTTTCCTCCTTCCTTCACACTCCTTTTTCCAACATTTCCCTTGTCTTTTCTTTTTCCCTCTCGCCCCACCCTTCCTCCTTCCTCTTCCTTCCCCTTTTCCCTCCCTTTTTCCCCTTCCTCAACCCTCCTACTGCCCCGAGATTCGACTCCTCCCCTCACTCCTCCCGACTCTCCCTCTTTATCTTTCAAACGCCTTTGAAAATTTTGTACCCTTATCCACACTAAATAACAGTCGTCTCTAATCGGAGTAGGGGTATCTCGAAGACATCTGTTTAGTTTTCCCAAACCGCTTAAACAAAATACAAGTCCCACAGAAGACAATCTTTCATGGAAATCCCATTAACCGTTTAAACGTCCGGATGTCGTTGTCGTCTGCGATGAGATTCACGTGTCGCATCATTGCCTGTTTCGCATGTCGGTTTTCATGATGTCATATGTAAATGTACATTATTGGCATAGATATATATATATATATATATATATATATATATCGGCGGGTCATTGGGGATCATTGCGATGTCGTCACCTATCGGCAAAAGCGAAAAATATCGCTTTCGCAGCATCTCGGTATTACAATATCTCGGCATCGACATACGGTTGCCATCGATATGCATCACTGCATAAAATAAAATAGGAATGTGGAAAAAAATAAACCGTCACCGCCTCACCCGATCATTCAAACATTTTTTAGTATCCATACTTCCTATTAGGGTACGGCCCCATGTATGTGTAACTAAGCGAACTTACTTTGTATTTTAGCGCGGATCCGGGCGGACCCGGATTTCAGGTGTCTCTATGTGTTTACTCGAAATTGTTACTTAAGTTTGTGACGATTGTATACGTCGACAATACCCATGACGAGTGTCACCGTGTACAATCTGTCTTTGCCACACCGTATATTTTCGAAACTTTTTGTAGCGTCGCACCGTATTTTTTCGAAACTTTTTGAAACGTCGCAAAACACATCGTAATTTTTTAAATGATTTGCAGATTTGGTATGTCGCATGTCATTGCGTGACATCGTAGACGTACAGCCTTGTAGCCGTGGCTGTGCGACATGCCTTTGCGTACACCTCTCCTGTCCAGCCGCCATGACTTCGCAAATTTTTACCCTTCGCAGATTTTTCAACTTTGCGTGAAATAACACTGCAGCAGCGAGACTTTGAAAAAAAAAACCGTACAACATGCAAGCGAACGAAAACAAACAACCCTGTAATGTTTTTCGTCGTAAAAAACTTCAAAAACCTTTTCACACGTGGGAATATGTTTATTAAGTTGTGTAAATGGTTCCAATTTGCTTAAAACACATTGGTGATGCTGTTTATCATAAGTTTGATGATGACGTGACAGTGGGTCGAAAAAACACAAGACGACGAATTTTCCTACATCCTAAGTTAGCAGATGACGCAAATTGTACTCTACAAATTTGTGATTTCTTCATACAACTGCAACTTAGGCAGTATGACGCTAAGTTACAAAGGAAAACGACAGAAAAAACCCGTAGGCTTAGGGTGCGGCCCCATGTGGCTAAGTTCGGGTTTTTTTGTTGTTTTCCTTTCAAACTTAGCGCTGTACAGCCTAAGTTGCGATCGTAGGAAGAAATCGCAAATTTGTAGAGTACAATTCACGTCATCTCCAAACTTATCATAAACCACATCGGCAATGTGTTTTAAGCAAATTGGAACCATTTACACAAATAAAAAAACATATTCACACGTGTGAAAAGGTTTTAGAAGTTTTTGACGACTGAAAAAGTACAGGGCTGTTTCTTTTTGTCCGCATGAACGTTGTACGTTTTTTTTTTGTAGGGGTCTCGAGGCTGCAATGTCATTTCACCCAAAGTTGAAAAATTTGCGAAGGTGAAAAATCTGCAAAGTCGTTCGAGACCTACGACTGGAGCTTGACTTGTAATTACACCAACCTTCACCTCATTCTGTTTAACTTCCCCTCAAATATTTGTTGCGCTTTGCTTACGGCTTGGCTTGCCCGCCCTTACCATTAATGCAATCCCCATTTGCTTCATTGCTCACATTGTGAGGAGCCGTCAACACTACATGACATGTTGCGGGGTGTAATCGCTGTCATGGGTTGCAAAACAGGATACACAATCAAATGTGAGGTGTCGCATATATTATCGCAACATTCTTAATCTAATGGGTGGTCTTTGTGTGGATCTTGTGTTTTTACACGGAGCAACGAGAACATTTGGAAAAGCTGTAATTGATGTAATTGATGCTCTTAGAGCTAGAGGTGAGGGAGAGCAAATAAAGGGGCTCATAACGGCTCAATTTAGAGAGTACAGTACCAGTTAACGATTCCAAAGGGATGCTCCTACATCCTTGAAAAAAAAATTTACAGCTTCAATTAACGGTTCTAACTTGTTTTTCTCCAAAAAAAAACAAAAAAACCTTACAACTTCAATAAACAGTTCCTACATCCTCGTAGGGAAACCTTAGCAATTGACCATGACATGAGAGATTTAACTCGGCAATACTCGGGGAAATAAACGAGAGGGAGTGGAGATCGAGATTCTCGTAGTTAATGTAGTTAATGTCGAAA
>JBBHKE010000305.1:14279-34280 GCA_037447655.1 Zygnema cylindricum | reverse complement strand
CTCTCTCTCTCTCTCTCTCTCTCTCGTTTCTTTGTCTCGATCCTACAAGCAAAAACCACCATTTTTCCCCTCCCTTTCCAATTTAGTTGCCTCATGATTTGTAAGGGCCATTGGAGTACATATCCTGTCCCTCGTCGAGATCACTCATTACAATATCCCTTTCCCTCTCCTTCTCTTTATCCCTTCCCCATTCCTCCCCCTCTCCCCTCTCCCTCCCCAACTTTTTTTTGGCTAGGGTTAAAGCTCCCTATTCGGGGTGCACTACTTAGAATGTTTGCTAGATGATGTAGACCCCAAAATTCTTCAAAGGCTTTTCCTCCCTCTCCCCTCCCTCCCCTCTCTCCCTCCTCCTCCCAAACGAAACAAATTTAGTTAAGCGAAGCTTTTTAGTGGAATATCTCCCGCGATTTGACTGTTCATAATTTTAAATACTTTTATATTTTGTTCCGTGCGCATATTCATTATTTTTTGAGCTTTTCATCCGTGCGGATACTACGAATGAAACCTCTATGATTTTTATGTTAATAATCACAGGAAAAAATTAGAAACAATGATAAATATTTAAAAAGAACAAAAAACGGAAAAAGGGGAAAAAAAGAGTGGGAAAATGGTATCGAGGAGGGAGGGGAAGAGGGAGAGGGAGAGAGAGAGGAAAAAAGTGATGGAAAGGAAGAGGGAGAGATTAAAATAGAGGGGGAGAAGGGGGAGGGAGAGGGTGGGGGAGAGGGAGAGCTTGAGTGGGGGGGATAGAGAGAGAGGGAGAGGGGGAGAGGAAGAGTGGGGAAGAGATAAAGATAAATAATAACAAATGAAATCAATAACAAATAGTAATAAGTTAAATGAGCAATAAATATTATTGTTGGAATTCACTTTTAGTTGTGTAATTAGCGAAACGTACGCTTTTATGTGTACTTTAGTTTTGTATAGCGTTTTCAATACGGTATTTTTCGCGCCTCTATTATATGTTTTTGTAGAAATTCATTGTTTGTGTACGTACTTTTAGTACTATTTGTTCACACTTTGTAATAATTGTATCTGTTTGTCGCTTTAGTTAATGAAATTTCGCTTCATCCGTCTCATCGTTTCATGAACTACAAATGACGAAGTGTACATTCACCACTTTTACTGTTTATTGAACGATTCTTTCGTGTAAGATTCCATGTACGAAATATTTTTTTTGTTCAAAACTTTGCCGTCCACTGACTTTGTCATTGACCGTCACTAGTTATACCTTTTTGTCTTTGCTTCAACTCTTTTGTGGACATCATGTAACTAGTCCACTCTAAATCTAGAGTTAGGTTTAGTACTTAGTTTCTTCATTTTGTATACTCGATTTACTGATTATAATGAGAAGACTTTTCCTCCATTGTGCTTCTCATTTTTTGTATTCTTCGTCTCCTTTTGTCTTATCTTTTGCTTCCTTCTCATCTTGGATATCTTTCTCCAATATCTCCTTCTTTCGCCCACCATGTCCTTACCTTCTCCAGGTTACTGGCCCACACCATGCTCGTCAACTGTGCAATTTTTTCTTTTCTTTTCTTTTTTCACTTATTTTTTCCTTATTTAGCAAAATATTTCTCTTGGAAGCAAATTATTTTTGAGACATTTGTTTGAAAATTACAAATTTGGTCATCTCATTTTTTCCATTCTGGCTCTCTAAATGCCAATTTTTTTTGGAATTTCAATTTTTTTAAGAAATGTTAATTTCTCCTTCCTTCCTTTTCCGGATTCATTTCCACTCTTTTACGTTTAATTTTGGGGTTTATTTTGGCTTGTTGGAGCGCGAAGTTCATGATAGGATCTCACACAAAATGCAGAGTGCAAGATTACAGCGGAAGCAAAAATAAAACATTCAGACGAGAGAAAACTGTCCACGAAAGTCAATATATTTCACGGACATTTTCTCCCACAAAAATATGTTTTTTTCCCCCCCTCTAAGCAGCAATATATAGTACTGCAAGTGAAACGTCACACTATCAAACTATAAAAACCAAACGAAACATAAAGTGCGCACGAAGCGCCTACCAATCAAAACACGTCACTACGCGAAACAACATAAAACTAAAGTACTACGCAAACGTGTACCTAAACGTACAACCCAAACAAACCCGTACAAACCAAACGACAATTGAACCTGGTCGTCGCAAAACCGAATCAACATGAGACCAGGAATCTACGAAAGGATCTAAAGACATAATGAAGCCAGACCAGCGAGACCACCCACTAAAACAAAACGACAAATTATATGGCCGCTCGACAGACCGCGACAACCGATTACAACATTGAATCTAACAATCCCCCTCTCAAAGTTGCAATTATTACACCAACCCTAATTTAAATTTTCCCCTCAAAAGTACATCATGACTTGCGGCTTTCGTCAGCATATCCGCGGCTTCCTCCAACGTCGAAACGTACAAAAATTCAACCTCTTTAGCAGGGACCAAATCGCGTACGAAGTGCCACTGAATCGTGATATGTTTTGTCATTTTGTGAAATACAAGATTCTTCACCAATGCCATCGAACTCATACTGTCAAAAAATATTTTCATGCAGCCAATCGTAATCCCCAATTCTCCAAGTAACTCCTTAATCCAAATTGACGCCTAGACGTATGACACGCAGCCATATACTCTACCTCAGTTGAACTTAATGCGACAGTTGGCTGGAGTCGCGAACTCCAAGAAATTGCCGCGCCACCAAAAACAAAAGCATATCCAACCGTTGACTTTCCTGTACCAAAATCTCCACCCCAATCTGCGTCACAATATCCCACGCACTCCAAAAATGTCCGTCCATATTGAAATAATAAGCCAATCTCGACCGTACCTGCAAGGTAACGAAAAATCCTCTTCACTGCCTCCCAATGAATCTTTTTAGGAGCCTTACAAAATCGGCTCACGATAGGAACTGCGGCAGAAATATCCGGTCGCGTAGCCACACTTAAATACATTAAACTTCCAACGGCCTCACGATAGGGCACGTGGACAGTTTCCTCCTCAAATTTGCGATATTGAAGTTTGGAATCTAGTGGTGTCAAAACCGGCTTAGAATCCAACATAGCAAATTTCGTCAGTACTTCTTTACAATATTGCGCTTGCGACAATTTAATATCTCCATTATCGTACCTCAAAACTTCCACTCCAAGAATATATCGTACTTCCCCCAAATCTGTGACTTTAAAATGTAGTCGCAGGTACTCTTTCAATTCCGCAATTTGCGTCAACTTGTCACATATCATCAAAAAATCATCCACGTAGACAGAAAATATGATTTGATCCTCCCTCTCACCTTTTACGTAAACTCCAGAGTCTGAAACCGTTCGGACGAATCCAAATTCTGTAAGGACCTTGTGTAATCGTAAATACCAAGTCCGCGGTGCCTGTTTTAGTCCGTACAAGGACTTTCGCAGCCGCCATACCTTCCCCTCCTTCGACACTACTCCTTCCGGAACTTTCCTATAAACCTCCTCCTCTAAGTCACCATTTAAGAACGCCGTCTCTACGTCCATTTGGTGAATGTGCTTCTTGCCGGCAGCGGCAATAACAATAATCATCCTCAATGAATCAAACTTAACAACCGGTGCGTATGTCTCCGTATAATCTATCCCCTCCTTTTGTTGAAAGCCCTTGCAAACTAGGCGAGCCTTATGTTTTACTATTTCCCCGATGCACCAGTTTTGGTTTTAAAAATCCACTTTGCATCAATAGCCTTTCTACCCTCCGGTAGGCTTACCTCCTCAAATGTCCGGTTGTCGATAATAGATTGAAGTTCTCGCTCCCATGCCGGTTTCCAATGCTTCTCCCAATCGCATAATTTTCGTGCTTCCACATACGATTGCGGATCGCCGGGCTTATTTTCACATAATGATTGCTATAAAAGAAAATCATCCTCCCTCTCTGCCGAAATAAAATAATATGAATTCTCAACATTCCCCTTACCATCAAAAGAAAGACGAGCCGGTTTCTTACCCCTATTTTCCCGCATACTCCTCCTCGGCTCAAATTCTTTCTCCTCCTTTGCCGGTTCCTCCTCAATAATATTCGGTTCACTTGATTTAGAAGACGAAGATTTCCTCGTGTCCGAAGACATTCGGGAATTTCCGCTTCGCGAATCCCCACCAATGTTACCAAAATATGTATTTTCTTCCACAATTTTACCTTTCCCCCTCTTAACATTGGAGGTGGATTCCAGCTCAATTTCCGAATCCGAACCCTCAATGTCATTAAGATCACCGATTTCAAATTCTTCATGAAAGTCAAGATTAGAATTTCGCTTAGCCGAACGAGAGATTGTGGATAATAAGTCCTCATGTTGGTCTTTTAGTTGTTGTATGTTCACTTGTATGGTACTTTTTCAGTAATGGTTGTGAGAAGTGTTATATTGAAGAAGAGTTCTTTGTGAGAGCGAGAAACAACTTTGCCTTAATATATGCGTATCTGAACAAGACTCTTTTGATGGGGATGAATCTTTATGGTGTTGTTCTTTGTGAGTGTTGATCTTCTGTGAGCTTCCTCTTGTGAATGGTTAAGTACTTTCCCTTGTCAGTGAGTTCATTTTTTGCGCACTCTCGTGTGTGTAAGAACGATCCTATCTCTATCATCATAAGAAATGTAGGACAAGGGGAATATTTTAAGAGCAGGGCGGTTGCAAAAAAATAAAACTTGAAAATAAATAAACCATTATTTGACGCTTTTCACACAAATCCTACACACGTGTTTCCAAATTTCACACATTTTATTTTTGGATGTACAAACACTAAAAACTAGTTGCACGACAAACTTGTTTTTAGGCCTTTATTGCATTAAAAAGTAGGGAAATCGGGATCTTTGGAAATGGAGAGCCCTCAAAGTTAACGCGACCCACTTCCAGCTTATCTTCACACTTGCACTGGAATCAAATCGCGATCTGATTTTAGTCAAAATACTACCCTATTGACGAATGGAAAACTTGGATTGCACGCGTCAAACGTTTTCAATTTTTTTTTTGCGGTTGGGAGAGTACACGAAAAAAAAGGTGTTTGTCCGTTTGCTTATGTTGTCCACTTGTGGGCGTCTACAAATGTCATTGTGTAGACGTAGGCTATTGCTTATGTCGTTCACGTGTGGGCTTCAACAAATGACAGTTGGCGCCGACAATTGTCCCAGTATGTCAGGAGCTCTTTGCGGCGTACAAATGTCCGCAGTTTGTTCCGAGATCGTTGGCGTCTACAAATGTCAGCAGTTTGGGTTTCGCAAGTATTGGCAACGTGTACAGCTGCCACATATTCAAAATAATGAACGCGCAAGTAACGATTTACATAGGCACATTTTGAAAAGTACACCGTAAAATCAGCGCTAAATTCCAAAATAACGTTTCAAAATATCGGTTACATGGGAACACGCCCTTAGTATGTCATTTTTGTACCTACAGCTGAGGAAGAGACATATATGTTAACTGAGTTTGCCACGTATGATGTATTTGTTGGAAGACGACCTCTGGTCTTTTTGTGATAGGTTTTGCACAATGAGAGGGGGAATATTAGAATACCATGTGCGAATCGACGCTGAATTCTGGTCAGTATGGATGTTTTAGTGTTACGTATGTTTTGAAAGTATGTTTGTTTTTACGTGCGTAAGTATGTTTTGTTTTCGTGCGTATGTATGTTTTGTTTTCGTGCGTAACTATGTTTTGTTTTCGTGCGTAAATATGTTTTGCTTTTGTGCGTAAGTATGTTTGTTTTTTCGTGCGTAGAACTTGTATCGTTCCTCCTATCCAACGCACGTTTTGTTTCGGTGAAATGTGTCTTTATAGGTGTAAGCGTGTTTGTCACTTTGATTTTGTCCCACTGTTGTTTGTCACTTGTGAGTACTACAAAACGTCCGATGTGGTAATTGCTTTGTACACTCAGCTAATGAGTAATACGTTCGTGTAGTAATTAGGAGACTTAGGGTGTGTCCCCATGTGCATAAGGGTTTTTTTCTGTCGCTTTGCCGCAAAGCTTAGCGCCGTACTGCCTAAGTTGCAACCGTACGAAGGAATCGCAAATTTGTAAAGTACAATTTGCGTCATCCCTGAACTTAGGATGTACGAAAAGTTGTCGTCTTGTGCTTTTCGACCCACTTCGACGACAAAAAACGTCATCTTCAACCTTATCTTTAAAAGACATGCGCGATGTGATTTAAAATTAGGTTTTTTCGATTGACAAATAGGAACATATTTTCGCACGTGCCGTAAATTTCGACAAAAATCCTTCGATTTCTAAGGACAAAGAAAAGTACATAGTTCACTATGTTTTGTCCGTTTGCGTTCTAATACGACAAAGACAAGTACACAATTTGTTTAGATTTGTCCGTTTTCGTCTAGTACGGATTTCTTTTTTTGCAGGGGTCTTCAAATTCCGATGCCATTTCACGTCGAGCGGACAGGTGACGCGAAGACAAAGCGCATCTTCTTCGACCGTGAAATTGCACAGGCTGGAAGGCGCTACGTCTATAATGTCACGGTAGTACATGCGACGTCACACGCAGGTACAAAAAACAGCGTGCGACCACAGATTGTTGACGTTGACAACCGTCATAGGTACTGTCGACGTATACAACCGTCACAAGCGTAAGTTACGATTTCGTCCTTACAAACATAGGGATACTTGAACACCGGGTCCGGCGGATCCGCGCTAAAATACAAAGTAATTTCGCTAAGTTACAAGTACATGGGGACACACCCTTATTGAGGAAGAACTTCGTGACCGTAAGAGGTAGGAGAAAATTTTGGTTTAATATATTGATGTTTGGTTGACCTTTTGTGTTATCGAGGTGAATATTTATGTGAATGATCATCTGATTCTGCACATTCGGGTAAAATTGATTGGACTATTTTTGTACTGCAGAAACTAAACTGCAGCATCCCATTGCCTCCTGGAACGGTTGTTAATGTGACTTCTTATAGAAACTGCTCTCTTCCTTATACCGTGGCTAAGGTCAGTTTTATTTTGCCTTAAAGTAGCAATTGAGTGGGAAGACAAAATGGCGCTTTCTCCAGCATATGATTCATGCCAATTTATGTTTGCATTTTTTGCGGTGGAATATGTCTACCAATTTTTGCTTTTTTTTGCTTAAACGACTTACTATTGAGAGCACTAAGAGTTTTTCTAAGTTTATTTTCATTCTTTTTAATCAACTTCATATTGTTCTGCATAATTTTTAACCGTAAGTTATGTTTAACTAAGAGCTATTTGTGATGTTTCTTTGTATGCAAGATGACACTTGTGATTCGATTAAGAATATGTTTCGTCTGACCACTCTTTTCGGACCCGAATCACCGAACCCAGATCTTGATTGCAACGACCTTCAGCCTTTCCAGCAGGTTTGAAGATTAGTTATTTTTTCAAATGAACAATTCTAAAATGAAAGCTAAACGCACTTCAAATTTGAGGATTCACGTTTTCTACTACAGAGCATACATTTTCAATCTAATTGTCTTCCAGGTGTGCATCAAGCGAGGAAACCTTCCGTACTCTTTACCATGTGTGAAGTTTTATAATGTTAAACCAGAAGATACCTGCGATTCTATTATTGCAAATCGTATGGATCCTGATGCTGGAAAGCTTCAGAATACGATAAAGTTCTACACGCTCAATGTGGGAATATTTTGTTCACGTGTCGATAATTCTGCCACCTCTACGATGGGTCCCAATGAAGAGGTATGTTACAAAAAATGGCAAAAAAAAACTCTAGTACAAGAGTTTGACATTGGCAATGATTTACAATGGGTCCCAATGAAGAGGTATGTCACAAAAAATGGCAAAAAACAACTCTAGTACAAGAGTTTGACATTGGCAGTGACTTCTGCAAGATGTTCTGAAATTTTGTGCTTGCAACTCTCTTTTTATTTTACACAATCAAAATATTATATTGAGGAGGGACACTGCTACGGTTTTTTTCAATTCAGGTTTGCCTCGATGATGGAGATTTGGGGTCGAGGAAACTGCACAGGGAGGCCTTTCCGACTCCCTAAATCGTCCACGTGTGTGTCAGTTAAAAAATGCTTCAAAAAGCTGGACACGTTCAAAAAATTAAACCGCCGTGCGTGCACAGGAAGCTTTTTCCGAGCACTTTTGAAAAAACCGGATCCCGTTATCTGTGTTTCCAAAGATGGCCCATGTTAAGGAGAATGGCGAATACTACCGGAGTACTTTCTTACTATTTTCACTGTTTTGAATATCATAAACGATCCAAAAAGAGATGTGACACCGCCGAAAAAGTTGAGGTCCCTAGTGTTGGTTCGGTCACCTAAGAACAGTGGAGTCTTGACGCCCTTGGAGTTCCCCTTTGGTGTCCTTTTTTAACATGTTATTGGTTATTTACCTTGGGGGTTGCTTATCTGATGCTACATTTTAGGAAAAAGACCATTCATTAAGTTAAAATGATGTACTTTAGATACTATGTTATGGTGTTCAAGTAGGTCATATTTTAAGTGGGAACAGTTTGGTGGAGTTCATTAACGATGGTCAAAGAAGCGTGAACACATTCATTTACCTTAGATATTCAGTGGTTTGAGATGTGTTAAGAAGGGCATTTGTCCCTTCACAAACAAAAAGCAAAACAATGAGGAGCGAAGAGAATGAAATGCAGAGTGTGAGTGAGGTGAGAGAGCAAGAGAGTGACCTACTAAAACTTTGAATGGCGCTAAATGTTGAAAACGGCTTAAAAAATCAACAAGCATTTTTGTTTGTTGGAAAAGTGGTGCCCATGTGTTTGCTTTTCTAGTATCTTTGCTTCAATAATTGTTGACGGGCTCTTTATTAGAGATGAACAACACGTTATCATGTTCTTGTTTGGACAAATTGCATATGGGTATTTCTCCTATTAATAAAAAATGTGTGCCTCTTTTAGATAGCCAACAAAAAATCAAAGCAGAAAGACCATTTATTTTCGTTTTTTTTTTGGCTCTATGTGGGGCAGATGTTACCTTTGACCTTCCTGCGCACAAATAATTATCCATATTAATTAGTTATTTTTTGTTATTATTTTTTACTTTATTAATTATTTTATATTTTATTTTATTTTTCTTTATTATTTATTTCGGTCGAATGTGAGGCCAGATGCACACTTCTCTTTCTACAAATGTGCGAGCTACTAAGTGTTGATGTCATTTATTGATTTTGTCATTATTTATTTCTTAATTTCTTTATTTATTTATTCATTTTTTTTTTCGATCCAACGGGAGGCCAGATTTGCCCTTCGCTTCCTACGAATGCGCGCACTAGTAACTATCCATATTACCCAAATTTGTCAAAATTTTTGACCCCCAAAAAAAGTATAAATAGATATTAATGTCTCTTTCGACATTTAATAAGAACTGAAATGGAATTTAAAACACAGTCTTTCTTCACCATTTAAGATTTGAACCCAAGATGCAACACTACAGACAAAGATTGGAACTTCTACAAAACATGCAATTGAATGCTGGTTAAACCTCTCTACCAAAATGGAAAGAAGAAATGGAAAAGACAAAAAAAAATAGAGAGAAAAATAAAGAAAACAGACAACCTTTACACAGACCCAAATAACATCCTCCAACAGTTCTTTGTAGTCAATTCAAGCCCAAACAACAATTAAAGAAATAAAGAAACAAAGAAAGAAAAAAAAAAAGAAAGAGAAAGAGGGAGAATGAAAGAGAGAAAGAGAGGGAGAAAGAGAGAGAAAGAGAGAGAAAGAGAGAGAAAAAAAGAGAGCGAGAGACGGAGAAAGTTAGTAAAGGAGAGGGACAGAGAGAAAGAAAGTTAAAACAAACTACAAAAAATATATATAAAAAGAAAAGTGAAAGCACGTAAGGAAAAAAAGAAGAAGTGAAAAACCTTTTTACAAGAAAATTGACTAAAAAAACCATTAAAAGTAAAAAGTTGAAAATATTCTTTTTATTCCACCACAAAAAAAATGATTAATTGTAACCTTCACACAAGCAAAAAAAGAAAAAATAATGGTTTTTTTTTCTAGAAACCATAAAATGTAAACGAGGATACATCTTAATGAATGGGAGATATGGAAGGGATTAAAAGGGGCGTAGATGGGGAAGGTGTTAAAAAGGGTTAAGGCAAGGTCCTAACCGAATTAGTAGAGAGGGGATCGTTAGAAGTGAATAAAATGGGTAAAGGAGTGATTGGCAAATTGGGGACAAGCGTACGAATTAGAGGTGTTTCATTAAAACAGCGTCACGAGTGGTGAAAGTACAGCGCGAAGTGGGACACTATATACGTTAGGCTTTAGAATTAATGGAAATGACTTGAGGAGAAATAATATGCCCTTTCAACAAAAATACCCAAAAAATTTAAAGTTGTAGGCTTCGCAACCAAGAAATGCGAAATTGGGAAACATCCGGTTTATGCCCATGCCAAGCTTTAAAAGGGGTTTTGTTAGAAATATCGAAGGCAAGGGAGCGATTGCGTAAGTAAGAAGATATGAGTAAAGTTTCAGCCCAAAAATGTGATGGCAAGGAAGCAAAATGGAGGAGAGAGCGAGTCATGTTAAGGAGAGTGAGTTGAAAAGGATAATTTGTAACTTTTCTCTCTCTCTACTTCTTAAGTAGTCGCACACTTTAGAGTACAGAGGATAGCAGAAGAGAGCCATGATGCCTCTTAGGAAGATAGGCTCAGACAGAGAGAAATAATAAAACTATGACAAAAAGGGAGTATTGGCCAAGATTCGGTCATGGCCTTATAAATTGTCGTACTACCCTGCCTAATCTTCATCCATAACCAGTTGATGTAAAAGAGCCGATACACACATGGGGTGTGATGCCTATATAAACACTCACATTCAGAAAGCATTCATTTAACGGAAATAGGCAAATTGCGCTACATGGAAATGGAGAAATTCAACGCGCGCAGAATGTTTGACGCGCCACATACATGAACGGACGCCGATTAAGGAAGTTTACGATCGGTCGGTCCGTGTGAGCGCCAAAAGCCCAGAATGGTTCTTTTGGCTGCTAACACCAAAAGAGCCACAAAATGACATGTTGCAGCACCACAGTGGACACCAAGGGAGAAGGCGACAGATCCATGGCGTCAGTTATAGGAAGTATAGGGATTTTATCAGTGCCGTAGGGAAACCGTACATTTCGTATAACGACTAGTGTACTTTTAGGCTTTGTACAAATTGTACCTCACAATCGTCTAATTGGTCGTTAGTTTAGTAGATAGGGGTTGTGAGTAGGACTTTAAGACTTAGGAAGTTTTTGGGTCCCTCTCTCCCAAAAGAAAGTCTGTACATATTGGTTGACTTTCACCAACCATAACTCAGTGCTCGGTTGAGAAAATTTAGAGATTCTTTTAGCGTTTGGCTCGGGGGAGCCTTCATTGGGGTGAGGTTGGGGATGTGAGTTACCTGCATGGGTGGCGGATATTAACTGGAAAAGTCAAGGAGGGCAACATTATCCAGAAGGGAGTTTAGTGTTGTGCATTCTGTGGGCTCATGGAGTCCACATAATTTCATAGACTTGCCCATTAATTGCTTGTAATTATCATCAATATTAAATAGTCTAAACTATCCTTCACCTGTAAAAACCTCTTGAGCATGAAAAAATTTGTAGCAAACCTAGTCTCTCCAGATGGTTGCACTCATGTTATGATTCGTGATGAATTTCAACATCTCTTTGACCTCTTGGACAGGTGTTGAAATGAATGCCAACCTTCCCCAATCCTCCAACATCAAGTTCAATACTTGGGTAGAGCATGGCGTCCACGTGATCGAATGGTAGTTACTCATGAGCAACGAGGTTGCACCCTTGCTCTCAAGGGCAAAATTCGTAACAAATTGCACCACATGCTAGACCCCTACCATTACAACTCCCTTTTGCAACACCTTACAAATGTAATCGGTATCCTTGATTTGTCCACTAGTGTCTTTGCCATCAAAAACATGTCACCTTTGGGGGTGTGAGCTAGAATGTTCAAGGGAGGCGTCGAATCAAATGTCGTCCACCCGTCTGATGTGATCGAGGCACCGGTGACTGTCATTGTCTCCACAGCTCGCCAAATCCTTATTTATCGTCGCTTTCGTCTTTGGTAAGGGACGAGTTCTCATTGCACAGCGGAAAGGTAACTTGTAAGACCCCCCTATCTCTCCGGTCTTTTTCACTGCCGCCTTAAAAGAGGGGTCATCAAATAATCGAAACGACAAGCCAATGGCAAAAAAATCCTTGGCCCATGCTACATCTACCTCCTTCTTGTTATGTTTATTTAAAATATTTGTTATTTTCGTTTGCGCACCTTGTATTGTTGCTTTGGCTAGACTTAGAACTTTTGATGAGTTTACCCAGATCGGATTTTACACGTTTTTGAGAGCCATGAAAAGATTTTTTGGTTTTCGATGCACTAAACTCCTCCTTCACCTCGTCCGGACATAAATTGCAAGCTCTAATACCTCCACTCTTCACATTTCCAAGAAGGTGGTTTCTGATCCTAGTGGCTTGACCATTGTATTCGAAGTTGCATTAGATACAAATACATATTCGGTTGTTTCCAAGTAGCCCACCGTTTGGAGCCTTAACGTGCTCCCACTTTATTCCTCGAGTTGGAGGCATGGATGCTTGTGGCGAGGTTCGTCAATGCTTCAAAGGCGGCTTCAATGGAAGCTTCAGTGGCCTCTTCTATGGCGGGTACCTTGTAGAGGAGCTTCAATGGCGGCTTCCTTGTAGGGGAGGACAGTCCTAACAAAATTTAAACTTCTCGCGCTCAAATGATGCAACGTCTTTTTTTGAAAAAATCCATACAATTTTACGTACTGCGAAAACTAAACGAAATTTACGAAAAGTATGACACGAACGAATACTACGCAAAAAAGGAAAAAAGTGGAAATCCGTACGAATTGAACAACTATGGTTGTGATTGAAAGGCAACATTCTCACCTTCCGATTGGCGCTCCAATCGAACCTTGGCGCTCCAATCGAACCTTGGCGCTCCAATCGAACCTTCCGATTGGCGCTCCAATCGAAAATCGGATGTGTGTGCACGGGAAAAGATGACTTGTGGAGAAAAAAGAATTAGCACTAATAGCGGTACTCGGTGTACTTGACTGTACTATACTGTCGTCGTAGAGAAAACACACGCACTGCGTAGGAAAATTTCAAACGTGCCAGAATTCGCACAAATAGTACAGAAAAATTAAAGTCTAGTGAATCTTCTGTACAATTACGGCGAGTTGGCAGTAACGTCGTCTTTGTGAGGGACTTGCTAAGTGGGCGTCCCAACGTGCTACGTGGACATCCCTAAAGAGATCCGTATGACAATTCCGTACATCTGGAGGACATCCAATTGTCTTATGCGCGGTGGCCACCTCAGCCCGTCAAAAATTTGAGACCGTACCAACGGCCGCTAACATCCTTCTCTGACAACGGGAGTGGAGGCGCCGCCGCCAAGATTAGGTAGCAACGGTTTATAAATATGTTTCAAAAGGTAAACGTTTTTGAAACGTCAAATAAAGAATGTCCTACGGGAGTCGTCGATCGTATAAATCTACAGTCATTGTTTATCCTTGCTACTTTCAGTTTTCCTTCTAAAAATTATAACCAGACCTGTACCTGAAGAAAATCTTCGAGTGACCAATCAGCGGCAATTGAACCTTTTAAAGGGACAGAAGTACAGGACACAACCAGATCTGCGGGCAAATCTGGATTGTCCGTACAGCCTGCTTGGCATACGTAATAGCAAAAAGGATTCGGATTGTTTATGGCATTGAAGGACGCGGCGATATTGTTAATCGACATCATTGTGGTGCCGCGTGGTGAGCCTTGTCAGAAACCTCTGTACCTTCCACCTGTTAAGAGACGGTTTTTACACGCGCGTTTTCAGAGAGAGTGTTACAGTTAGTGTTGGGTATCGAGGACCTATTGCCGATATTCCATATATATCGAATTTCAGGTATCCGATAATCGATATATCGCTTCGATATATCGAGAAGCTAAATATCGCGATATTTTTGCGTAATACAAATACTTCTTATTATTTATTTTTATTTTCCAAATTATATTTCAACCCCCCCCCCCCCCCCCCCCCCCCCCCCCCCCCCCCCCATCCTCCCCCCCGTGGCGCACGCTCAGTGGGCGGGGGGGGAGGGGGGGATGGGGGGGTACAATTTTCCGTACAAATCTCCGTATGATTTTCCGAATGGATCTGTACGGACACCCGTCTTTTACCAAATATATCTCGATAATCTATGTTGGTCCCGGTACGATATATCGAGGACGCTGACCGATCGATATTCGATATATCGAATATCGAAATTATCGCGATATGATTTCACCCGATACCCAACACTAGTTACAGTTAGTGTTGGGGATCGGGTAGAATCATATCGCGATAAGCTCGATATTCGACATATCGATTATCGATCGGTTAGAGGCCTCGATATATCGTATCGGGACCAACATAAATTATCGCGATATATTTGGTAAAAGGTGGGTGTCCGTAAAGATTCCATACAGAAAAACGTAAAGCTGTAAAGTCGTGTGAGGGTCCCCCCCCCCCGAAGTTGTGGGCCAAAAATTGGGGGAAAAAATATATATACATCGCATAAATATCGCGATATGTAGCTTTTCGATATATCAAAGCGATATATCGATTATCGGGTACCTAAAATTCGGTACATATCGAATATTGTCAAGTGGTCATCAATACCCAACACTAGTGGCAGTCAGTACGGAAACAAGATATTTGACGGGCTTCGATTGACACCATCATGACACAGTGGGTGTCCTTAGACTTGAACTGATAAATTTTGTACAATTTATTTTTAGGGGTATCCGCCACTTGTACCGTGTATCGCTATTAGTGTTAACGTTTTTAACGCCACTTAGGGCACTTTCCATTGTAACTGAAACTTAATCTTGTTACTTTGTTTTTTAGCAAAGATTTTCCGTACTACTTTTAGAGCGTTCTGATGTAACGCAAAGAAATCGTAACTTTAAATTGTGACGGACGTAGACACGTGTGTAATTTGTAACGGTCGTAGACGACTACAAAACTTGCAATAATTGATGACGTTTACAAAATAGCGACAGTCGTAGGCGTCTACTGCAAAGTAGTTTCTTGTGACATAGTAGATGCTTAGGTTTGAGATATTTTGACGTCACGCTCACTTATGATAGCGTCGATGTCATTAGTTCCAAAACTTTCAACCATGGCTTTCCGATTTTGTTTTTTCGTTTTGTTCTTTATTTACCATCAAAATACGCCCAAAGACAGTCAAAAGTTATCTTTTTCGCAAATCTTTCAATTGATACCATTCTTGTCGTTTCTCATTTCTTAAAGTGTGAGATAGACGCGGAAATGGGAGAGGGAGGGAGAAAGAGACGCCTTCACGAACTTCGCTTTTGACGAAACAGCGTCCGTCGGTCAAGACCCCTCTCTTGAAAAGGAATAATTAATAGTTCACTTATCTATTTGAGTTAGACTTTAGAGAGAGAAAGGACCGGAGAAAATCATGGCTGCATCCTTGGACAGAAGGTGGCAGACTGGAATAGGGGACACTTTATCAAAAAAGTGGACTGACCCGGATGTGATCCTATGTCCTCAATAGTCCAAAAATAGCCTGCCGCCCTATCCGTTAAGTCGCTGAAAAATCGATACACATATTGGGTTTGATAAGTATATAAACAGTTACGCGACGGCTAATTCATTTAACTGAACAAACTGGCAATGAGGCGTATGTGAAACAAATCATGCACGGACGCAAATCTGAACTGTGTAAATATTTTTAATCGGACGGCCGTAGTTGCAACCGCCAACCCGGGATGAAATTTTGGCGGCTTTCGGAGATAGCGCCACGTGGTGCCACATTATTGGAAAACAGAAAAGATGGGAGGAGGACCCATGGCTTCGATATGACAAGCGTCACCGCGAACGCCATGTCGTACAATGACCGTAAAAGAAGTACATCGGCCACTGTACCTTCTTGTGCTGCACAGTGTTCTTATTGGTTTAAGGTTTAGTAGTAGGTAGCTGGGAGTAGGCAGACCAAGACTTAGTGAAATTTAGCCACCTCAATTTGAGAGAGCTTGTAACTATAAAGGTCAACTTTGACCAGCCATAACTTAATACTCAGGGGAGCAAATTTAGTGATTCTCTTTGCGTTCAGCTCAAGGGAGTCAGGCCCTCACAGGGGTGATGATGGTGAGAATATTTGTGTGCCAAGGTGGCACCTATTCAGTGGAAAGAGGAAGGGCCATGCATTTTCCTAGAGGTCTTATATACGTTGCATACTATGTGGAATGGAGGCCACAGACTTTCACCCTCACGACCCCTATAAAGAAAAAGGTGCACGGAAAAGAGTACGTACAGGTTGTAAACTTGCAGTGGGTTTTTTTTTTGTACTCTGCGCACAAAAACTTGTCAAAAACCTCCGACGCGTGCGACATCATCTGCATATTCGCTCACATCATGGAACTTTATTTAAAATCAACTCGCGAGGTGATTTTATATAAAGTTTGAAGATGAGCTGGAAGGACGTGAAAGAGGGTCAAAACACGCTAGGCAAGAAACTGCATCGCGCTAGACGACAAACTGCATCGCGCTAGACAACAAACTACATCGCGCTAGACGACAAACTGCAATTCATTTAAAGTTTCAAGGTAACGCAACTTGTACGGTGGTAATTCCTTTTTTTTGGTACGGCTGTGGATTTTCTCGTTGAGGGCTAAGTTATGGAGGAAAACGACAAAAAATAACTGTAACTTTAGCACATGGGAAAAGTCTCTTAAAACATTTTGTTTACGTGCATACTTGTCGTAAATTCAATCCGACGGTTGCTATCAAAAGGCAAAGTTTTCACTGTACGAATGGCTCTTCAATCGAACCATTACCGATTCGGTGTTTTATATTTTCCAATTACAACAATTAATTTACATAGTTTACTCGATGAGTCCCCTCGTCTAAAATATTAGAGCCACTAAATCAAACTTAGGTCAAAGATCCAAGGGGAGGTCTTTGTAATTGTACGGCCAACATTACTCACTTGTAATATTTTGGACGAGGGGACCATCGTGTGAAGTTTGTAAGCGACGTGTTGTAATTTGAGTGGTACCACGTATGTTAAGATCTGAGAGTAGAAATAGTCAATTTTTTTTTGAATTGGCCAATTTTAATGTAAAATCTTAAAATCTTCAATTCTGACCATGTAATTTCATTCCATGTACTTTGGGAACCGACAAAGAATCATTCCCTGCTCCTATACGTCTCTTTTTTTCGCTGCAAAGACGACCACGGAGCCGAAAGGATGGCAAAAAGAGCGTGACAACGAAATAGATTTCGCATAGATGTTCAATTCGTACGGATTTTCACTTTTTAAATAGAATTCCCTTGCGCATAATACGCACGAAACGAACGCGCGAATACTATGCACGATACGCATTAAACGATGAAAAAAATGTTATAAAATGGGTACCTTACTATGTGGCAGTACATTTCCGTACATTTCCTGACATTATCCGTACATGTTCACACCTTTTAGGGTTATTTAAGGGATTTTTAGGGCTTTAGAGTACATTTCCTTACATTCCGTATGTTCGAGTATAATAACCCCACAGTTTTTACGTACATCGTCCGTATTTTCCTTACCTTTTAGGGTTATATATTTTAGGGTTTGTAGGGTACATTCTCGTACATTCCCGTATATTTCAGTACACCTGCGCTACACTTTTCGTACAGTGGTCGTAAATTTTAGTACATATTAGGTGATTAAAGGGGGGATTTTAAGGTTTTTTAGGGTACATTGCCGTACATTCCTTTATATTTCAGTACGGCATCCAAAGATTTGCCGTACCATTAGGTTTTGTAGGGTACAATTTCCGTATATCGCCGTACATTTATGTTAATTTTCCGTACTTTTTAAGATTTTTTAAGGATTTTCTATGATTATGCTTTCCGTACGTTTTCGTACATGTTCGTACATGTTCGTACAGCGAAAACTACACGAATTTTACGAAAAGTATAAAAGTCGCGAATACTACGTAAAAATCGGTAAAAGTCCAAATCCGTACGAACTGGACAACTAGGCTTTTTTACGATGTTTACGTAAAATTCGTTACTTTCACACTTTTTGTAAATTTCGTCATAAATACGGACATACACATATACGAACACATGATTTTCGATTGGATTTTGGTGGACTTGCGTCTACCTTGTTCGAAGGCATTTTGGCCTGTGCGACGTGTGAGGATCCGACGGTAGTCATCAAGACACGTGCCTTTACCATTTACGTATTGCGATCTTACACATTTTGTATTTGACTAGCCGCCCCTCTCGCAGAACCGGATGGAGCGAATGCTTAGCGGATGCAGACGGAAGTATAATCCAACGGTCATTGTTACCTCCCTACCTTTGGAGAATATTTAGTAAGATCCTTTGTCATGTTGATTTGCTAATAAAAATCAAATAAACAGTACGGTACGGTACAGTACAGAAATGTACAAATTTTTGTAAACGACCTCACTTTTCATTCAGACCATAGTTCAAAAGTAGGCGTTTTTTGGTAGGCCTTTTGTAGGCCGCCTTTAGCGTAAGTTGTGTTACGGGCTTTCTATGTGATCTTCTTAGATCGCTACTTTCATCAGCGACCGTCCGATTGTCCGAATCTGACGATAGTTCTATTGTAAGTTGTGTAATGGGCTTTTCATGTGATCTTCTTAGATCGTTACTTTCATCAAAGACCGTTAGATCGTCCGAATCTGACGGCTCAAATAAAAGGTCGCTCAAAACTCACAGAAAAAGATTTTCTTGTCCGATTTTTTTTTCAAATTTAGACATGACGTTTAATTCTCTATCGATCCATGTGCAACTCTACCCTGTTACTATTTTATTTCATTTTGCGGCCAATACAATATGGGTCTTATGGCCATATTGTATGTTTTGCATACAATAGGCATATTGTATGGGCGTACGGTCACCTACTTTTGAACTATGATTCAGACGGAGCTTCAGCTTTAATAAGCATGTAAAAACATGCCAGAAAAAACTTAAGCTGCCCTTAAAACTTTTTTAGATTTTTGTCGTCCCGAATAGAGGAAATCTATTTGCTCAATTCGGAAGATAATCCCTAAAGTGTACGGACATGCCTACAACAGCCGTAATTTTTTCATTTTTCACACACTTTTAAGTTTCCCGTACTTTTTGTTCCTTCTATTCTTTTCGTACTTTTTGTACTCGCCACTCGGCGCCTTCCATTGGTCCAAAGCATGCCCGCGGTCAACCCGTGGCCGCAAAAAGTGGCCGTCGCGAAATTCGACCCCGAAATGACCACTTTTGGACAGTGGCGGCCTCGGGGCCGGAAGTACGTTATATCGCTTTTTACACACGTGTGAATTGAACGCACGCGGTTAATAAAATCTTCGCTTTTGACTCATTTTCTGACCGTTCCGTACGTTTAAAGCTGCTTTTCACAAATGAAAGGATAGAAAGAAACGAGCTTCCGTCTTCTAAAACCCTAACGGAACTGAAAAACGGATCTGAGTGGACAAAGATTGCCACCTGGCTTTTGGTCCAGAATTTCTTTGTCAGTGTGACGTGGCAACGCTGCACATAGAGGTAATCTATTTTTGCCCAATTCGGGAGATAATCCCGAAAGTGAACTGACACGCGTAAAAGTGCCAGAATTGTTTATTTCTCACGAACTTTTAACCTTCCCGTACTTTTTGTACCTTTTGTTTGTACCATATGGCGTTTTTTATTGGTCCAAAGTATGCCCGCAGTCGTCTGTTTTTACTTTTTCTCCAAGTGAAGTTAACACACGCCGTTAGGAATATCTCGCTTTTGATTTTTCCTTTTATGGCCGTACCGTACGTCTAACGCTTAGTCTCTTTGACTTTTTCAGGCGAATTTAACACACGCGGTTAGGAATATCGCGCTCTTGATTCCTTTTTCGACCGTACCATACCGTACGTCTGAAGCTGCTTTCCCACTTCTGAAAGTTAAAAGACGGATTTCCGCGCACCAAACCCTAACGGAACTGAAAAACGGATCTGAGTGGACAA
>JBBHKE010000305.1:0-14269 GCA_037447655.1 Zygnema cylindricum | reverse complement strand
AAAAAAAAAAAAAATAGAAATCAAAAGATGTATATTGATGACTTAAAAAAATCGACGTTTTTTGAGAGAGTTCGTAGTTCGCAAAAAACGTTTAAGTTTTTTTTTTCTTTTTTCTTTTTGAGTTTTTACAGCTTTACAAGCCATGCAGAGCCAAGAAACTAATATATTATTTTCTTGTTTAAAAAAAAAAAATAGGCTTTTAGGTTTGTAACAATTACAACTTTTTTTTTTCTCTTACTTTGAGATATAGAAGTGGAATGGCAGTTTTATTATTTCTTTTGTCTCTATTCTCTTTCGTTTTTTTCTTCGTCTTTTGTAGATATGTCTATGTTGTTTTTCTCTTTTCCAGGTGAAGGTTCACGTTTTTTGTACTGATTTGAAGGTTCTGTTCACAGAATTTGATAGAGAAGTGAAATACGACAATGTTTGGGTAAGAGGGAGAGGGAGGGAGAGAGAGAGGGAGAGAGAGGAAGTCTGTGAACACCTGTCTTTGGTCGTAATCTGGATTAAGATCATTATTGTATTGTTGGAAAAGAGAACCAAAAAACAAAATACAAAAAAAAAAGAAGAGACGGGAAATTGTTTTTGCTGTTGAAATACTTGTATCTGTTTGCATTCCCAAATTTTGGAACTCCGGTTTTGGTTCTGCTATTCGGCTTTCGCTTTTTTTCGATTTTCCTGTTTCTCGGCTTCTCAATTTTTTATATCGCTTTTAGCCTCGAGGATTCTTATAAGTGATTAGAAAATGGAACAAACGTTAGAAAATATCTTTTTGTTTCTGGTTTTACATTTTCAATTTACTTTCGGTTTGAAATGTGATCCTTCCACCTTAACATACCTTCGTCAGAAAGTGAAAGTGAGTGTTATCACACTTCTTAGCACATGTGGTCAGCTGTTTTGCAGTATATTGATCTGTTGCTTGTAAAGAAGTTGAGTTTTGGAAACTATTTCTCGATGGTGCAAAAATACATGCTTGTACTCATAATAAAACTATACTGTATTGAAATTGGAAAGGTCCTCAGAACAAAGAGGCAGTGGTACCACTCCCTTCGAGCAATAGGACACCAGGGATGTGTATGTTTATTGCAATATACGGGCGTCGTCGTCGACAATCGGAGTTCTAGGAAGGTCACCGATTTCAGTACTATTTTGGTCCATTGGAGTTCAACTGCAAATTTTTTATTGGATTCGACATTGTAGCCCAGGGATGATCGCACCACGTCTACACTGTCAGGCTAAATAGATATATTATCACATCGACATTAAGTCGTAGTCTTTTTGAATCGGTTTGCAATTGGGAGTTTAATCGAGCATCTCAACCCCTAAAATCAACCAGAACACAATTTGGGTGCGACATATTATGCTCAACAAGACCCGGTTGATCAGTTTGTGCCATTTGCAAGGAAGATTTAGACAAGTCATTCGAGGATTTCCTACCTACGCAATTGTGCATGTAAAACATTTGAATATAGAGGTCCAGATAGCTCTCCACCGAACCTCCTCACTGGTTTTAACCGTCAACGTGTATCGGTTGCCCCTCAACGGGCAAAAATCGCGGCTCTCCTCCGATGAAGCACGGTGCAGATGATAAGCGGGGCCTCCAAAATCTTCCACCAGATGATCCAATCCACGTCAGCTATCTTCAAGCTTGTGGACATTAATTTGTTAGGGTTGTGGGTAGATATCTACTTTAGGTCATTTCTCTTGAGGGTAGTCATCTTTTGTAGTTTTAATTAGTTTTGGTGGTTACTTGTTTAGTTAGTGTTGTCTTTGTTATTTGTTTTCTATGCCTTTACCTATTATCTCTCGGTTATTGTTGTCTTTAAATGTGTTTTTTTACACCCCTTTTTACCCTTATGGTTATTCCCTCTCACTTTTGGCAATAAAGATTTTCTCCCAACTTGTACGGTCCCCTTTTACTTTCCAAAAATGTTGTTTTTTTCCTGTCTGTAGATAACGACTTACAAAATATTTTAATTACTATTTTTCAAAGTTTTCGAATTGATCCAGGTTTATTTGTAGTCAGGTGAGATATGATTTTCGTGAATATATTAGGGATTCTCCCTATGTTGGGTAAAAAGTTGTCATTTGAGGGTCATTTTACAAATCCTATGCCCATAGAAGCTCAATGATTGTCATAGCCGCGGAAAATTAGGTGGGCCATGTGTTTTAATATGCACGTAATAAAGAGGCCAGACTAAAAACAAGAAAAACTAAAGCTGCCCGTGAAAAGTTTAAAAAACTTTTTTAGATGTGGAATGAAGGAAATCTATTTTTTTTGCCCAATAAAATCTCCAAAAGTGTACTGACACGCATAAAAGAGTCTCACAAACTTTTAGCCTTCCCTTACTTTTTGTTCCTTCTGTTTGCACTCGCCCCTCAGCACCTTCCATTGGTCCAAAGCATGCCCGCGGTCATCCCGTGGCCGCAAAAAGTGGCCGTCGCGAAATTCGACCCCGAAATGACCACTTTTGGACAGCGGCGGCCAAGAGGCAGAGGTCGCAAAAGTCAAATTTTTTCATGCCCGAAACCGACGGGTTTTTTTTTTTTCAAAATCTGAGTAACCGACGCCCGACCGAATTTTGTCACGCTCCAAAATTGTTAACCGTTAACCGACCGTCGTTTACGAAAAAATAAATTAACCGAAACTCAATTTCTAGCAACCAACCGTGCCCGCCCGTAACCGAAAAGGTACAAAATTACAACGCTCATTGTTATTAACGTTAAGCATTTATTACACCGCGAATCGTAATCATCGTAAATAAATAACTAATGTTATCCATTCCAATGTAGTTTTTTTCGTTTTTTCAAAACAAAGTTGTACTCTATTGTAGTTTATCAACAACTCTAATTTAGGTTTCTGTCAATAATAATTATCCGCTTTACAGAATCTGACAAACGTACAATTTCACGTCATTATGACGTTTCCACTACGCGGTTTGTGAAAACGTACAATTTCACGTCATAACTATTGCGACGCTAATCATGATGCCACGTACTTCCACGATACCAAAAGTACAAAGAACAATAATGTTGGAAAAAAAAAGTAGAAAATTTTCATGTAATTTGAAATTTTGTTTGACCGACCGTAACTGACCGTTTTTTTTTTCCTGGTGAGTCAACCGACCGTAACCGCCCGACCCCCAAAATTGCAAACGGTCAACCGAAACCGTGACCGACCGTTGACCGACCGCCCGCGCCGGATCCGGAACGGATTAGGTTGCCAAATTTTGGGGGGCGGGCGGTTACGGTCGGTTGATTCACTTTGAAAAAAAAAACGGTCAGTTACGGTCGGTCAACCAAAAAACCAAAAAAAATGAAAATTTTGTACTGTCCCTATAATCCAACATTCTTGTACTTTGTACTCTTTGGTAGTGTTGGGTATCGAGGACCCATTGCCGATATTCGATATATATCGAATTTCAGGTACCCGATAATCGATATATCGCTTCGATATATCGAATTTCAAATTATCGCGATATATCGCCGATATATCGGCGATATATCGTATCGTCAATATATCGAGGCTAAAAAAAAAAATAAATCCCACAGGTTTTCAAAGTCTCGTGACTTCGGACAAAGTGACTGTAAAATCTTTGCCGGAAAGAAATAAGGTTTTTTCCTGAAAGTCAGCAGAGTGAAGGAGATCTCTGAGGTACATTGACGAGGTACACTTGTGAAGTACACGTACATCATACGCAAGTACGATTTTCCAGACGAAAAAGGTCGGTTTCCAGATATTCGATGATTTTTGAGATTTGGTAGTCAGCTTACGTGAAACCACTCATATCATAACACGTATGTAAAACTTTTTGACAAAAGATACGCGATGTACCCGAGACCTCTGTAATACATAAATTTTGCTGTCCGTACTATTACAGAGACCTCCTCGTGTAACCATACCCCAAATAATTAATTATTAGAATTTCAGAATTAGTACTTTTTTGTCGGTTACATTTTGCGGCGTCTACCTTTAAGTCACGGAACGAAAATCACGGCGTACGTGGCGTATTAGACAATTTGACTTTTTCGCTAAAATAACATATTATATAAAAAAATAATTTTTTTTTTTTAAAAAATACTATATATCGCGATATATATCGCGATGATTTATGTTGGTCTCGGTACGATATATCGAGGATCCTCCTCGATCGATATTCGATATATTGAATATCGAGATTATCGCGATATGAATCTACCCGATACCCAACACTACTCTTTGGCATCGTGGAAGTACGTGACATCATGATTCGAGTCGCAAATCTGACACGGTACTATTGTAGGCTATTTATTTCGCAAATAAAAGGGAACGCGACAAAGCGTCGCAAATCTGACACGGTACTGTAGTACACTGTTCATTTCGAAAATCTTAGGGAACGCGACAAAACGTCGCAAATCTGACACGTTATTACAATATTCATTTCGCAAATCTTAGGCAACGCGACAAATCGTAATTATTGGCTTATTCTGTCGTACATTGATTAATTTTGTACTTTTTCGGTTACGGGCGGGCACGGTTAGTCGCGAAAAATCAAGTTTCGGTTAATTTATTTTTTCGTAAACGACGGTCGGTTAACGGTTAACAATTTTGGAGCGTGACAAAACTCGGTCGGGCGTCGGTTACTCAGATTTTGAAAAAAAAAAAACGGTCGGTTCCGGGTATGAAATTTTTTGACTTTTGCGACCTCTGCCACTTTTGGACAGTGGCGGCCGCGGGGGGAGAGCAGGCAGTAAGTCCATTTTAACGTTTTTTAATTTAACACACGCGGTTAGTAAATTCGCGCTTTTGATTACTTTCTCGACCGTACCGTACCGTACGTCTAAGGCTGCTTTCCCACATTTGAAAGAAAATAAAAGACGGATTTCCGCAGACCAAACCCTAACGGAACTGAAAAACGGAACTGAGTGGACAAAGATTGCCACCTGGCTTTTGGTTTGGAATTTTCCTGTCAGTTTGACGTGGCGAGCTCGGAGCCCATGGCGCCTACCATGGTCATCGCGACAGTGCTGATGTTGGTGTGCCACGTGGCACTCGTCATGGGACAATTCATTGGAGAAATGCCGGAACCAGACAGTACGTTTTCCCCTCTTTAGACTTTCCTTTTTCTCCCTTCTTTTGTGCAGTCCATGTCTTCACACGTGCGAAAGGTATCTTTAATTCGCTCCTGTGACAGTTCTCTGTTGATGTCGATCCTGCTGCTGCAGAGTCGGCTCTGGAGGCGGTGAAGGCGGCGATTGTGAACAAGGACAACTTTCCTGAGATCAAATGTGGCGGAAATCCTTTCTCCTGCGATGATTCCGGTCGCGTGATTGGCGTGTGAGTGACAATCGATGCGCGCAATCTCTGCTGTCATGATTCCACACTAAATTGCATACGGAATCTCGCACTGAATTCTGATTCATAGGATGCGTGCACGCTCTGCCATAATGCGCCCTCGAGTTCGATGAGACAAGATGGTCGGAGAGGGGGGGAGAAGGAAAGGATTTCTTTTAAAGTCCTTTGAGAGGGGGGTGCAGATATTTGGACAGCCGAGGACTAGGCGGGAGCATTGCGGCGGAGATAGGCAACCTCACACGATTGAAGATATTGTGAGTGGAAACTGGAATAGGGGATGCATTTGATGCGCAAAAGTCACGATGGAAGAGGAGCGGTGGGAGGGAGGGATGGGGTGGGGTAGGGTGGGATGGGTGGGGGGAGGGAGAGGGAAGGGGAGATAGAGGCATCGAGATGGAAATCGGTGTTGGGTGAAAACACCACATTCAATCATACTTTTACCTATTTTTCCTGTGGGATGAATTTTTCATTGATTCTGCATATTATAATGTTTTTGTCATGGAGGATAAAGGTGGGAGAGTGAGATTGTGACAAAAGCTATTTGGTGTTAAAAAAATGTGTGTTGTAAATATGCTTTTCCATTTCTTTTAAAAAATTTTAAGATTTGATTTGGCAGGGGATGGATAATAAAATACAATACAGTGGCAACAATAAAAAAAAATAAAAAGAAGTCTCATGGAAGTTTGAAAGTAAGCGCGGACAATTGATAGACCAGCTGGAGGGGTGGGTGTGTGGGGTGTGAATGTTCAATGCCACAGATATCTATTTTACAACCAGTTGAGTGGAAGCATTCCATCGTCCATCGGTCAACTCACATCCCTCCAATACTTGTAAGACACGTGACACTAATGAAAAACTTTAAATAAATATGGAATGGGAACTAAGAATATGGATGTGAATGTGAATGTGAAAATGAATGTGAATATGAATGTGAATATGAATGTGAATGTGAATGAGAATGTGAATGTTGATATGAATGTGAATATGAATGTGATTATGAATGTTAATGTGAATATGAATCTGAAAAAGAATGTGCATATGAATGTGAATGTGAATGAATGTGAATGTGAATATGAATGTGATTGTGAATGTGAATGTGAATATGAATGTGATTGTGAATGTGAATATGAATGTGATTGTGAATGTGACTATGAATGTGAATGTTAATATGAATGTTAATCTGAACATGACTGTGATTGTGAATAGGAATGTTAATATGAACGTGAATATGAATGTGAATATGAATATGAATATGAATATGAATGTGAATACGAATGTGAATGTGAATGTGAATATGAACGTGAATGTAAATATGAATGTAAATATGAATGTGAATGTGAATGAGAATGTGAATGTTAATATGAATGTGAATATGAATGTGATTATGAATGTTAATGTGAATATGAATGTGAATGTGAATATGAATGTTAATGTGAATGTGACTATGAATGTGAATGTAAATATGAATGTGAATATGAATATGAATATGAATGTGAATGTGAATGTGAATGTTAATATGAATGTTAATCTGAACATGACTTTGAATGTGAATATGAATGTGAATATGAACTTGAATATGAATGTGAATATGAATATGAAAATGAATATGAATGTGAATATAAATGTGAATGTGAATGTGAATATGAATGTGAATGTAAATATGAGTGTAAAATGAAAATGAATGTGAATGTGAATGTTAACGTGAATGTTAATCTGAACATGAATATGAATACGAACGTGAATGTGAATATGAACGTGAATATGAATGTGAATGTGAATATGGATGTGAATATGAATTTGAATATGAATGTGATTGTGAATGTGAATATGAATGTGATTGTGAATGTGACTATGAATGTGAATGTAATTATGAATGTGAATATGAATGTAAATATGAATGTGAATGTGAATGAGAATGTGAATGTTAATATGAATGTGAATATGAATGTGATTATGAATGTTAATGTGAATATGAACGTGAATGTGAATATGGATGTTAATGTGTATGTGACTATGAATGTGAATGTAAACATGAATGTGAATATGAATATGAATATGAATATGAATGTGAATGTGAATGTTAATATGAATGTTAATCTGAACATGACTTTGAATGTGAATATGAATGTGAATATGAACTTGAATATGAATGTGAATATGAATATGAAAATGAAAATGAATGTGAATATAAATGTGAATGTGAATGTGAATATGAATGTGAATGTAAATATGAGTGTAAATATGAATATGAATATGAATGTGAATGTGAATGTTTACGTGAATGTTAATCTGAACATGAATATGAATACGAACGTGAATGTGAATATGAACGTGAATATGAATGTGAATGTGAATATGGATGTGAATATGAATTTGAATATGAATATGAATATGAATATTAAAATGAATATAAATATGAGTGTGAACATGAATGTGAATGAGAATGTGAATATGACTATGAATGTGAATGTAAATATGAATGTGAATGTGAAAATGAATGTGAATGTGAAAATGAATGTGAATGTGAATATGAATCTGAATATGAATATGAATTTGAATATGAATATGAATGTGAATATTTATGTGAATATGAATATGAATGTGAATGTGAATGTGAATCTGAATATGAATATTAATGTGAATATGAATAAATGAATATGAATGTGAATGTGAATGTGAATATGAATGTGAATGTAAATATAAATGTAAATATGAATGTGAATAAAAGATCTGATTCCCGGAGATAAAGACGAGGGAAATTCGTGCAAACCTCTTCTCACATGTTCAAACATCGACTATGTGAACACACGCTATACCGGGTACACTATGGGAAATTTGTACCCAAATAAGAGTTATTGATAAACTATATATATATATATAATTTTGAAAAAATTGACAATCCAAAATTAGCGTTAATAACGCTAATTATTGTTTGGCCCTAATTATTTCATAACGCTCATAGCGATTCACGGTGTAGCTTGGCTAATTACGAGACCGTTTGGGCGGGTGGGTGTTGGTGGGGTGTGAATCTTCGATGCCACAGGTATCTATTTAACAACCAGTTGAGTGGAAGCATTCCATCGTCCATCGGTCAACTCTCATCCCTCCTACACTTGTAAGACATGTGACACTAATGATAAACTTTTATTTAATATGTAATGAGAACTAAGAAAAATAATTACTAAATTTTTTTATTACTATTTGATACAAGAATTACTTACATGCATATTTAAATATAATTGTTTAAACCATAAAAAACAATAATTACCAATAACCAGGCATTGTAATAAACACAACAATTAATTATGTCAATGAGGCAAATAATGATCGAAAAGTAATAATGGTAAATTAAAGTAGTGAAAAGCTAACGATTATAGTTAATATTTATACTTATTCATAGTAATGGTATTACCAAAATAAAAATAATATTTATTTGTAACATTAATTGATGCCAACAATAATAATGCTAATAATGATTATCTGCAACAATACCGACAATATCTAGTAAGAATCAAAAATTATGATAATTAATGATATGAATAATAAAAACAATAGTTATTAAAAAATAATACAAAATAAAATAATTTTATGTATTAATAATCATTAATATGTAATAATAGTTAAAATTTAGTAGTAAATTTTAAAAATTAAAAATATATTAGTCAATAACAATACAAGTATATTAGTCAATAAGAATTACTACTACTTTTTTTGTTTAGTTTCAACTATTAATAATAAGAAGTAATATTTGTAGTTAGTAATAATAATCATTAAGAACAATAATAACAGTGATTTAGAATAATAAAAGTATGATAAATAATTAATAACTATAAGAAGAAAGTTAATGAAGGCATTGATGATAAATATTTATAGTACTAACAACACTGAAATTAAAAAGCAATACTTATGTTTAAAAAAAAAAAAAAAAATATATCAAAACTTAAATAATAAACGAATAATAATCAAAAATAAATAAGAACAGCAAAAATAGTGAATATGAATGTGAATATGAATGTGAATGTGAATTTCAATATGAATGATATGAATGTGGATGTGAATGGGAATGTGGATGTGAATGGGAATGTGGATGTGAATGTGAATATGAATGTGAATATGAATGTGAATATAAATATGAATGTGTATTTGAATGTGAATCTGAATATGAATGTGATTCTGAGTATGAATATGAATACGAATGTAAATGTGAATAGGAATGTGAGTGTGAATGTTAATGTGAATATGAATCTGAATTTGAATATGAATATGATTTCGAATAGGAATATGAATATGATGTGAATGTGAATGTTAATCTAATTAGGAATGTGAACATAAATGTGAGTATGAATGTGAGAGTGAAAGTGAATATGAATCTGAATATGAATATGAATATGAACTTGAATGTGAATGTGATTGTGAATGTGAATGTGAATATGAATGTGAATATGAATATGAATATGAATATGAATATGAATATGAGAATAAACATAGAATATTGAATATGAGAGTGAACAGAAATATAAATATAATTAAAAGCACATCCATCTTGGCACATAAAAACATGCCATGGCTAATTGAAGCTAGCACAAAAACGAAATAAAAACATGAGATGATAAAACTAATAAAACTTATCTAATCAATATTCATTCTATCTTGGCTTTAAATATCTTAGAAATGAAGTGTAAAATCCATTCAAATAAGATTTTAAATAGATCGAATGTAACATCAATAAAACCATAATAAAATGATATTGTAAACATAATGACATTAAGATAACAACTATGTTCTTAATAAATGAATAGATATCCCGCATTACCAAGTATTTGAGATAATAAAATTATGTTAACAATAACAACAATATATTATTTTAGAAATAATGACAATTAATAATACTGAATGCCCCAGCACACAATATAATTTATATTGTTAATAAACAAAATAACGCTATACTTTAATAAATAATCTCAAATAATGAAAACAGCTAATATATTTCATAATAAAAAAGCTATATAAACAAATAATAACAAAATAAAAATAAACCATAACAAATGTAGATAAGAACATATAAGTGAACAGTATTAATATTAATGATAAATATTGATAAAAATCATAGATAAAATCATAAGATTTGTAGTTTCAATAAAAACGATGATAAATGTAGGTGTATAATGATCGCGACCCGATAAGAATAATTTCTATAAATAATTAATAATATTTAATAGTTATGAGTGTTTATATAAATAACAAATTTTGATAATAGCGACTAACATTTATTAATAATCCAAATTAATAGTAATAATTAGTAATAGTTATTTTTCAATATTAATAATCCGCAACGGAAATTTTAGTTATTTAGAGTAACAAGTAACAACATTTATTAGTGACACCAGTAGTTGATTATCATTAATAGTTAATAATAGCTATATAAATAATAGTAAAATACATATGAATAAATAACAATAAGTAAAAATACTGTTTATAATAACAAGAATCATTAATCGTAATATTAAATAAAACTATTTATAAGTCACCCTAGAAAATCCTAGTTTAGCGTGCTTCTAGAGCATACAAAAAGAGAGGGAGAAAAAAGGGGCGGAAGGAAATTATTAATGTGATTTTTTTAAAAGGGGTTTGAGGGTTTGTTCTAGGGGTCTCATAGAGTGTTTGAAAGCTACACCGCAAATTGCTATTAACGTTAATAACGCTAATTCGGTGCCCCCAAATTTTGACCCTCAGCCAAAATAGAATAAATAACTCTAAATGTTTTTTAACTTTAATGTAGGTAATGTCGAATTAGCGCTAAACAACTCTAATTTGGACTGTTTTAAAATAGTGTGGTGTACGAAATGCGTTAGTCTGTACTAAAAATGCTCATTATTTTATACAATTGTACAAAAAGTGCGTCAGCTAACGGCGTCGACACCGGAAAGCCGACACCGGAAAGTGAGTACGTCGATACAAAAAGATTTGATTCCCAGAGATAAAGACGAGGAAAAATCGCGGGAACTTGTTCTCACATGTTCAAACATCAACTATGTGAACACACGCTATACCGGGTACACTATGGGAAATTTGTACCCAAATAAGAGTTATTGATAAACTAAATATATATATATATTTTTTGAAAAAATTGAAAATCCAAAATTAGCGTTAATAACGCTAATTATTTTTTGGCCCTAATTATTTCATAACGCTAATAGCGATTCACGGTGTAGCTTGGCTAATGACGAGACCGTTTGGGCGGGAGGGTGTTGGTGGGGTGTGAACGTTCAATGCCATAGACTTCTATCATACAACCAGTTGAGTGGAAGCATTCCATCGTCCATCGGTCAACTCACATCCCTCCAGTTATTGTAAGACATGTGCCACAAATGATAAACTTTTAATAAATATATAATGAGAAATAAGAAAAATAATTACCAAAAATAGCATTATTAAGAAAAATAATTACTAAATTTTTTTATTACTATTTGATACAAGAATTACTTACATGCATATTTATATATAATTGTTTAAACCATAAAAAACAATAATTACCAATAATAACCAGGCATTGTAATAAACACACAACAATTAATTATGTCAATGAGGCAAATAATGATCGAAAAGCAATAATGGTAATCTAAAAGTATTGAAAAGTTAACAATTATATTTCGTAGTTATACTTATTTGTAGGAATGCTATTACCAAAATACAAATAATATTTGTGAGTAGCATTAATTTATAACAACAATAATTAGTGCTTATAATGATTATCTGCAATAATACCAACAATAATTTGAGTTAATATTAATCTACAACAACAACAACCAATTTCTAATAATACTTACTAGTAAGAATAAAAAATTATATTAATTAATGATACGAATAAAAAAAACAATAATTAATAAATAATGATACAAAATAAAAAAATTTGTGTATTTATAATGATCAATGATAATATTATGTACTTATAGTTAAATTGGTAGTAAATAATATAATTTAAAAATATATTAGTCTACAATAATATAAGTATTTTAGTCCCTAAGAATAACTACTGTTTTTTTTGTTTAGTTTCTATTGAATTAATGGCCATGAAAGGCCAATTCCTATAATAGATTGATAGAGTGAGCTTATATCTCATTGGGCATTCCTGTCGGAGGAGATTTTATTGAGAGTCGTGTTGGCATCAAGAGGAGAAGGCACAGGATTGCAACCGATCATGTCAAAATGCTAAAGTAGGTCGAGAACGTAATGCTCTTCATTTGCAAAATGTGTGCAAACCTTTGACGTAAAATAGTGATGCCTAAACAGCTGTCAAGATCTCCAAAATCGGTCATTGGCTAATAGGAGGAAAGAATGCCCTTGATTTGGTGAATGGAGGATTTACTAGCACATGCTAAAATTTAATCATCAACATAAATAATAATAATGATGAGCTGGTCACCACTACCGCTAATATAAATTCTGAGATCGACATAAATAATAATAATGATGAGCTGGTCACCAGTACCGCTAATATAAATTCTAAGATTTGTAGTAACTTCCCTAAATCCTTTTTTAATTGATACTGCAACAATGGTTTGATGCCACGTCTGTGGCGCCTGTTTAAGACCATAAATAGACTTACGCAAATGATAGACAAGAGTTGCCATTATAAGGACAATGTAAGGAAGTTTTTCCATAAAAATATCTTCTGGAAAAATACCTTGAAGAAAAGCAATTTTGACGTCAAGCTGCTGTAATTCCCAATCATGAAGGGCGACCAAAGACAAAATCGTACGGATGGAGTCAAATTTGGCGACAGGAGCAAACGTTTTGTTGAAGTCAACGCCCTCCGTTTGTAAGTTGCCCGTAGTGATAAGGCGTGCTTTATAACGATTGACAAATTTATCGGCCAACCATTTAATTTTTGAAATTCTGTGAACTCCGTTGACCCACAGAATGAGCAGCCTATATAAAGCCTCTACAATAATATTTGCCCCTTCCTCTTCCCAGCTTAATAAGTGCCGCCCTGGCACACAAATATTCAGACCACCCTCACCCCTGTGAGAACAAGACTCCCTTGAGTCAAACGCAAAAAGAGTCACTGGATTTGGTCCCCTAAGCAAGAAGTTATGGCTTGTCAAAGATGACCTTTATAGTTACAAGCTCTCTTAGAGAAAGGCACCTAAATATCACTAAATCTTGGTCTGCTACTCACGACTACCTACTACTAAGCCATAGTCCAATAAAAACACTATATAGTACAACAAGGTAGAATGGGCGATGTACCTATTGTACGGCCATTGTACGACATGGTTTATAAGGTGACACCTGTCAAAATCGGGAGCCATGTTTCCACCTCCCATCTTCTTTGGTATCAAACAATATGGCGTCACGTGGCGCCGTGTGACGCTATCTCCGAATGCAGCCAAAAGCTCACTTCGCATGGCGGCTACAATGCCGGCCGTCCGATCAAAACATGTTTTACATAGTTCAGATTCGAGTACATGCATGAATTGTTCATTTTTGTTAGTTTGGTGTTAATTAACCGTCGCGTCATGTTTTTATATCTTTGGAACCCCTCACGTGTATCGTTTTGATAATGACTTAGCGGCTAGAGCTAACGACTACATAGAGGTCCACAAACCCAAGTTCAAATCTAGAAATCTAGTTCAAATCAAATCTAGGCAGCATTTCGGTAAAATCTCATCTACTTGAAAATCTGCCACTTTCTAAATATGGCGGCAGCCATGGCGCGCCTTTGATCTTCACTCTCTCTCTTTAAAGTAAAACTAACATAGAGAAGTGAACTAAAAATTACCTCTTTTCAACACTCCCCTTAATTCCTAGTCACTTTTCAATTTTAATCCACAGTTTTCTTTGCAATAAATCAACTTAGCTCAAGGCATTGGTTTTGTCATCATGTCTGCAATCATTTCTCCATCAGTGTTATGAACCAGTTTAATAATTTTA
>JBBHKE010000304.1:22500-32860 GCA_037447655.1 Zygnema cylindricum | reverse complement strand
AGAGGGAGGGAGAGAGAGAGAGAGGGGGGGAGAGAGAGAGACCTGTATCGTATATGGTCCTCTCTTTCTCTTGCTAAGTTAAACAGCTCTTGTAAGGTTCGATAATTGACGCCTCGATTATTTGGCGGTCCCTCCATTGTAAATGTCTTTCCCGTACCCGTTTGTCCGTATGCAAAAATACAAACATTGTAACCATCCAGTACGGATGTCACAATGGGGGAGGTATCCAAAAAGACATCCGCTGCATAAATAAACTGTGAAAATTATTATTATGGAGTAAAAAAATACGTTGAATAAATTCAGAACAAATTGTGTTCACAGAATTACAAAGATAACTATTTCCTTAATTAACCAGGTTTCTTCCACTCTTTAATCTAAGTACAATATTTATCCACTCTTCAATCCAACATCCCATTGTTTTTTAACCCAAGTACAATGATCTTCCACTCTTTAACCCGAGTACAATATCTCCCACTCTTTCATCTTGTACCACTCATTAATACGGGAACCCTAGACTAGCAGACAGAGAGCAAGAGAGGGCGAGAGAGAGAGGTAGAGAGAGGTAGAGGGTGAGAGAGAGGTAGAGAGAAAGACTCAGACTAGCAGCAAGCTAGAGATTGAAAGGATGAATTTAGGGTTTGGTAAGGTTTTGCAAATGCAAAAAAAACCTAGACCTACATTGACTATCTTCTGGAGCAAAAGTTCTGTCAAATTTGAAAACTTTTCGAACTCCATTTCCTGCCCGAATGTTTACTTCTGTCCCACCATCTCGATCTCCTTCAAAATCTGCGATCGAAATGGCACCTGCCTCTATTTCTTCGCTATTTAAGGGACGGCACCGGCAAAATACTCGAATATTTCCTGTAAAAAGCGTGTGTTTTCAAGGGCTTTTTAAGGGTTTTGGGGGCCTCAAAGGGTCTGGCATTTGGGTTAAACATGTATTTATAGCAGCAGGTAAAAGAAAAACAGGCAGAACTACAGAACATTTTAGAGATTGGAGCTTGTTTTAAAAAATAAAAGAAGAGGACATTATAAAAAACAAAAGGTCAAACGAAAGAGAAAAACGAACAAAGAAAAAAGAAAAGAGGAAAAGACTGCAGACCTTTCAGCTCCAAAACCTGATTATAAAGCCTACGTCTTTCCGTCATTTCCGCAACATACCGTCGTTTTAAATCTGCATTCTCGTTTTCTGTTTCAACCATCCTCCAAAAGTCCCCAAAAAAAAGAATTATGAAAATGAAAAAATGGATTATAAAAATGAAAGAAATGATAACAGTGAGACAGGTTATCAAACTGAAATTCGACACAAAAAACACAATGAGACAGATGACGCTTGCATTCTTCCTTGCAAAAGAAAATAAAATTGCCCGTTGTAAAATAAGAATCAATTTTTCTAACATTGTTCATTCTGAAGTTGAAGGAGATAAAAAATTTGTACAGCACAAGTTAAGTACGTCAATAATCTTCATGACAAAGCTGCAAAGGGAAGACAGATTGATAAATAACACAGACATCCTTCTTCGTCGCATCTCTCCCCTTCCTCCCTCTCCTCCCTCTATCCTACCATCCCTATCTCCCTCCTTCCCTCCCTCCCTCTCTCCCTCTCTCGCAATCTTGTCTCATCTCCAGAATACAGGAAACAAAGGAATGCATACATTGTCACTTGCAAGAGAGAAGCAAAATCCATGATCACAATGGGGAAATGCAGATAGAAAAATAGAAAAGAAAATAAATATATATGTGTCACCTATATTCCTTAGCACAAAAAATCAGTACACTGCATGAAGTAGAAAACCTAAAACATGGTCGACAAAACTCACCCAACGGTTTCATAGCTTCCGCCAAAGTTTCATTCCACTTGGCTTTCTCCTCTTTCAAGGATATAAGTTTTGCATTTATCTCAGATTCCTTTTGTTCATTGACCCTTCTGGAAGCCTGCAAAAGCAATAAAAAATTATAAACGATCGGGTATTAAAAATCATGCAATTAACATGTGACAAACTGCCACAAGGAAATGTTCCTTTGAAACATATCGATAATTAACCCTTGGCTGTATATTCAGTAGATGTTATTCCGGTTCATCGTCTACAAATACTTTTATAACGATAGATGATAATTTAAAAAAGATTCAGGCTTTTAGGAAGGAATAAGGGATCCAACCTCAAGCTCCTCTTCCATTTCTTGTCGAAGTTTCTCAATTTCAACTTCTTTCTCCTGAAGCTCCTCTTCCATTTTCTGTTGAAGGTTCTCTAATTCAGCTTCTTTCTCCTCAATGACTTTGCCTGTTTGTACAAAAAGAGAACATTATGAGCAAAAAAATGCAGGAAAGTCGGAAACATATCGATTGTGAACACAAACAATAGCAAAATATCATGTATAGCCCTCGTATAAAACTGAAACTTCACGACAACAAAAAGCTATCCACAACAAAAAGGTATCCAGAAACTTACTATGCAAAATTTGTAAGCTTTCTTACAAACCCAAACGAATTCAAATGCAGATTAGTTACAGGATGGAAGTGATTTCATTACCAAGAGTATCAATAGTTTTTGATTTTGCCAAATAATCAACCTCGATCGATTTTAGCTTCTCTTCAAGTTCGCTTTGATATGTAGCATTTTCCAACAACCTCTTTTTTAGAGCTGCTCTTTTACTTTCGGATTCTTTCAGTCTCCGTTCCAATTTTCTTTGTTTCTCCTTTATCTGTAAACCGTAACATCAACCAACCAGTAGATTTGTCTGTTAAAGTCTTTTCAAAAAGGAGTAAATCATTAAAATTTTCTGGCCTGGTAACTTCTGCATTTAAATACACGACACAAAAACGACTCGTACATCCAAGAGGCAACAGCAACAAAGCGAAAAAAGGACTTTTCATCAGTCATTTGTTACTATCCCTGCCTTATCAGAAAAACAATCAACACTACAAATGACTGACTTTGTGACACTACCTCTCCCACTCTCTCTTCCTCTCCCTCTCCATCTACCACTCCTCCCTCTGTACTCTCCCGCCTTCCCCAACTCCCTCACTCCCTCCCTTTCCTTCACCTCCGGCTGCCTGGAGCTCTCAACTTTCTCCAAGGAGCCGGGCACTCTTTGTGATTGCCGCGTCTATGGCAACATGCTATCGACTCTCTCCCACTCTTTCTCTCTCTCCATCTACCACTCCCTCCCTCCCGCCCACCTCAACTCCCTCCATCCCTCCCTTTCCTTCACCTCCGGTTGCCTGGAACTCTCAACTTTCTCTGAGGAGTCGGGCACTCTTTTTCTCTGGCGACATACTATCGACTCTCTCCTACTCTTTCTCCCTGTCCCTCTCCATCTACCACTCCCTCCCTCCCTCGTTTCTCGCCCTCCCCAACTAACTCCCTCGCTTTCCCTCACCTCCGGTTGCCTGGAGCTCTCAACTTTCTCCGAGGAGTCGGGCACTCTTTGTGTTTGCTGCGTCTCTGGCGACATACTATCGACTCTCGATTTAATCGAATTGATTTGTGACATCACCGATTGCCGGTTTGTTTTGGCGGCCATCAACCAAGAAAGGATAGATTGGGAGGAGGGTGTCTTGGAGCCTGTACACACAATATCTAAAAAAGACAGACATAGGAGAGAGGAGAGAGGGGGAGAGAGAGGGGGAGAGAAGGGGGGGAGAAGGGAGAGAGAAGGGAGCAGGAAGAGGGAGAGTGAGGGAGAGAGAGAGACAGAATGTTTGAGAAGGTTAGAATACGGGAAATTCAAAAATGAGAGGAAACGATGGGGTGTGGCACTGCTAAAAACTGTACGAAAAGGAATACAAAGGAAAAAAAAGAAGGAAATCATTAGGGCTGTTATTAATATGTCATTAGTACAATATGGTTAGAATATGGGAGGTCACGAATGAGAGATGATAGATCTGGATGAATTAGACTTACAAAAAGATGTTTCTGGACTAAAGCAGACTAAAGAACTAAAACAATAGACACAAAAACGAAAAGAAAAGGGTCCTAAAAACTAATATAAACCAAACGGGTAACCATAAACTAAAAAATGTTCAAACAGTAAAGCATAGAAGCACAGTCTATGATTGCTTAACAGAAACGAAACCCAAATCAATATACAGAATCAGTAGGAGAATGATATCTTCATCTCAAATTCAAAACTCATTCATGACAGTTGTTGGATTAAAGTTTGAAAGCTTGTGGTTTTCCAAAGAAACACCAAAAAAAAACTGAAACTGTTAACTGGAAGTGAAAGCTCAAAACTGAAATTGAGAGCTGAACTGAATGCTGAAACAAAAACTAAAACTGAAAACTGGAAAACAGAAAACTCACCAATCTCTGGAATATCGACAAGTGCTTCTGAAGAAAAGTCCAAATCACTTCCTCCAAAAGCTGGATCCCCAACATCAGAAAAAAACAGAAACTGACAAATGAAACTGAAACTGAAAGCTCAAAACTGAAATTGAAAGTTGAACTGAATCCTGAAACAGAAAACTGAAAACTGGAGCTGACAACTCAAAACTGGAAAACAGAAAACTCACCATTCGCTGGAATATCGAGAGGCAGGTTTTTGCCAGATAACCGCTTGATATAATCTGTTTCTGAAACAATTTCCCGATTACTTCCTCCAAAAGCTGAGTCCCCACAATCTGACTCTACAGCTGTCTTATAGGTTTCCCAAGACTCGACCAAACTCTTCTCTTGCCTTCCTACGCTCCTCCTTTGTCTCCCCAATTCTTGATAAAGGGACCGCGTCGGTGTTGCCATTATGGACTTCTTCTTTTCTGACACTCCCAAAGATTGCCATGAATGAAGCTCTTGTGAGATAACGGGCGTCTTTTTTGCCATGTTTTTTATATCGCCTGATTCGTTATCCAAGGATTCAACTGAAACCACATTTTCCAAAATGTGAGGGATGACAGATTGAGATATTATTTGAATTGCATCCGGCTGAGAAGCCATACGTGATTGTATCGCCGACTCCTCCTCCCCCCTTCCCATTCCTGTGTTAATGTTAAGTTCCTTTATTTTTTCTCTCTCAAGCCCCAGGACCTCCGATTTGATTATATCTTCCCTCATTCCCTTAGTTAGATTTATCTCTCCATTATTGCTTCCGATACTTGCTTGTCTACTCAACAATAACTCTCCCTCTCCCTCCCTCTCCTTAAACAAAATTTGACCAGAGGTCGGGAGGTTTTCTGGACCCCAACTATCTCCCTTTGAGTTTGTCTCCAAGTCCAAATTATCCTTTCTCCTTTTTTCTAATGTGGTATTTGATAATACATTTGATACAAATTGCGGGGGAATCTTTATAGGGAGACATGGGGATGAAGTATTTTCTTCACAATCTCTTACTCCTCTTTCAAAATTCATAGTAGGGCTAGTGACAGCTGGCATTTCCATGGATAAATCATCCAAAAATGGTGTATGTTTTTCACCTTTTCTTGCGATTTTAAACTCCATTGGAGAGTTCACAGCTGGCATTTTCATAGAAGAATCGTCAAAATATTCTCCATGTTTTTCCACTTTTATTGTGATTTTAAACCCCTTAGAAGGGCTGGCAGGCGGCATTTCCATGGGAAATCCATCGTCCAAAAATAGTACATGTTCTTCAAATTTCTTATTTACATCAGTAATTTTTTCTATCTCTCCTTCTCCTCCCATTTCCGCTCCCTCTCCCTCTCTTTCTAAAACCATCAGTAATTTTTCTTCTTGACCTTGATATACTTCCAAAAAAAATCTCCAAAAATAAAGGAAAGTTAACAAAAATGACCGAAAAATGTGAAAAAAAAAATTACCAAAACAGTTGTACTGACACTATCTTCAGCAATCTGGACCTATTTCCTTCAAAGTCAGGTTAGTTGCAGCAACGTTAGTTTTAAGAAGAGAACATAACCAGTAAAAAAGAAGTTGAAAAAAATAAAAGAATGGCAAAATTAATTTCGCAAACAGCAGCTGGTTGTGGCAATTTGTATCTTTGAAGGATCGAAGCACAGCAGCCGAGAGAAAATTAAACAAAAAGAGTAGGAATCTGAAATGAGCACAACAGTACAGTACATGATAAGACATTCAATAAAGCTTTACAGCAAGAAACGTCAAACATATTTGACAGCCGTTCAGAATACGTACTGTTCTAACTTATCACTTCAGCTGAAAATCAGACGGCTACATATTGATTATGCATAATAAATTTCTTGAAGTGAAACGTTAGAATCGGACAAGTTTTAAACAGGGTGTGGCGTGACTGATCTCTCAGGAGAGCCGTTGGATCTGGACATATAATCATCGGGTAAAGAAGGGATCGGCAAGCCCAACGGCCAAATGTCGTGACACAGACTCAGACTTTTCAATAGAGACTCTCATTTAACAACGTGAACATAGATTTCTACTTTAAATTGTGACCGTCAATCGAGTAAAATATACTTAAAGTGCGCTGGAAGTTATCAGTCTAAAGTCTAAACACATAATTGATGAATTGTCCAACCAAAAAGGTTAAATTTCCTGCTCATTTAACTACTGTAACATCCACCGATACATGAGATCGGACGGACATAAATGTGCGCGTCTTGTCAACAACGTACGAACAGATGAAACAAAAGATTGTCGCCGCAGAGGCTGGTGTACGAAACCTTCGAAATTTTGAATATTCCCCCCCCCTCATGAAACGGAACTGTAACGGGATTATGGTTATTTACATGTATCTCCATCATTCAAAATTTTAAACGGTTAGTTACTTCCGTACGAGACAGCACAAATTTGAATCAACGGCTAAAATGAGTTGTCATGATTTTAACCACAAATGTACGATACGGGATCTGAGTCTCCATTGGATGACAAACGATTTAAAGCTTTCACTTTTCCACAAACTTTGGAGATTAAAGTACAAATGCGTTTTCAAATTTCAAGTTTTCATCTGACCGTTGGATCTTGAATGAAGACAGGACCCGCCAAAATTCCACCAGCTGGCGAACTCCTTTTACCACAAACTGCCACGTGGTTCGAATAGCGTCACATATCGCACTATATCGAGAGACGACTTCTGCCGATACATTGCAACCGATTATCGACTCACCTACCTTGCCGAAACCCTAATACGAGCGGGAGTCTGAAAAAGAGAGAGGGAGTGAAAGAAAGATGGAGACTAGAAGGTGATTAAACAGCACCCGTGGATGTTTAAACGCAAATACTTGAATCTCCAATTCCTACAAGCTTTAACTCCAACAGAGTGGATCTTCTTGTTCATTTTCCTTACCAAGATTGGAGACTGTTTCTTGTTTAAGCCTTCGACTACCAATTTTGTTTCAAATCTTTCATAACTTTCTTGCAGTGGTCATGATAATGTTGTCGATATCATGTACTCAATTAATTTTTCCACTCAAATTATGTAAAAGGTCCTTAATTCAATGAGTTAGAATAACTGGTCATTAAAACGAGTCAGGTTATAAAAAAAATGATGAGATAGGATTCAATTGGAAAATGCTAAAAATTGAGCATTTGAAGATAGGCTGTAATATATGTACTATGAAATTAAAACTGAGCTTTTTCGTTCCATGTATAACCCACACACTTTCCGTGTACATCAAGATTGTGGTAAAAAGATAACAAAAAAAACATAGGTTTTTTTTACTTTTGCCTTTCTTATTGGAAGTTAAAAACATTTTTTGTTTTCTTCCGTTCAATTATTCATTTAGGTTACGAAACTCAACAGTATTTCAATCCACACAAATCCCAATGGAAAATGAAGACGCAGAAAAATAAGTTCCATAAAGACAAATATACACATGCCCTCCACCAAAAAAAAGAGAAAAAAAAAAAAAAAAACGAATCATGCAAAACATTTAACATTGAATTTTGGGCACAATGGTGCCCATCACTATTAAAAAATAGAGAGAAGAAAAAGGAACATAAAAAAGTAAAAAAGTAAACAGAATTGCATACATTAATCACTACTCTCCCACCCTCCCTCTCCTTCCTCAAATCTGACCTTACCCTAAAAAAATACAGTATTCCCGAACTTTAAAAACTTAACATTTCAAATCTTGACTTTTCAAATTTAGCCTCTGAATCTTAAATTTTAAAATCTTAAGGAAAACGTAACTTTCCAAATCTTTCAAAAAAAAATTATATAATTAACTTACAACAATAGGTTTTGTCGAAGAAGTCCCGTTGCAAGAAGAAGATATGGGATTTTCTGTACCACTACCACCACTCTCTCCCTCCACTCCCACTTGTTTACTACCACTCTCTCCCTCTTCCCCCCCCTCTGCTCCAAATTTTCTCTTACCACTCTCTCCCTCTCCTCCCACTTCTCTACTACCACTCTCTCCCTCGTCGCCCAATTTCCTACTACAATTCTCTCCCTCTGCTTCCAATTTTTTAAAACCATTCTCTCCCTCTACTCCCAATTTCTCTCCTCCTCTTTTTTTACTAATTCGACCTGCCCTTTCTAATCGTCCATCTAATAACATATAAGCAGGTTTATATTTCGGAGGTTCTAATGGCAAAAACCCATTTATACCATTCATATTTGAATTAGTATTTTCTTCCAATATAGAATTTCCCTTGGAGATTGTATTTCCGTCCAAAATTTCGTTCGTATTTTCACTTGTCCCCAATTTTTTCCCGTTCCCGTTTGCAATCGAGTTTCCATTTCCATCACCATCTCCATTTGTATTTCCATTAGTATTTGTATTTGTATTTGAATTCGTATTTGAAATTGGAATCACATTTGTGTTTGATAAAAGACTGGAAAATGAATTCGAATTTGAACTTAAATTTGAATTTGTTTTGTCTTTTTCCGAATGAAAAACTTCTCCACTTTGTATTCTTAGTGCCTCGTTTGGTAAAGTATTGTAAATGTTTCCGATGGATGTGTACCTATTTCAAATTAAAGAAAAACAAGAAAAACCAAGAAAACTCCCATTGTCAGTATTTGAGAGCTCTCTCTTAATCCCTCTCCCTCACCCTCTCCCTCACCCTCTCCCTCGCCCTTTCCCCCTCGCCCTCTCCCACTTCCCCTCCCCACTCCCTCTCCCTCTCTCTCCTTCTTCTTTCTCTCCTTCTCTCTTTCTCACTCTCCCTTCCTCTCGTTCCCTCCCTTTACCCCTGTCTGTCCCTCTCCCATCCCCCCCTGTCTGTCCCTCTCAAATCCCCCCTGTCTGTCGACCTCCCATCCCCCCCTGCTCCCTCTCCCTCTCCCTTTCCCTCCCTCCTCTCCCCCTTACCCCCCCCGTCTCCCTCTCCTCTCCCCCTCCCTTTCTCCCTCCCCCCTTTTATCCCTCTCCATCTCTCTCCTCCTCCCTCCCTCTCCCTTTCCCCCTCTCACCCTCTCCCTTTCCCTCTCTCTCCATCTCCCTCCCTCTCTTTCCCTCTCCCTTTCCCCTTCCCCATCTCTCCCTCTCGCTCCCTCCCTCTCATTCCCTCTCCGCCTTCCCTCTCTCTCCCTCCTCTCTCCCTCTCTCTCCATCTCCTCTCCCCCTTCCCTCTCCCTCCCTCTCCCTCTCCCTTTCCTCTCCCACTCTCTCCCCCTCCCACCTACCCCCTGTCATAGAGTCTGCAGTACGGCACTTTTGTCGTGAGGAGAAACGCCCACACACATCTCTGCTCCCCTCCCCGCCCCTCCCCCCAAAGAGAAACAAGAGGGAGAGAGAGAGAGAGGGAGAGAGAGAGCGACAACCCCATAATAATTGAATAAGTAAACACATAAAAACAAATAAGAGAATCACCATTTTAAAATTAATAAACTGAAAGAAAAGGAAAAGAGGGAGAGAGGGGGAGAGAGAGAGGAAGGAGGGGGGAGATAGAGTGAGAGAGAGAGGGGTGAGAGAGCGAAGAGAGTGAGAGAGAGGAGAGGAGGAGAGGAAGAAAGAGCGGGAGAGAAAGAGAGAGGGGGGGGAGAGAGAGAGGGAGAGAGAGGGGGGGGAGAGAGAGAGAGGGGGGGAGAGAGAGAGAGGGGGGGAGAGAGAGAGAGGGGGGGAGAGAGAGAGGGGGGGGGGAGAGAGCGAGAGAGGAGGGTGGGAGAGAGAGAGCGGAGGGAGGGAGAGAGCGAGAGAGAGGGAGAGAGCGAGAGGGAATAAGTAAACCATAGGACCAATGAGATCTGACCTCATAAATTGGGGCCGTCCGGGACTACTCGGAGCAAAAATTCCCTGACCCACCTGCTCCCCCCAAATCTTCTTTCTTTCCTATTAAACACTTATTTTTTCTTCTTAAAGATTTATTTTTCTTTTTATGATCATTTAACTTTTCACTGAACGAGTTTGATTTTCCGTTCACATTATATATATTTTTTATTTTTTGTTTTGACATGTTTAATGACAAGAATTAGTGTGGATTTATGCTTTATCTGTTAATTTTGACACTTATATTTCAGTCAATATTTTTAATGC
>JBBHKE010000304.1:0-17500 GCA_037447655.1 Zygnema cylindricum | reverse complement strand
AAAAGTACACCGTTTATCGCTAATACAATAATAGTGTTAACACTAATATCGATACATGGTGTACTTTATGACCGTACAGACAATTACACCGTTTATCGCTAATAGAAAGAGTGTTAACACTACACCGCGCATCGTAATTAGAGTAATGAAAAAATTATAGTAAAAAAAGAGAAAAAAATAATTAGAGTAATCTACTCTAACTTATGTGATAGAACTGTTTCAGAAAGGAATTTACTCTAATTTATGCGGTGTACTCTAATTTGGCAAGTTAATATCCTCTACTGTAAATAAGGTATTCGTACAGAATCTGACAAAACGTACAGTTTATCCACTTCATCCTCATTCATAAAGCTTGTATTTAATACTACATCTGGGGAAAATTTTTATCTCGTCGGGCCTATGAGGACTAGGTAACCCAAAAAAAAAAAAAATCCCACGCAAGTAGGGGTATGCGCGATGCTTCGCGTTTGATTCCGTCCCATGTTTTGCTTCTCACCTTAACTATTGCATCTCAAACCATATAATGTATTGTTCTTCGTTGCCGAAAAGAAAGAAAAAATGGACACCTTGCTCATTTACAAGTTGATCACGAGTGTTGCAGATCGTGTGTAAGAGCGAAGGGTGCAAAAAGCCAAGGCGTAAACAAATCGCACAAAATAGAAGAGAAGACAAACAAACGGTGGATTCGCCTCGGTAAAATTATAAAATTTGATGGCTGCCACCTAATCGTCAACATGTAAACACATATGAGCAAAATAGTAACCAACCCTCGTCGACTTCAGAGACCAAGCTGGCTAAAATGGTACCAAAAAATAGAAAAATCCTACGCAAGTTAGGGTATGCGCGATTCATTCTGTCCCGTGTTGCTTGACCAACCCCCCTCAGGAGTCTCGTATTAAGTCTTTCGACCACCATATCACTCACAATTTACCTAGGGGGTCAAGCTCAAGTAGCTCCTACCATCACTCCATAACTTTTGGCGGAAGACACTCCATTTTAACCAATTTCATTCAATTTGCTTTAGAGATCTGTTGTACTTTGGGCTCGTCTTCCCTCTTATGTGACAACGCTTGGTGATACTGTGAAGTTAGTGGACTTGGCATTCCTCGCCCACCTCGCATGTCGGGTGTCCACATGTACTTCGGCGTGCCTAAGGTGCGAACCTTATTCAAGAGAGCACTGAGGCGAGTGATGGTTGTGGACTACCAGACTGTTCATTGCACGACCTGGTAGCACTAGATATTATCTGATTTTTTATTTTTTATCTTTAGGGTCGCATAGTTTTATGCTCTGTGCTGAGGGCTCAGTTTTTTCTTTTGTTTGTAGGGTATGGAGTATTGTATAATGATAGTTCTATATGTATCTGTTTTTTTAATTTAATAGTTTGCTTTGCATTTGTTATGTTTAATGGCCATATTGGTTTTCATCTAGAGCATTTAATGGTCGTCCACAATTTTACATTTCATTATTTCAATCATGTTACATGGATAGTTTAATAAAATATTATTTTAATCTCATGTTGAGTGTTTGTCCTCACCTGAACAGCGTCACTTCACAAAAACCCATTTTATCAATTGCTGCACATATACGCGTTTTAGCCATTATTGTATCACTTTTGACTTTTTTTAATTGTTGTTTCTATCGAATGTGGCCTCGTCGTTTGTACTTTGACCACATCTGTACTTCTGGTACTCTCAAACATTAACGAGTCTTCAATTCTCTCGGACCTTCCTTGACTCTAGTACCTACCGTACATATGATGTCACAGTGAGTCAGTTAAGCTCTTACAGCAACTAATGGCGAATCGTACGCTTAGTCTATGTACGGCTGTACAACCACCTTTTCATAGTATGTACTACAAAATGATTTGCAAAAGATTGAAGTACATAGAAGTCCAATTCGTACAAATTTTGACTTTTTTTTTAAAACTGCGTAGTATTCGCTAGTTTCGTAAATTTTGTAAAATTGGTACGTCTCAAATTGTACGGACATTTAAAAAAAAAAAACGTTGCTTCATTTTCGCGCACGAATTTTCTTCCACTCCTTCATAAAGAAGTCGCCATTGGAGACACCATAAATTCCTCCATTTAATCTGTCATTGAAGCCACCCTTCAAGTTTCCAAGAACTTTGCCAAAAGCATCCATGCCTAAGCCACGAGGAAACGAGTGGGAGCATGTCAAGGCTCCAAACGGAGAGCTGTTTGGGAATAATAGAATATGTATCTGTTTATACTGCAATTTTCAATACAATGGTAAAGCAAGTACAATTAGAAACCACCTGCTTGGAAATGTGCAAAATGGCGGCATTAAAACTTGCATTCTATGTCCCGATGAGGTGAAGGCGGAGTTAAACACATCTGAAACCACAAAATCTTCTTATGGCTCTCAGAAACGTGTCATATCCGATTTGGATGAAATCACTAAATGTCCTGGATCAAGCCAAAGTAGCAAGGTACAAGGTGTTCAGTCGAAATAACAAATATATTTAATAGGCATAACAAGAAGGAGGTGGATGCAGCATGGGCAAAGGCTTTCTTTGCCAATGGCTTTCCGTTTCGACTACTAAAGGACCAATATTTTAAGGCAACAGTGAATAAGACCGGGGAGATAGGGCCGTCTTACAAGTTACCTCACCAAAATACCATGAGAAATTGACTTCTGTCTGAGACAAAAGCAGCGGTCACTGATGATTTGGCAAGCTACCTAGAGACCATGAAAATTACCGGTGCCTCCATCACATCAGACGGTTGGACAGCCGATGATGACACGCCTTTTTTGAACATTCTCGCAGTCACCCCCAAAGGAGATATGTTTCTCATGGCGGAAAACACTAGAGGGCAAACAAAGATGCGGTATACGTTTGTCAGGTGTTAGAAAAAGGAGTTATTCAGTACGGGTGGAGCATGTGGTGCAAGTTGTGACAAATTATGCTCTTATAAACAAGGCTGCCACCTCGTTGCTCATGGGAAAGTGTCCTTCCATCACGTGGACGCCATGTTCTGCCCACTTATTGGACCTAATGTTAGAGGATTGGGGTAAGTTATCATTTATTTCAACACCTGTGCGAGAAGCAAAGGAGGTGTTGAAATTTATTACGAATCATCATATGACTACAGCTTTCCTACACAAAATTTAAGAACTTAGGCTTTTGAAACTTGGAGAGACCAGGTTTGCAACAAATTTTATCATGCTACAGAGGTTTTTCCAGGTGAAGACCTTGATGTTTCATGATGATTACAAGCAATGGTTAAGCAAGTCTACATACAAGTCAGAGGGTGCTAAGATTAAAGGCCTCATCTTGAACCCAGAGTTTTGGACAAGAGTGATTGAGGCTGTGATAGTTTCAAAACCTCTGGTGCGGATGATGAGGGAGGGCGACAAAGGGAGCCCAAAGGTGGGGAAGGTTTATCATGGTTTTTACAGTATTGGTGAGTTCTTGGTGAAGTTATCCAGCAATGGAGGAGCGCAAAATTATAAAGGCTTGCAGATTTTGGAGGAGCTGAAGGTGTCTTTCATCGCCAGATGGGAGATGGCACACATCCCCATATATGTTGTCGTCTTTGTACTCGATCTTGAGTACCAAAGTGATGACTATGGTGAACTTTCAAATGTGAAAGTAATGGAAGGTTTTCAAACAATGCTTGATAAGATGTTACCAAATGTGGAGGACCAGACTGCTGCATACAATGAGTTGTCTAAGTATAAAGGTTATGAGAGCATATTTGGGAGGGAGGTGACAAAGACGTGTGCTAAGCAGATGCCACGCTGGAAGTGGTGGCAGCAGTTTGGGGCTGTCACCCCTATCTTACAGAAAAAGTGGCAATTAGTATCATTGCCCAGTGCACAGTTGCCAGCTCATGTAAAAGAATTGGTCAACCTACGACCATATTCACTCTAAGAAAAGGAACAGATTGACAGCTAAAAGAGCTAATGATTTGGTTTGGGTCTTTAGCAATCTCATATTATTACAAAGCACCAGGGATGTTAGTTATGAAGAGGAAATGGTAGCATGGGAGGAAGAGGAAGGGGAGGTAGGTGAAGAAGAGTTTGATGAAGACATGTTTGACATAGATTAGGAGTAAAGAGGGATAGGGGTGATATATACATATTCATGGCCTGCAATGAGTTGATATATTTTTTATATGAAAATTAGACTATATCCACCTGATTAATACAAAGTTTGTTCTTTTTTTGTTTCAATGTGAACTTTGTCTTTTTTGATTGTGGACATGTTTTTTTTTATTCTATAAATTTTTTAACAAGGACATGTTGTACCAACGACGAGGCAGTTTGGTCGCTGGTTTAGCAACCAGGCAGTCTGGTCGGTGCAGGCAGTCAGACTGCCTAATTGCTATGCCTGGTTGCTAAACCAAGCAGTCTGGTCGCTGGTTCAAGGACGAGGCAGTCTAGTCGCTGCTACGGTGACGACAGTTTGGTCGCTAGTTCAACAACGAGGCAGTCTGGTCGCTCGTACAGTGATGCTCGCTGGTTCAGCGACGAGGCTGCCTCGCCGCTAATTCGTCGCACTTTCAGTTTTTTAAGGTATTGAATATTTCAAAAATTTGAAATTTGAACGTCAAAATAAAGTACGAATTTTAAAAATTCCGAAATCGTTTGATGCGCACTTTACGTAATTATCGTTAGTTAATCCGTGCGTGTTATGCGCATGGGACTTCTATGATGAAGTATGTCAGAAAGAATTCGTACGATCTTTCAATCTAACGGTCATTATCAGCTCCACAAATCATGAAGGTCAATATGAATACCGTACGGTAAATCACTGTACAGTCGTACCGACTATCATATCATTTCATGCAACTGTACACCGCCCATAACTTTTAGAGTGATAATCTGAATTAGGGTATGTCCCCATGTACTTCTAATTTAGCGAACTTACTTTGTATTTTAGCGCGGATCCGCGGGACTCGGTTTTCAAGTGTCCATATGTGTAAGAACCATAGTTCAAAAGTAGGTTTTTTTATGGTAGGCCTTTGGTAGGCACACAAAAATTTGCACAAAACTTGCGCAACGTAGGCATACTCTATGTGTGTGCGTCGTGCACACTCATGTACAAACGTCCGAATCTGACGTAGGATCAAAGTACAGCGCACGCCGCCGGACGAAATTTTTTAGCGAACTGACACGGCGTTGGATGACATTCTGTGGGAAAAAAAACCGGGAAAAAAAAAACGCGCACGGGCAATTAAACAAAATTTATACTGTGAATGAACCACGGAAAAAAAAAAGTGCATTATAGATCCAACAAACCGGCCACAAACTAAAAACTGCCAAAGAAAGGAATACAGTTAAGGCAACATCCCAACATTGCATAAAATGTAAAGAAACACTATATGCGGTTCTCTAGTTCAATGCACCGCCTATATGCGGTTCTCAAGTTCACTACACTGCCAATCGCTATTAGCGTAGTGTCAGCTAATTCGTTTGCGGTTTTTTTTTAAATTCGCAAATAGCGTAGTTTATTCTATATTTTTCATTACTCTCATTAGGGCTGTTTTCCAAGTACCGTAAAAAATGAAAGTACGTTATCTCTTAAATAGAGTGGTGTACGGTCAGTGTTAGACTGTACATAAATGTACCTTTTTAAGTTAAAAAGTACAATAAATTAGTTTTAGTAACCGCGGACGCATGAGAATGTGCTTTCTAAAAAGGGAAAAAAACCATGCCGTAAAAAATCCCGCTCACACATATTCGTCTGACAGCATTTCGACCGTGTGAACGTTCGGTTTTTGTACGATTTGTCAGATTTTGTACGGTGACCTATTTTAGTGTAAGCATTTTTGCAACTGACATTTTTTTTCAAAGATCCAATTTTTTTTTCAAATATTTCAAATAATTGCGATAGAGTTAAAATGAGCGCGGTGGATGTCATTTTTTGAAAATGAGTTTCGTGCTTACGCGACATATCGTGCGAACAGAATGTTTCGTGAGTGAAGTACGTGGTTTAGATTTGTTATGCTATTGAGATTTACAGTGGAGGTTTGAATGGATTTGCAAATTGGGGGAGTAATGATACTAATTGCTTTGGGATGTACGGAATTAATTTAGTGACCGTTAAACAAAAGGGAAGAAGGGAGGAATGTGGACACAGTGGCTAAGAGAGTCTAAAGGTTTGGGGGAGTGTTGGTTTTTGGAAACCTTTAGTCCTCTCTATTTCACATTACTATTCTGCTACTATGCTGCCATGCTGCGCTGGTCACACCGCAGCCATAGCAGCATGTATGGAAAAGATATTGTGCTGCCATGCTGCGCTGGTCACATCGCAGTCATAGCAGCTTGCGTACTAAGTACTAAGACCATTGGAACGTACGGAATTGGACTTCAAGTGACGCGAAGAAATGTGCGGCGGATCGCGAAGCGATCCGATGATTAATGTTCGAAATATTAATTGGCCGTACGAAACATAATGCCGCGGCCGATATTTGGTGAATTGGATGCCACCGGAGCTACGGACGGCGGCGGCATCAGTTTGGACATTTTGGTAAGGGACGCGAAATCGCGTCCATCACATGATACTTAATTTGGACGGTCCAGATTCGTTTGACTGAATTCGTAAGGCTTATAAATATGTAACAATGTTTTTGTCCTGTGTTTTCATTATTAGTGTAGACTGTTGGTACACTCACATTAATAGATGTAGTTGATTGATTACGTACGGCTGGTATGCCTCCGTACAGTGAGTAGAAAGCTGTAGTGTATATTTGTAGGACTTAGTCATTTTGAGACTTAGGAACTTTTTGGACAGAAATTGTTTCTGCTCCTTTTTGGGATTTTCATCTGAGAATTTCTCTCAGTTTTATTGGCATAATTATCTGAAATTTTTCATGTGTGTTCCTCCTTGTGTTGGCAATATTTTGGAAAATTTGCAGACCTATTGTAATACTGATTTGCTTGGGGCTTCATTGTGAAGTTGGTCATATTTATCAAAGTTCTGGCAGGCTGTTTTTCTGCAACTTTGACTGAGTGTTGTGTTTATTCAGTTTGGTATTGTTATATGAAAATTGGTGAGAATACTAAGTGGCCTAGGAACTCTCTGGTTGAGTAGTTTCAGCTTGGTTTGGTTATTCTGGAGAATTCTGAGTGGAATCAAAGGAGGCTGTTTTGGGGTAGTCTGTGGTGCTTCCGAGGGTACATTCATGGCTGAAAATGGCTATGAACAACAGTGGAGAGCGGTGAGAGTGCGACGAGAGAGAGTACGGACAGTTCATAGCTTTTTCGGAAAGTTGTTTTGCAACCACCAACGGGGTTGGTCCGTAGGTTTTGGTAATTTTTTCGGCAGTGTGGTATTTTTTTTTTATCGTCCCATACTGGCTGGTTGGTCAATTTGAGGCTTTATTTAGTGTGGCCCTCAAAATTGCAGACGATATTATGACAGATTAGATTTCGTAAGTTGTGTTATGGGCTTTTCATGTGATCTTTTTAAATCGCCTACTTTGATCAGCGACCGTTTGATCGTCCAAATCTAACGATTTAAATAAAAAGTCCCTCAAAACTCACATAAATAAATTTTTTTGTCTCAGTTTTTTTCAAAATTTAGACATGTCGTTTAATTCTCTATCGATTGATGTGCAACTCAAACCTGTTTCTATTTTATTTCATTTTGCTGCTAATACAATATAGGTTTTAAGGGCATATTGTATGTTTTGCGTACAATATGCATATTGTATGGGCGTACATTCACCTACTTTTGAACTATGGTAAGAACGTAATTGTAACTTACGTTTGTGACGATTGTATACCCGATAATACCTGTGACGGCTGTCAACGTCTACAATGTGCGTTGTCGCACGTTATTTTTTGGAAATGCTTGTGACGTCGCATGTCTTATCGTGACATTGTAGACGCCTGTGCCGTTTTACGATTGAAGACGAGGCGCTTTGCCTTTGCGTCTCCTATCCGATCGACGTGAAATGGCATCAGAATTTGAAGACCCTTGCAAAAAATAAATCCGTACTGGACGAAAACGGACAAAACCAAAGAGATTGTGTACTGTTCTTTGTCGTATTATAATGCAAACGGACAAAACATAGCGAATTCTGTACTTTTCTTTGTCCTTGGAAATCTTAGGATTTTTTTTGAAAATTATCGCACGTGCGAATATATTTTCCTATTTTTTTTATAGAAAATCTATAGTTTTAAAACACATCGCGCATGTGTTTTAAATATGAGGTTGAAGATGACGTTTTTTGTCGTCAAAGTGGGTCGAAAAACACAAGACGACAAATTTTCGTACATCCTAAGTTCGAGGATGACGCAAATTGTACTCTACAAATTTGCGATTCCTTCGTACGGTTGGAACTTAAGCAGTAAGGCGCTAATTTTACATGAAAACGACAAAAAAAAACCCTTACTTATGCACATGGGGACATACCCTTATTCGCATTCACACTATTATAACTACATCAGTCACGCTATAGTACGTAACACTAATGTACTGTATTGTACCACCTGAGACGTGGCTTATTATGGGCCAGTTAAGCAAATATAACAATAAGAGTATTTTACTATTTTATAACTTCAGGTCAAAAGGCACTCGAACTAGAGTGGTTTATTCTAACAGTATCGCGTGTGGTGTAGTACAGTACGGTACAAACGTACGGTTATGAAACGTGCAGTACACCATGTATCGATATTACTGTACACCATAGTTCAAAAGTAGGTGTTTTTATTTAAGGTCTTTTGTCGGCGCCTTTATCGTACGTTGTGTTATGGGATTTTAATGTGATCGTCTTAAGTCGCTACTTTGATCAGCGACCGTCCGATCGTCCAAATCTAACGATAGTCATATCGTAAGTTGTGTTATAGGCTTTTCATGTGATCTTCTTAGATCGCTACTTTGATCATCGACCGCCCGATCGTCTGAATCTGACGGTTTAAATAAAAAGTCGCTCAAAACTCACAGTAAATATTTGTTTGTCCGTTTTTTTTTCAAATTTAGACATGACGTTTAATTCTCTGTAGATCATGTGCAACTCAACCCTGTTACTATTTTATTTCATTTTGCGGCCAATACAATACGGGTCTTAAGGGTATATTGTATTTTTTGCGAACAATAGGCATATTGTATGGGTGTACTTTCACCTACTTTTGAACTATGATGTACACCGCGAATTGTAATTAGAGTAAATTACTCTAATTCGGTCGTTCGAAATTTCGACTCTATCACATGAAATAGAGTAAATGATGCTAATTTTTTCATTATTCTATTTAAGGTAAAGTTTAATTAGCGTTTTTAATTCTAATATTGGTTCGTTTTAAATGGTGTGGAGTACGGACGACCTTCGACCGTGCAAAATTGTACTTTATTAAGTAAAAAAGTACAAATAATGATTTAATACAGGCCGTTATCATGTAACTGCATTTTAACAAACCGCGTAGTGCAAACGTCATAGTGACGATAAACTGTACGTTTTGCCAAATTCTGTACGAATACCTTATTTACAGTAGAGGATATTAGCGTGCCAAATAGAGTACTTAAATAAACTAGAGTAAACTTCATAGTTGAAACAGCTCTATCACATAAACTAGCGTTAATTAGGGTAACCTTCCATCAGGCGAAAAGTGGGGTTATTTACTGGAGAAAGTACCATTTCGTACTAGGCCGTACTGTTTTTTTTTTTTTTTTTTCAAAAGATGTTTACTAAAAATTCGTTGAGATTCTCCAGACTTCTTGGAGAGAACTACCACCGTCCGATTCTCAATTTTCGACGCAAACGCTTCTTGTTTCCAGTACGTAGCTAGTCTCCTCCAACTGTCCTCGAGAGGAGAGTTTGTGATTACTGGACGCGTGTTTTGGTCCACTTGTAAAGTCAGAGTCGATCCACGACAGACGTGAAGTAATAAACTTACATGTGGCAATTGGAGTGTACCGTGTGACATGAAAGCCAACCTGTTCGACGACAAAAAAATCTTGGTTGTATGGTCGACGACAAAAAAAAACTTTGTTTGTAGGACATTCTGTGACGTCTCCTTCATAAATGTGCGATACAGCGATTTACGTACAAATGGTACATCCTTGGACATTTGTACAAACTTTAATTTTGCAACGGTTTTCGTGGCCGTTGATACCACAACAACCGTAAGAACGTTCAGATTGTACATTAGCGTGACGCTACTAGATATTTTAATCGGCGGCCGCCCGTACACATACGCAGCTGCGATTTTGTCCTTTTGGAAATGATGATTATTCCTGGGCGGCTCAAAAGGTCCTATGTGGTACCAATCGCAATCTAACACCTCATTCACTGGCACGACCTGATGGAAGGGTGCTACAAATTTTACTCCCAGTAAACGTGTTCGTACGATTACTGGGAACGCCTGATGGAAGGTTACCCTTACTCTAATTATTTTTTTAGTTTTTGTACTCTAATTTTTTCATTACTCTAATTACGATTCGCGGTGTAGTGTTAGCACTCTTTCTATTAGCGACAAACGGTGTACTTTTATGTACGGTCATAAAGTACACCATGTATCGATATTAGTGTTGAGTACCGCGAATCGTAATTAGAGTAAATTACTCTAATTCGGTCGCTCGAAATTTCGACTCTATCACATCAAATAGAGTAAATGATTCTAATTTTTTCATTATACTATTTAAGGTAATGTTTAATTAGCGTTTTTAATTATAACATATGTTCGTTTTATATAGTGTGGAGTACGGATGACGTCCGTCCGTGCAAAATTGTACTTTTATAAATAAAATAAGTACAAATAATGATTTAATACAAGCCATTATCATGTAACTGCGTTTTAACAATCGGCGTAGTGCAAACGTCATAGTGACGATAAACTGTACGTTTTGTCAGATTCTGTACGAATACCTTATTTACAGTAGAGGATATTAACTTGCCAAATTAGAGTACACCGCATAAATTAGAGTAAATTCCTTTCTGAAACAGTTCTATCACATAAGTTAGAGTAGATTACTCTAATTATTTTTTTCTCTTTTTTTACTATAATTTTTTCATTACTCTAATTACGATGCGCGGTGTAGTGTTAACACTCTTTCTATTAGCGATAAACGGTGTAATTGTCTGTACGGTCATAAAGTACACCATGTATCGATATTAGTGTTAACACTATTATTGTATTAGCGATAAACGGTGTACTTTTCTGTACGGTTGTACACCACAAGGTAAACTTAGAAAAACATTAAAAAAATAAAACCAGTCATAGGAAATAGTACAATTTCTGGTACCTGTTAGATTTGATTAATCGAATCTTTTCCTTTCTTTGCTCCGTCAACTAATTTCTCTCCTCCTTAGAAACTTCCGTCCTGTTCCTTTCAAATTCCCTCTTTCCATATTTTTTTTTTGTTTTTTTTTTCTGTTTTTGTTCAAATACCCTTCAAATTGATACTTTTCATATTCCTTTATTTTTTAATATATATGCTAGTGGAATATTTTTTTCCATTTTTAGCATTCGCATAATCAGGGAAACGGAAAAAATAATTTCTGTTTTTTATTTTATTTATTTATTTTTGAGTTTTTTTGATTATGTGTTTTTGGACCAACTAGTTTTATGTGTATATTTTTTTACCCAGAAATATATGTTACATAATTAAATTCCAATTTTCAAATTTGCAATTTAATAATTCAATTTCCAATTCTTAAATTGACCCTATCGTTTTTTTCAATAAAACCTTTAACGCACCGAAAAAAAAAAAAAAACTTAAAGGAAAAGAAAAAAAATATAGGAGAAGATAGAGAGAGGGAAAAAAATGAATTAAGCAACATTTTTTCATATTTTTCTCTTTCTCTTTTTTTTTTTGTTTTTGTTTTCTTTTTTTTATATCAAATTCTTGAAAAACATCTTCCTAACCCTAATTTTGGGATTTTATAAAGCTCCCTAAAAAAAAAAAAGAAAATTCTACGAATCATTTTTTTTTAGCGATAGCATATTTTTTTGGAAATAATCCCTCGTTTTTTTTTTTTTTTATTCTTTTTTGTTTAAGAAGTTCGTTTTGAAGCATTCATTTCGATTGTTTTTTTTTTTCTATTTTTCCTCAACCCTAACTGTTTCATGTAGGACTTTGCTATCTTAAACCCTAAACAAACAAAGAAAAAATCCTAAAGTGGAAAACACCCTAAAACCCTATAATAAACCAAAACCCTGAATAGCCCTATGAAGGCCTGAGAAACAAAAATAAATTCAGAAAAACCATGAAAAAACTGAAATAAAGATACTACCAAACCCGAAAAAACATTACAAACTCAAAGAAATAACAAAGAAACGCTCAAGAATGATGCACGAAGGCCACGTGGCATGGCAGGATTGGCTACAAAAAGGTCTTGTCCGTTTGGAAAAAGACAAACTTTTACGATCCCTTCGTGTCATCAGGGTTCAAAAAATGTCATTTTTTGGAGAGGAAAACAATGAAAAAAGTGAAATTAATGAAGAAAATCAGTTTTTTGGAGATCATAACCCGAGAGAATGTGGAGATGTTCAAAAATTTAAACAAGGAGAGGATGAAGGATTTTTTGAAAAAGATCAACTACCATTATTTGAAAAAGAACAGCAATTTGTTAAAAAAGATCAACCGTTGAGCTTTAAAGAAGATGACAGTTTTCTTGAAGGAAAAGAAAAGGAATTTAGGGTTTCTGAGGATGGGGAATACGAGGAGATTATGAAACTTACACGTGGCAAAATGGGTGTTGATTTTGGGGATCAAAAATACTGGAATGCGATTGGTTCGGAAATCGAGGTTTCCGAATCAACTTTGCAGTCATGGCTCGAGGATCGAGCGAGTCTGGGTAGGTTATTATTATTATTTTTGGTTATTATTTTTGTTATTGTTATTTGTTAATCGTTAGTTCTTAATTGTTAATTGTTAGATGTTTATTGCTATTGTTCTCTCTCTTTGGATAGTGTGGATCTCCATTTTTCATAATTATATTTATGATTAAAATCGTTCATCATTATTATTATTATTGTTATTATTATATTGATTGGTTGGTATTATGGTACGTTTTTTGCCGCATTTGCTGGGTATCTTATTTACTGCGGATTTACAGATTTATGATTATGGAAATTACAATAAAACTTTTTTTTGAAAATGGTATTGATACACAAATTAGCGTAAATGACACTAATTCATAATATACACTAATAATTTCTATACGCTAATAACGATTCACGGTGTAGTTTAGTTATAATAGTGTGACGCGAATAAGGGTGACGTTCCATTGGGCGGTCCCAGTAAATGTACGGACAAGTCTACTGGCAGCGTTTACTGGAAGTCCGCTCCATTGTGTCGTCCTAGTAACAAATTTTACTCAATTATGATTGGCACCACGTAGGTTAGTGTCCAGATTCTAAAAATCCTGAAAAAAATCTACAAACGGAATATCTGTACGAAATTTCTGTACCACCGGAGGTAATTAATGAGTCGTACATAAAGTTTTTGGCTAGATTTTGATTTTGAAAATGGAAAATCAAAACTTCGAAACGGAATGGCAAAAAGACGCGACAAACCTTGAAGGTCGCGGCAAACTTTGAATGTCGGTGGATGTTAGACGGAGCGTGCGAGGATATTTTCACCTGACCTGCATTCAACGTGGCAAGAGGATAATGGCATGTACGACGTGCACGCCTGCACGCCCTACGATCGCTTGTATAACGTAGATTATTTTCCTTTTCACGTGTACCAATGGTAATGAATGGCATTCATGTAGTGGGCCCCAACTCTCCTCTCCTCGGTGAGGAGAGTTGGGGCCCACTGGATGATGTGCTCGATTGCTTCGCGGATCTCAAAAAGTGAAACATCCAACGGTCAGAAATTACGCCTACATCATTGGAGCTTCCCGACAGCTCTACAGTAACGATGTTTCGTCCGACAAAAAAAATAATTGGTACGACTCTGTACGGCGATGTATGAAAACGTACAGCATCCAGTAACAAACCCCACTTTTCGTCTAATGGAACGTCACCCTAACTCAGATTATCTCTAAAAGTTATGGGGCGGGTTAAAAGCGTAAAACTTAATCAATCGTAAATGTGAATGGCCCTGTATTTATGATTGCATACACAATGCTACGTATATTAAAGCTTTGGTGACGACGTTTCTCCACCTGAAAAGTACAATTCTGTACTTTTTTCAAAATTTTAAAGTTTTCACAAACTGGATGAGGTTTGGCCATACGTATTTGTACAACTATTTATGTCTTTTCCCCTTGTACCATCAAAATTTCGTCTTATCCTGATGCAATACAGTTGTGAACGAATGAGTTTAATTTTTTGTTTTTACAGAAACTGACTTTGACATGACGTCCGTACATCACAAATGTCTCACATGTGTACAAGCCTGTCAATCCGTACATTGGTTTAAATTTTAAAACTAAGAAATTTTGAAGGTTCAGACATTTGGAGCAGTCGAAGGAAGCGTCTACGAAACAACTCTCATTTGTTTTTTTAACAATTTTAACTTCTCTCTTTCGATAAAGAAAGAGAAGTAAAGAAAGAATAAGAAACCCTAATTTTATTTGAATCCTAAAGTTTTTAAAGCTTTGTAACTTGGATTTTTGTTAATTTAAATGTTAAAAAAATTTAAATTAATTTAAGTAGTTAAATAATTTAAAATTCCGGATGTCCTTGGTCCCTAAATGCAATACAGCCTCAAAATTCATCTTGGAAAAAAAAAAATACCACAACCTTAAACTTTTTTTAGTACAAAAAAAGTCTGCATTTACGTTGAATTGCTGATTCATTTATTTACAATCATTAGTTTCATTTCTTAAATTTTAATTCATTGATTTTGTTTCGTTAATGTTGATTCATTAATTTTAATTTATTGGTTGATTTTACCCAAACCACATTCTCAAAATTGAATACGCCTTCTTGAAATAATTTATTTATTTTTCCTCAACCCTAACTGTTTCCTGTAGAACTTTGCTATCTTAAAACCCAAACAAACAAAAAAAAAACCTGAATTGGAAAACACCCTAAAACTCTCAAAAAACACAAAAATCGTGAAAAGCCCTATGAAGGCCTGAGAAACAAAAATAAATTCAGAAAAACCATAAAAAACTGAAATAAAGATACTACCAAACCCGAAAAAACATTACAAACTCAAAGAAATAACAAAGAAACGCTCAAGAATGATGCACGAAGGCCACGTGGCATGGCAGGATTGGCTACAAAAAGGTCTTGTCCGTTTGGAAAAAGACAAACTTTTACGATCCCTTCGTGTCATCAGGGTTCAAAAAATGTCATTTTTTGGAGAGGAAAACAATGAAAAAAGTGAAATTAATGAAGAAAATCAGTTTTTTGGAGATCATAACCCGAGAGAATGTGGAGATGTTCAAAAATTTAAACAAGGAGAGGATGAAGGATTTTTTGAAAAAGATCAACTACCATTATTTGAAAAAGAACAGCAATTTGTTAAAAAAGATCAACCGTTGAGCTTTAAAGAAGATGACAGTTTTCTTGAAGGAAAAGAAAAGGAATTTAGGGTTTCTGAGGATGGGGAATACGAGGAGATTATGAAACTTACACGTGGCAAAATGGGTGTTGATTTTGGGGATCAAAAATACTGGAATGCGATTGGTTCGGAAATCGAGGTTTCCGAATCAACTTTGCAGTCATGGCTCGAGGATCGAGCGAGTCTGGGTAGGTTATTATTATTATTTTTGGTTATTATTTTTGTTATTGTTATTTGTTAATCGTTAGTTCTTAATTGTTAATTGTTAGATGTTTATTGCTATTGTTCTCTCTCTTTGGATAGTGTGGATCTCCATTTTTCATAATTATATTTATGATTAAAATCGTTCATCATTATTATTATTATTGTTATTATTATATTGATTGGTTGGTATTATGGTACGTTTTTTGCCGCATTTGCTGGGTATCTTATTTACTGCGGATTTACAGATTTATGATTATGGATCTTCACAATTTTATTATATTTATATGTATAACATAACATTACATTACATTACATTTACATAACATAACATAAAATTACACTAAATTTACATTAAATTGCGATAGATTATATCACATTACATTATATTACATTGCATTACGTCACATCATTAAATTACATTAAATTACATTACATAACATTACGTAACATTACACTAAATTTACATTATATTACCTTACGTTACATAACATCACATTACATAACATTCCCTTATGTTACATTACGTTACATTACATTGTAGATATTCTATGTATATATATGTATATTTTGTAGAGCATTTTTGTTCCTTGGGCAGGTGAACAAATTACCCATTCAACCCAAAATAAAAAGAAAATTCGACTTTTTTCGGGCAATGATTATCTCGGTTTGGCGTCACATCCGGCAGTTCGGGCAGCTGCCGCAAAGGTTTAATTTTTTTTTTCTATCCTTTTTTTCTTTTATTTTTTTTCCCTTTGTTTATTCTTTCAATTTCTGTTTTTTTTTTCTTTTCCATTCCCGTTTCTTTACTTCACTCTCTCCCTTTTTTTTTTTGACGTTCTGTTGATAAAAACAAGAAGTAAAGTTATGGCATAATCGATGATTTTTCATATTTTAAATATATTTCTAATCACTTTTTGATAACTTGATTAAAATTTCGAAGATGAGATATAATCAAAATGTAGAAAAATGATTAAAATACTAAATGATAAAATGTTATTGAAGTGTTAAATATTGATTAAAACAATAAATGATAAAGTTTAATCGAAATTTAAAAAAATGATTAAAATAACGAAGATGTCAACGATGTTAACAAAACGAAAAAAATAATTAGTAATTCTAAAACATCCTAAAATGAAAATAAAACAAAAATATAAACCATACAAAAAACCGCAATAATAAACTACGATAATAATATTTATTAAATGTAGGTAAAAAATCACTCATTTTACTTTTTATTATTGTGCCTTACCAAAACCGAATATGATCCACACTAATTTTTTTTGCTCAAATTATGGAATCCATTAGTGCAGCCGCTACCCCACTCTCTCTCTCCCTCTCTCTAATAGAAATTACAAGAATAAGTATTGGGAAACGGCATTCACAATTTGTCTCTCTCTCTTATTTCTTGTCTCTTTCTCTTTTCTCTCTTTCTCTCTTTTCTCGACTTTTCCTTTTATCTGACAAACAAAGCAAAAGACGACGAAATCCCCGAACGAAAATCCGACTTAACAGAAACCAACCAAAGTTTTGCTTAAAAAAAATGTAAAATAAAAACTCATGTCACTTCTTTCTTTCTCTCCTTGCCAAAAAAAATAAAATTAAATAAATAAATAAAAAAAACAGGCGGTTTTGGAGTACGGAATGGGTCCCCGGTCCTCCCCCCTGGTTTGCGGATATACCTCTTTTCACCGAAACCTGGAGACCCAATTGGCGAATTTATGCAAAACAGAGGTAAAAATTTCCTTATTTTTAGCAAGTATAGATGTTATTTTTGATAATTTTTTGGTTTTATAACTCTTTTTTTTTTCGGAACCTGAAGACCAATTTGCCCATTTGTCCAAAACAGAGGTATTTTAATTT
>JBBHKE010000303.1:391464-481167 GCA_037447655.1 Zygnema cylindricum | reverse complement strand
GAGCAGGAAGAGCTTTAGTAAGCATTTCAGCAACGATTATTGCATCTAGCAGATAGCATAATTTGATCACCCTAGAGAACACTTTTTCTCTTACAAAGTGTAATCGTACATCCATGTGATTACTCTTGAAATGGTGACTTGGATTAGAAGCAATGGTAATGGCAGCCTAGTTATCACACCCGATCACTTGTGGCCCAACCTGCATGTATCCTAGTTCTTGCAACATGGATTTTACCCATAAGTGATCTTTGAGGGCCGATCTTGCTGCCATATATTTTGACTCCATTGTTGACTGCGTTGTAACCTTTTAAAGTTTGCTGCTCCAGCAGCACGTTCCGTTCCCAATCTGCAAAACGAATCCCGTGGTGGATTTCCGGCTTGGCATGTCGCCATAGCTTGCATCATTCCATGTTAGCAGCTTCCGCCTAGTGTGAGTTTGAGGTCTTTTGTCTATGCCAAATATTTTAAGACTCTCTTTGCTACATCAAAATCAGATTTTCTTGGATTCTTTAGACTCCTGCTCAGTACCGCGATTGGTGCAGCAATGTCAAGACGAGTACAGTTCATGAAATATATTAAGCTTCCCACTATCTGTCTGTAAGGTATTTGAATCATAGAATCATTCTCCCCTGACTCTAAATACTCGGTAACAATGACACCTGGTTGTGTCTCTTCTCCCTCTAACTTCTGTTGATATTATATTGAAGTTAGAACTCCTTTTGCCCCTCGCATTCCATACTCATCTAACATGTTTCCAATAGCCTCTTTTTGAGTCAATTTTATTACTTTCTTATTTTTGTCCTTTTCTACCTGAATACCCAAAAATGTATTTTGCCTCACCGAGGTCTTTCATCTTGAATCGTGACTTTAAAACAATTTTGATTTTGTTCATTTCAGCCATTGATTTGTTGATTAATAGTAAATCATCTACATACACTGTTGTATACACTATCCCGTTTTCACCCTTTAGAAAGTAAACATAGTGATCAGAACTTATCCTTTGAAATCTTAGGCTAGTCAAGAATTCATCAAGCTTCAGATTCCATTGTCTAGGGGCATGTTTTAGGCCATATAGAGATTTTAGCAATTTGCATACTAAGTGCTCTTTTCCTAGTTCTGCATACTTTTCAGGCTGCTGCATGTATTAGGTCTCCTCTAGTTCTCCATGCAAAAATGTTGTCTTTACATCCCATCTGATGTATTACCATATCCTCTGTAGCAGCTAGAGACAACAAAATCCTAACTGTCAGAAATCTTACAACCGGAGAGAATGTTTCTTCAAAATCGATTCCTTCTTTTTGATTATAACCATTTGCCACAAGTCTGGCCTTATATCTTTCAATGGTGTTATCGCGGTTTAACTTCACCTTGAATACCCATTTGTTGCCGATCGCCTTTCGGTCTGGAGGAAGTTCCACAAGCTCCCATGTTTGGGCCTCCATGATCAACTTCATTTCGTCGTTTGCTGCCTCGATCCAGTGATTTCGCTATGTTGATGAGAAGGCTTCTTGGATGGTCAGGGCCTCCCTTGAGGCCGCCGAGAAGGCAAAGAGAGAGCTTTCTTCAGGCGGCTGCTAGATCTTCTTCCCCCCGAAAATTCTGAGGCTGAGATCGTCGGATGCTGTGCATTGCGCTGATTGCGCTGGTTGCGCTAGTTGCAATCATTGTGTAGCTCATTGCGCTGGTTGCGATCCGTGTGCATTGACTGTTGTTGGTCTGGTTGGAACTTACCTTGTTGATGAAGTTGGAGAGAGTTTGACGTCGGAGTGACCACCGGAGACTGTTGCACCTGCTAGACAATTTCTTGCATGCAATCTAAAATGACATACTCTTGGACTTTTTGCTGCTTTTACTGCTCTGTCATTTGAAATTAATATATAGAGTCTTGTTCATCTTTGACAATGATATTCCTTGCTACAACTATGTTCTGCCTCTAAAACACAAAGACTCTGTAACCTTTTGAGTGATCATCATATCCTAACAAAATACCTGGTAATCCTTCGGTTCCATTTTCTATCTGTCCGTAGACGTATCTAAGATAAAAATTTACTACCAAAGACTTTGAAATGGCTAACATCTGGTTTGGTACCTGTCCAGATCTCGTAAGGAGTAGAGTCTACGGATCTTTATTCTATCCTATTCTTAATATAAACTGCACAATTTAGAGCCTCAGCCCAAAATTTCGGATCCACACTTTTATCTGCGAGCATCGACCTCGAGCTCTCTGTGAGAGTTCTATTTAATCTTTACGACACTCCATTCTATTCCGGTGAATATGGAACACTCAACAGATGACTTATGCCATGCTCGAGTAAAAAGGTTTCAAATTCTTTCGAAGTATATTCACCACCATTGTTCGATCTGATCTGTAAAATAGATAAACTATGAAGTTTTTCAGCCCATGCTTTATAGTGTTTGAAGTGACCAAACACCTCACCCTTCTCCTTCATGAAGTAAAATTTTGTAAACCTGGAGAAATCATCTGTGGACGTGACCATATATTTCATTCCCCCGATAGATGGAACCTTCGCAGGACCAAAAACATCCGAATGAATTTGTTGTAAAAGTTTTCTGGACTGATGCTCAATCTCTTTAGGAAGTGGTAGTCTGTGGATTTTGCCCAAAGCGCAGCCATCACATGTTTTGACCGGCTGATCTGTGATTGAGACACCCTCTATTTTTCCAGCAATGACCATTTTTCTCAAACTATCATAGTCTACATGGCCTAATCTTTTATGCCACAACTCATCTGAATGCAAAACAACGGAATACAGAAAAATCATTCTCCTTGGTATTAGCCATATCCATTCGGTACATCTTGCTATTATCTCTAGTACCTGTAACTGCGACTTTGCCATTTTTGCTAACAACCTGCCTACCATTTTTCAAATAAACCTCAAAGCCCTTACTCTCAACCAAGGACGTAGAAAACAGATTTTTCTTAAAGTTAGGCACAAATAAGACATTGTGAAGAGTCCTTTCAATTGCTTTGCCTTCCACATCCACTAGAAAGACACATCACCCACAACAAGAGTCTGAACACTCATTCCACAAGCATATTAAATATTTTTCTCTGACATTGTTTTCAGATTTTTGAAAATGGCTTTGTTCCAGTACATGTGGGCTGACGCTCATGTGTCCATTATCCATCCAGGGTCCTAGGCGCCCTCCATTGCTGCCGCCATAGCGAATAGATCCGTTTCATCTTCCTTAGAAAATGTCAAAGTCTCATCCTGGAGTGATGAAGCAGCTGAAAATAGTGCATTTCCAGAAGGTGTAGACCCCGTGAAGTTTTTGTAAAATTGACTTTGCTGCCATCCCGTCCTATATAAACCTGTATCATTAGCTTTTTTAAGCTTAGGACAAAATGTGTATCCATGACCTTTCTCACTACAATAAAAACATGCATTGTTTGATTGTCTATTCCCACCCTGATTAAACTGTCTAAATTGATTAGACTGATTTCTTTGCTGATTAAACTATCCTTTCCTCTCAAGGTCTGAATTAAAAGCCTCTACCTGCTCAACATTGAGAATATTAGATGTAGCTTCCTCTTCTAGCAAAATATTGATGGCTAACTATAAAGTTTAGGTAGCTTTATCTTTCTGTTTGACCATATCAGATGGTCCTTTCATACTACGAGGGAGACCCCTCATGAGCAACGCTGCCTATTGAAACTGAGGAAACTCCCCACCTGCACAAGCATGTGCATCTACAAGGATGCGAATGTTGTTAGAATATTCATCCATTGTACCGCCAGTGTACTGATAGTCCCAAATTTTTCAAGCCAATAGGAGTTCTTCCTGAACATTAGCTTTTTCATAATCATTTTTAAGAGACCTCTAGATATATCAATTGTTTTTTTCATTTTTATCCGAGACTTAGCTAAGTCCTCAAATATACAAAATTTCAGAATAGAACGAGCTTGCGTATTTTTCTTAAACCATGACGGATCAGATTCATCCAGAGAACCATCCAATATGTCTAAGAGATTGACATTCTCAAAATGTGTCTCCACCATATCCGCCTAGTAAACATACTTTTCACTTGAAAAGATAAGAATTCTTGATGACAAGCCCATAACCAATTGTTCTACGACCACCGGTGCAGGTGGAGGAGCAGCAGTAGTAGTAGAAGTAGACATGATACACTCTCAGAAGCTATCAAAAATTCTATGAAACAACTGTTTTTAAGTGCTCAACAAACATTATAAAAGCATCCTAACCTCACAAAACTCTATCAAAATATAGAGTTGCATAGACACTGACAACTCCTAAAGTTTCAGCAAAGTTGACCCGACAACACTCAAGATATAATTCTCAGAAGTTTCCCAAAAACTGTTTGCAGTTTACTACTTGGAAGTCTGGATACAAAAACATTCTAAGTCCTAACTCTTATACTCTTAGTGAGTATCTACTTTTAGTTGTCCTATTACATAATGTTGTACCGCCGATAAAGGTGTTCCTACGAGATATGTCCAAAACACAAAACTACCACTGAGATCGAATTACTTCTAATCACGCAAGAACTAATTTACCATTGTACAATCACATTACTGGGAATCTGTACTAAGTGATTGTACAAATACTCGCCGCCGGCTAGTTACGTTTGTACGGATATGTCCACTCAGTTGTTGTAAAGACATCCGTCAATAAATCATCTGTGAATCTCGTCTGTTGACTTGATTCTGTTCAATCGTAGCAGCGCAGTCCTGTTCCAGATCATTTTCAAATATTCGCAGCTTCGCCGCAGCTGCGTTGTCCCATACTAAAAATAGCCGCAGCTGCGTTTGTCTTGTTGCGTAGCAACTGTGTTGGTCCGTACGGACCATATCAAAAATAACCAAACCTGCGCTTGTTCCATTTGCGTCGCAGCTGCGCTGTTACAATACTAGTGTCGGTACCATTAAAACTTTCATTGTGCTTCAAGTGACGAAGCGTGTCCCTATAGATCTATTTTCCCACCGTCCTATAAATTTGCTGAGACTTAAGCTTTCAAAAACCAATAGCACTTATTCATTGCCAAAGTCAAAAGTGCAAATATTATCCTAGAGGCTTCATATAAGTTGGACATTTTGTGTACCAATGGAGGTCACAGATTTATAAAGAGGGTATCGATACCGCTCTACATCTTTTATAGCCATGGTACGGTATGGGCGTCTCGCTAAGTCCAATCAATTCTTGAGTCATGGTTGCTCTCCCCATAATATCTGCCATCCACTCATGTTGTTCGATGTGTCATCCACCGTCGTTATCTCATAAACCGCAAAATGACCACTCCAGTGCATCGGTTTCAGTGTGAGTCGATTGTTTTGAAGTTGGCATTCGGTTTCGTCTGTTTTAATTAAATGTCGTTTCGTGTATTTCGTGCGGTCTGATATTCTGTGCGGTCCGGTTTATTTCGTGTTCGTTTTTTTGCGTAATCTGTTAAATGGAATATGTCAAGTGATACATTTTTAAATATAAATCATACCCCATGTACGTAACTCTTCATCAAGACGTAACGGATAAGATGGACGGCTATGTTGTATGGCGGTCATCTTGTAGGACTTAGGATCAAATCTTGGTCTGACCGCCTATCTTTTGCAAGGGGTTGTGCCTCTTGCTCCCTTTCGCTATCTCCTTGTCTACCCAAGGTAGCCATGGCTTTCTTTGAGTCCTCAGTGACTGCGACAAGTATGAGGATTTAAATGAAACCACAGGCTGTCGAACAAAAGATAGAAATATAAAATACATTTTTCAACACTCCCCTTATTTTCTTATCTATCTTTTGCTTCAGTCCACACTTCTCCCTACAAAATGCCAATTTGGGAGAAGGCATGGGTCTGTTCATCATATTTGCTACCATCTCCCTTTCTGGTCTATATTCCAAACTAATGATTTTATTCTCAACCTTCTCTCTAACAAAGCCTAATCTCATATCCTGTGTTTTTCTTTAAAGTGATGTTTTAGATTTGTTGCTATTGCAATTACAGCGTGATTATCAAAAAAATCATTCTTTGCACTCTATTTTTCAATAACCAAGTTCTTGAAGCAATGATTTCACCCACATTAATTATTTCATAGTTGAACAAGAGGCCATGCACTCAGTCTCCACTGTGGACTGAGAAATCACCTTTTGTTGCTTACTGCTCGAACAACAAGCCTTATTCCTAACATACAACACTTACCTAAATGTACACCTCCTCATTGGAGCATCCTTATAACTGATATCACTCTAAGTGCTGATGTCAGTATTACCCCCCCTCCCAAATGCAACCACAGATCTATTTTTTCTTATCAAGTACCGCGTGACCCTTTTGGCTGCTTCCTAATCTTTCTTCCTATGATCATTCAAATTCCTACTTAATATTCCTATAGCTACCGTTGTATCAGGACGGGTACTGTTCATAAAATAGATCAAGCTACTGACAACTTGTCTGTACATAATATTTTGCATAAACTCTCTTTCCTCCGGTCCTAACTCATCATCCAAGACCACGACTCCCCTTTCTTAACTCCCCTCATTTCCTTTCTTTAAATCCATTGGAGTCGACTATTTGCTTTATCCTTTTAAATTTTTTCAAGCATGTTTTCGATTGCCTTTCTTAGTTATTCTAATTATTTTCTTCTATGTTTTATCCTTTTAGATTTTTTCAAGCATGTTTTCGATTGCCTTTCTTAGTTAGTCTAATTATTTTCTTCTATCTATCCCTCTCCATCCGAATTTCGAAGATATATTTTGCTTCCCCAAATATTTCATTTAAAATCTACTCTTTAGATCCCTTTTCAATCCATTAAATTTCTCCATTGATTTACCTAAAACAAGCGAATCATCAACATACATTACAATGAAAATTATACCTTCTTCATCCTCAAAGAGATAGATGGAATGATCCGAAGTGATTTGGACATATCCCAAATTTGTCAAAAACTCATCCTGATTCTTGTTCCTTGGCTGCCCAAATCTCAGTGATTGCAACAAGTATATAGACTTAGAGTGGCGTCTATAATAGATAACTAGGAAATATATTTTTCAATAGATATACCGTTAGAGTACGGCCCTATGTGGCTAAGTACGTGTTTTTTTTTTTCATTTTTTGGTAAAAGTTAGCGGCGTATTGTTATAGTTCGAACCGTCTGAAGAAATCGCAAAATTGTATAATACAATTTGAGTGACCATGGAACGTAGTAAGTACGAAAAATTGTCGTTTTTTGTTTTTTTCGACCCGTTCTCACGTCATCTTCAAACTTATCATAAAACACATCGGCGATGTGTTTTTAATAAATTAAGCCTGCTTCAACAAATAAGGAAACATATTCCCACTTTTGAACGTTTTCATGAGTGTTTAACAACAAAATAAAGTACAAGGTTGTTTGTTTTTGTCAACTTACATCTTGTAGGATTTTCTTTTGCAATTGTCTGAACGCTCAAATGTCATTTCTTGTAAACGTGAAAAAAATGCGAAGGTGAAATATACGTGAAGTCATGGCGGCCAATCATGAAAGGTTTACGCAATGGCATGACGTAAAACCACGTTTGCAATGCTGTACGTTTAAGATGTTACGCAATGACATGCCACATTCCGAATCGTTTTAAGAATAGGACGTGTCTTGCGATGCTTCAAAATATTCTGAAAAATACAATACATCATCACAAGTTGTATATGCTGACATTTGTCATAGTAATCGTCAACGTTTAGAATCGTCACACCCTTAAGTAACAATATCATTGTTACACATAGGGACACCTTCAATCCGAGTCCACGGACTCTACGCTAAAACACAAAGTACGTTCGCTAAGTTACAACTACATGGGGGCGTACCCTTAAGCTATGTCCCAATGTGTAAAACTAAGAATTTTTTTCTGTGGTTTTCCTCTAAAAATTAGCAAAGTACCAGTTAAGTTACAACAGTACAAACAAATCTTAGAAAGTAGAAGTACATTTTGCGTCATCGTCAAACTTAAAATCAACTACATGTTGTCGTCTTGTGTTTTTCTACTCACAACTACGTAAAAAAAAGTCATCTTCAAATTTTATTTCAAAACACATCGGCGATCTATTTTGAAGTAAATTATCGCCTAACCTTTAATAGTAAAACAACATTGCATGTGTCAAAATGATTCAAAATTTTTAGACGATTTCAAATGACGGGGAAAAGTACATGATATGTTTTGTATTGTACATTTGAGTTTGGTACGACAAGGAAATGTACGAGGTTTTTTTTGTTTTGTCCCTTTGCTTCCGATAGGATTTTTTTTCTCAAGGGTATCTAGATTGCATCGCCATTTAACGTCGATGAGACAAGAGACGCAAAGGAAAACTGCATTTTTGTTCAACCATGAATGGCACAAGTAGGAGGGCGGTACGTCTACAATGTCATAGAAAGACATGAGACGTTTTTAGCGATTACCAAAATTGACGTGCGACAACATAGATTGTAGACAACCATCAAAGACATATGTTACAATTTCATTTTAACACATTGGGACACTTGAAAACAGTTTACATAGAATCTGCACTAGAATAAAAAGTAAGGGTTTGGCCCCATGTACTGCAATTTTGTGTCCTCCATTATATCATAGAATTCAAGAAGCCTATAGATAGTTATTATCTAACCCACTTTCAATGACAACCAATGTTGCTTAAGCAAACAAGCTGATAATCTGAATGCACCCCTGTGCAGCCTAGACTCCGCTGAGTCCATAGGAAAAAGAATCTCTGAAAACGCCCAACCAGGCGATAAGTTATGAGGCAGTAAAAATGCCAATTTGTATAAAACTCTCAAAGAGAGAGGTGACTTCCTACCAAAATATTCAAAGTCTTGATTCCCTCTAATAACTTCTATCTACTGAAGTACGAACCAATCATATTAATGTACCGTACCAAAAAGTACTACTGCCGGTGTACCTTTTGTACGGCCTATGTACGAAAAGGATTTTAAGCGGACGCGTGTCCACTTGTTACTCGTATGTACGTTCCTCGGAATTCCCGCGACCGAATATCTTCTTTCCATGTGGCTCCAGGTCATACCACGTCACAAAATGCCAAAGTGACCATTCCGCGATCTCGGCGAAGACATATGCTGTTGGATACGAACCGACATAAAATATCGTCCGTTGAAACAAATGTCAGATATATATTTGTTTCGTGCCGGATCCAGTCCGCACTGAATTTTACATGTTCTATGATGTAACATTTTACATTTCCGTTAATCGGATTATAGGACGTAACATTTGTTAAATAGGAATCATACCCTATATTCTTTAACGAACTTCTACGACAGACTGGAAAGAGCGGACGACTACGCCACGCTCTACCGGTCGGGGGTTCGAGTCCTACTGGGCTCAACCTTTTGGTAGAGAGTGACTTAAGGTCACTCTCTTACCCTGGATATAGAGCTAAGGCAGCCATGGCTCCATCACTCTCTCTCTCCTTCAGTGACTACAACAAGCATAGGGGTAAGAGAGAAGAGATGAAGGCAAGCTGCATGCTTTTTCCGCTAATTTATTAAGACCTACAAAATACTCGAACCTATTTATTTCAACACTCCCCTTATTTTCTAGTCTAATTTTAATTTTTCTTTCAACCCGCATTTTTCCCGACAGTATTTTAATTTAGGAGAGGGCAAAGGTTTGGTCATCATGTCAGCCACCATTTCTTCATCAGGTCTATACACAAGATTTAAAATTTTCTTTTGAACGTTTTCCCGCACAAAGTTTAATCTTATGTTCATATGTTTTGCTTTGAAATGTTGTTTTGGATTGGCTGCAATTGCAATTGCAGCTTGATTATCGCAAAAGACTTCATGCACTCCCTTCTTCATATATCCCAGTTCTTGCAACAATTACTTCACCCACATTTGTTCTTTTTCAACAGCCTCCATAGTAGACTGAGCAACCACCTTTTGTTGCTTACTGCTCCAACAGCAAGCACCCTCCCCCACATACAAAACATATCCAGAAGTGCATCTTCTCATAAGTGCATCCCCATAATTAGCATCACTCTAAGTGGTGATATCAGTGTGCTCCCCTCCCAAATGCAACCTTAATTCTCTGGTTCCAACCAGATATCTCATGACTCTCTTGGCTGCCTCCCATTCTCTCTTTCTAGGATCGTTAAGACTTCTACTAAGGACTCCTACTGCTGCCGCTATGTCCGGCCTAGTACAGTTTATAAAGTAGATCAAACTTCCAACGACCTGTCTGTAAGGAATAGACTTCATAAACTCTCTCTCCTCTAGACTCATCTGATCATCTAAGATTATCACTCCTCTTTCTACACTCCCATCACTTACTTTCTTCAAGTCCATGGGAGTGGTACAACTGTTAGCTTTCTCCCTTTGAAATTTCTCAAGCATATTTCCTATTGTTTTTTTCTTAGTGAGTCTTATGATCCTCTTCCCTCTATCTCTTTCCATTTGAATTCCCAAAATATATCTTGCCTCCCCTAAATCTTTCATGTCAAATCTGCTTCTAAGATCCTTTTTCAACTTATTGATATTTTCGAAAGACTTACTTAACACCAACAGATCATACACATAAATTGCAATAAAGATTACACCATTCTCATCTTCAAACATATAGATAGAATGGTCAGAGATGATCCTGATATATCCTAGACCAGTAAGAAACTCATCTAATTTCTTATTCCACTGTCCGGGAGCCTGCTTAAGTCCATATAAGGATTTTATGAGTCTGCAGACTTTACTCTCTTCCCCATTCTCCACAAACCCCTCCGGTTGCCTCATGAAGATTTCTTCCTCTAACTCACCATAAAAGAAGGCGGTCTTAATGTCCATCTGATGTATTTCCATGTTTTCCGCTGCAGCTAGACTGAGGAGAATCCTTAATGATGGGAAACGAACAACTGGGGCAAATGTCTCCTTATAGTCAATCCCCTCCTTTTGGGTGAACCCCTTTGCCACCAAACGAGCCTTATATCTTTCGATGGTATTATGAGGGTTTAGTTTTAGTTTAAAGACCCATTTACACCCAATAAGTTTTATGGAGGGCAATCCGCTAGTTCCCAAGTGTTTGCTTCCATGATGGAAGCCATCTCATCATTTATGGCCCTTATCCATCTGTCCTTTTTTGGACTCTTCACTGCCTCTAAGTATGACTGAGGCTCATCAGGATGAGATAGCTTGGTTACCTTATGAGCAACTTTTTTCTCTTGTAACCTTTTGCTGCTTCTTCTCCCCCCTTCAAATTCTGAAGCTGGAATAGAGGGAAGTCTTGGGTTTTTCCTTAGTGTCTCATTAGCTCCCCTATCCATGGAAGATGGTTCCGGTTCCTCCTCTTCTGTCTCGTCGAAGTCCATGGGAATATGTAGGGTATCTGGTAGCTCTCTTTTATCTTGGATCTCCCCTGAATTTGCAATCACGGTCTCACTCATGTCCTTTTCGGGAAAAACAAAGTTCTCCTCATTCTCGAACTTAAACCTGATTCTTATCTTCTTAGTATATTTGAAGGGGTCAATTGACTTTCCTTCATCCATAACAACTACGTGTTGTACCAGAATGATATCTTGCTTTGCTAAGTCATAGACTCTGTATCCCTTAACATCCTCATTATATCCCACAAAATATCCGGGTTTTCCCTTAGCATCAAGTTTCCAATTTTTTTTATCCGTATCTAGACTGTAAACTTGACTACCAAATACTTTAAGGTGAGAGATATCTAGTTTCCTTCCAACCCATCTCTCATAAGGTGTCATACCTTTGACTGCTAATGTAAGGACTCTATTTTTAATGTAGTTGGCACAGTTCATGGCTTCTTCCCAAAATCTCTTTCCTTTTTTCTTGTCAACCAACATACTGCATACACTATCTCCTACTGTTAGGTTTAGCCTCTTTGCTACCTCATTTTGTTCTGGATTATGTGGTACAATTATTTGGTGTTGAACTCCCTCATCTCTTAAGTATTCCTCAAACTGGTTAGAGGTATACTCTCCCCCATTATCACCCCTTATTCTCTTAATGGGGGTTCCATTCAACTTCTCACTCCAGGCTTTGTATTCTTTGAAGTAAGTTGGTGTTTTTGACTTTGTTTTAAAAAAATAAACTATAGAGTACCTGGATCAGTCATCAGTGATTGTCAACATATATCTTTTCCCTTCAAGTGAGGGTACCTTTGGTGGTCCCTAGATATCCGTGTGGATCAAATCTAGTACTTTTTCACCCTTATATGTGGCGGCTTTAGGAAAAAGAAGTCTGTGAGCTTTTCCTTGGGCACAACCACTACAATCATCCACCATTTCATTATCAGTGAACTGAATGCCTTCTACTACACCAAGCTTCTTCATCTCCCTCAACATATCAAAATGCACATGCCCCAACCGCTTATGCCAAATCATCAATTTTGGGACACCAACATAGTAAGCATTTTTCTTTTCATTACTCAGGTTAAGCCTAAACATTCCTTGGCTACCCTTATCTGCAGTGAAGTAAACTTCACCCCTATACTTGGCTGTAAAGACTCCCTTTCTAGTGAAAGTATTAAACTCTTTGTCATCTAACACAGATGTAGAAACAAAATCTTTACTCAGCTGAGGAATATAAAACACATCTGAGAAAGTGACAAAATAAGTTTTACCCTCCACTAAAACTTTCAGGTCTACTGATCCCACTAGATCTGTAATAATAACTCTCCCATCCCGATACTTTATTACTACATTAGGGATTTTCCTTAGATTAGTGAAGAGGTCCTTGTCACGACACATATGCATGGATGCTCGTGAGTCGATGATCCATCCTTCTTGTGGAGCTTCCCGAATTGCTCTAAGGGCACACTTTTGTCTCCGAGGGGTCTCCTTCTTGTCAAGACTCTCGTCAAAAAGAAGCTCCCCATCCTCCTTAGAGGACCCGTCCTCGATGTCTCTTGTCACCTTTGTGACCAAAAGTGCCTTTTTCTTCCCTTTATAAGAACGCCCTCCCTGGTTCTCTTGGAGCCTCAGCTCCGACAGCTTTACCCAATCCGCAATGAAGTGCCCTGGCTTTTTGCAAAAATGACATAGGCCCTTTGGGGGCCTCGGTCCTCCATGTTGAACTCTTTCTCCTTTGTATGGTTTTTTTGGGTCTAGTCTCCACCTGTCCCCTCCGGCGGCTAGAGCTTGAAAGCTCTTTCCGCCTCTTCTGATCTCAATTGTGTTCTCCTGTACAAGAATCATGCGTACCACTGTATTCCACTTCCATGAACTATCGGTCATTTCCTGTACTCGGTACACTATATTCTCATATTTGTCGAGTAACTTCATGATTAGAGTGTTAACTTTCATCCTTATTGAACCTGTCCATCCGGCACTTTTGATCTCTTTATACAAACAAGAAAGATCATTACAATAGTCTAACATCTTTCCCTCTTTGTAAGTATAATTTCCCAACTTTTGCTCTGCCAACTGGAGCTCTTGAACTGTACCAACTCTATGGATCTCTATCAAACTCACCCACAACTCCTCGGCCTTGTAAATGTGAAGGTGAGAAGTTGCCAAAGCTTGTGTGAGGTGTCTCAGAATGAAGTTCTAAGCAGCCATGTTGACGTCTTCCCACATTTGAGTGTCAGTTTCCACAGTCTTCACGATCGCCGCTCCGGGTGTGGTGGGAATACAAGCAATAGGAGTGCGAGGTATCTCCTTTTCTTTCCCTTTTTCGGACACAGTGCTGTCCCCGTCATGTGCCTCCTTTGTTGCAGCGGATGTTGCTCCAAAAATCCATATTCCACCAAATCCAGGTGGTGTTCCCTGAGGTGGACGTTTCACCTGTCCACTAACAATACCCCAGTATTGTTTTTCACACAAAGCCCCAATCATCATGGCTTCCCAATAGATATACCGTGATCCATTAAAGATGGGCACCCTAGAGGGTGGGCCCATAACCTTCAATTCTGTGTTCTTCATTGGATCACAAAATTCAGGGAGCCTCTAGATAGTTATTAACTAACCCACTTTCAATGACAACCAATGCTGCTTAAGCAAACAAGCTGATAATTTGAATGCACCCGTGTGCAACTTGGAATCCCTTGAGTCCGTAGGAAAAAGAATCTCTGAAAACGCCCAACCAGGCGATAAGTTATGAGACAGTAAAAATGCCAATTTGTACAAAACTCTCAAAGAGAGAGGTGTGTGCCTAACAAAATATTCAAAGCCTTGATTCCCTCTAATAACTTCTATCTACTAAAGTACAAACCAATCAGATTACTTTACCGTACCAAAAAGTACTACTGCCGGTGTACTTTTTGTACGGCTTATGTACGACCAGGCTTTTAAGCGGACGCGTGTCCACTTGTTACTCGTCTGTACGTTCCTCAGAATTCCCGCAACCGAATATCATCTTTCCACGTGGCTCCAGGTCATGCCACGTCACAAAACGCCAAAGTGACCATTCTGAGATCTCGACGAAGACGTATGCTGTTGGATAAGAACCGAAATAAAATATCATCCGTCGAAACAAATGTCAGATATATTTGTTTCGTGCGGGATCGAGTCCGCACTGAATTTTACATGTTCTATGATGTAACATTTTACATTTCCGTTAATTGGATTATAGGACGTAACATTTGTTAAATAGGAATCATACCCTATATTCTTTAACGAACTTCTACGACAGACTGGATAGAGCGGATGACTACGCCACGCTCTACCGGTCGGGGGTTCGAGTCCTACTGGACTCAACCTTTTGGTAGAGAGTGACTTAAGGTCACTCTCTAACCCTGGATATAGAGCTGAGGCAACCATGGCTCCATCACTCTCTCTCTCCTTCAGTGACTACAACAAGCATAGAGGTAAGAGAGAAGAGATGAAGGCAAGCTGAATGCTTTTTCCGCTAATTTATTAAGACCTAGAAAATACCCGAACTTATTTATTTCAACATGTACTTATAACTTATCGAACTTACTTTAATTTTTAGAGAGGATCCGATTGACCCAGATTTCAAATTGTCACTATGTGTTTACTAAACATTGTTACTTAAGAGTGTGACAATTGTATAGCTGACCTTCCTCATGATGGTTCTCAACGTCTATATCTTGTCTTGCGGCACTGTATTTTTTGAAAATTTTTGAAGTTCGCAAGACACATAGTACTTTTTAAATTGATTTAGTTTGTTAATTCTCTTTGCGTGACATCGTAGACGTACAACCTTGCAGCCACTGCTGTACAACACCCCTTCCCATAAACCTCTCTTGTCCGGCCGCTATGAATAAAAAATATAATCCTTTAGACCCTTGAACTTTATTTTTTATTGCGTGTATGTTGTATTTTTCCCAAGTGACTTGCTTCGCGCATGTGTGCCCGCCCTCAAATGTTTGATTTGTGTTCGTTCCGTTCTATAGTCCGTTAAATCGAATATGTCAAGTGATACATCTTTAAATATAAATAATACCCCATGTACGTAACGCTTCATCAAAACCTACCGGATAAGACAGACGGCTATGCTGTACGGCGATCATCGTGTATAACCTAAGATCAAATCCTAGTCTGGGTGCCTATCTTTTGCAAGGGGATGTGCTTCCTGCTCCCTTTGGCTCTCTCTTTGTCAGCCTAAGGCAGCCATGGCTGTCTTCGAGTCCACAGTGACTACGACAAGTATGAGGATTTAAATGACACCACAGGCTGTCAAACAAATGATATAAAAATAAAGTACCTTTTTGAACACTCGTGCCTCTGACAACTTACTCACCTTGCCTCTCTTTCACTCCATACTTAAGAACTTTGCCGCACCCATTAATGGACGAAGATAAAATGTTGAGGGCAATGCCACATGGCGCCATACCATTGGTCATTGGAGAAGATGAGGGGAGTAACTATGGCTCCTAAGCTGAAGGGCGTCACCCAAAAGGTGATGTCGTACAATGGCCATTTAAAAAGTACACCGGCCATTGTACCTTCTTGTATTGTACAATCCTCTTATTGGTCAAGGGTTAAGTATTAGGTAGTTGAGAGTAGAAGTCTTAGGGACTTAAGCTGTTTTTGAGGCGCCTCTCTCTAGGTGACCTTTTGTATAAATAACCATCTTTGGCCACCCATAACTTACTGCTAAAGGGAGCAAATTCAGAAATTCCTTTTGCGTCTGGCCCAGAGAGTCATGCCTTATTTAGAAATTCCTTTTGCGTCTAGCTCAAGGGAGTCCGGCCTTCTCAAGGGCGAAGCTGGTCAGAACTCTTGTCTGACTGGGTTGCTTTTATTTGGTTTCTCTGAAAGAGAAAGGGGAAAATATTATCGTGCATGCTTTATATAAGCTGGACATTCAGTGGGCCATTGGAGGTCATAGAATTAGAATGTCTCTAGGTACTTGTAACTTAGCGAACCTACTATGTTTTTTAGTGTAGATCTGGCAAACTTGGTCTCAATGGCGTAACAACGTAACTGTTACTTAAGGGTGTGACAATTTTACATGTCGACACTGCTTGTGACGACTCTCAATGTCTACAGTCTGTGCAGAAGCCCGTTTTTTTTGTAACTTCTATGTACGTTGCATGTCTTCCGTGAAATTGCAGACGTATAGCTTTCCAGCTTGTGTTTTTATATGATAGAATAAGATTCTCTTTGCCTCTGCGTCTCTTGTTTGGTCGACGTAAAATGGCATTGGAATCTTGAGACGGGTGCAAAAAAAAAATCCGTACCGGACAAAAACGGATAAAACAAAACAAATTGTGTAATTTTACCCATTGTGATAAACGCAAATGGACAAAATTTAGTGAATTTTTTAGTTTGCGTCGTCGTTTAAATTCGTTAGAATTTTTTTAGAAATTGCAACACGTGTTCACATTTGCTTTTTGAAAATTCTTTGTTTTAAAACACATCGTCGATATGTTTTATAGATTAATGTGAAGATGGCGTTCTTCACATAGTCATGAGTCGAAATTTAGAAAAAAACAACATGTAGTACATTCTAAGTTCGACAATGACGCAAAGTGTATTTTTATTTTTCGAATATTTTTTACGGTTGGAACGTACGCGTTACGGCGCAAAGTTTTAGATGAAAAAAACAGAAAAAACCCCTACTTTGGCACATGGAGACATACCCTAAACTTTCATATGTAAAAGAAATAAAATTTTAACAAAGTACATATATTGTTGTACAGACAATCAATGAACACCACCACAAGGATTCTTTTGTACCTCCTCTTAAGATGGGGATCCATCAAGCAAAAAGTGGGATTGTTTACTGAAAAACGTACCTTTCCGTACAAAGCCCTACCGCTTTTTGTCTTCTTTTATTTAAACATGTTTACTGAAGATTCGACAAAATTCTCCAAACTTTTGGGCAAAGATTTCAACCGTCCAATTTTGAGTTTTCGAAGCAAAACCTCTTTTTATCTTCTGTCAAGATAGTCTCCTCAATTGTCCCATAGAAGAGACTTGCCTCACACTAGACCTCTCTATTGGTTCACTTGAAAACAAAAATGTATCATCCACCGCGAACAAGCGATGACGACCTCTGAATTGATAATAGCCATGTGCCCTCGTACAAGGCGGATTTGTAAACGACAACAAAATCTTTGCCGTAGGATATCTCTCTAAGGCGTCTTTTCTTTCGTGTAAAAGACAGCAATTCTAAGACCTCCCTATGTCCTTAGAATGGTTAGCTCACACGAAGCCTCTAGGATAACCCTGACTCCTTTGTATTTTAGCAAGAATGACTGCCACCTTGGTAGACAAAAAATTTGACCATCTTCAACCCAGTGAAGGCAAGACTCCTCTAAGCTTGTCAAAAATAAGTCAAAAATAATCTCTGAAATTGCTCCCTTGAGCAGTAAGTTATGAGTGGTCAAAGATGACCTTTTGTACAAGAGCTCTCTCGGAGAGAGGTGGCTACCTACTAAATTTTCTAAGTCCTATCTCTCTTTAAAACTCTATCTACTGACGTACGGCACCAATCACAATACTTTGTTGTTCAAAAAAGTACAGGTGTCGGTGACTTTTCTGTACGACCATCGTACGACATGGCCATAAAGTCGACACATGCCATATCCGGATTTGTTCCTGTAATCTCCGAGGTTGCCACAATCCAATGTTGTCGCGCCACGTGTCACTTAACATGGCGATGACCGTAAAACGCCAAAATTACCTATTCTGCGATCGCGACGCCTATCGTGGCCGTCTGATAAAAACGGGCTATAATTTTAGCCGTTGAAAATAGACGCGCGGTATTTGTTTCACGGTTGAAACAAATGTGGGGTATCTGTTTCATAAAATACATACAACTGTATTGTACTTGAACTGTTTCTATGTACTAGGAATCTATAAATGAATTACTCAAGATGTTAACATTTATATACTTATCAAACTATAAATCACTTAGCACTGGTCTTAGACTAATAGGATAAAGCTACTGGCAACTTGACGAGCGACAGGTACCCTAGGCCACTGTACCTTCTTGTACTATACACTCTTTTTGATTAGCCTAGGGTAGAGTAGTAGGTAGTTGTGATTGCTGAAATTTGGTAGATTTATAAAGTTTTTTTTAGGTCTAAATGTATCAGTATAAAAAGGAAAGAAAAAGAGCGGACAACCTGGCTCCACCTCCTCTCTCTAGCTTCCATGCTTGTCTTAGTCACTGAAGGTTAGAAATGGTGGTTGAACCATGGCTGCCTTAGTTTAAGAGGCAGTTGTTTTTTAGTAGGTTACTAACAAGATACTTAACGGACCCAAGATTGGATCTCGGTACCTACCGTCCGTCAAGTTGACAGGTAACAGTCAGCTTTATCCTATTAGTCTAAAATCAGTGCTAAATGCTATAGGGTTTGATAGATATATATTTAGTTAGAATTGAACTTATTCCTTTAACTAAAACTATATACGACATGCATAAATACAATTTTGTAAAGTACAGAGTACGGTACGGTTTCGAAATGGATACCGCGCGTTTTGTTTCGACAGTGAAACAAATATTGTGCAAGTAATTATGACGGCTGAGATTTCATTTTGGTCGATATCCAACGGCGCACATCATCGCCAAGATCCCGAAGTGGTCACTTTAGCTTTTTGTGACATGGCTGACCTGGCGCCACGTGGAGAGATGACATTTGGTCGTGGGAATTCCGAGGAATCTACGAACGAGTAAAAAGAGGGCACGCATCCATGTAATAGCCTTGTCGAACATTGGTCGTACAAAGGTACACCGGTAGTAGTACTTTTTGGTACGGTACAGTAATATGATTGGTCCGTACGTTAGTAGATAGGGGTTGTGAGAGGGGTTTAAGACTTAGAGAATTTGGTAGGTAGTGACCTCTCTCCTTTTTGTATAAATTTGGCATCTTTGCCACTTCATAACTAATCGGTTGGTTGGCCGTTTTCAGTGATTCTTTATGATACGGACTAAGGGGAGTCCAGGCTACACAAGGGTGTAGTCAAACAGTCAGTTTGCCTTCTTCGACAGCAGTGGTTGTGGCTTGAAGTGGGTTAGTTGAAAACTATCTAGAGGCTCCTTAGATTTTATAGTCCAATGGAGGACACAGAATTGCAGTGAGTATGATTTAAGGGATTAAGCCTGTTTGAGGCGCCTCTCTCCAAGTGATCTTTTGTATTTATAAGCCATCTTTGGCCAGCCATAACTAATTGCTCAAGGGAGCAAATTCAGTGATTCTTTTTGCTGCGGACTTCAGTGATTCTTTTTGCTGCGGACTCAGGGGAGTCCACGCTACACACAAGTTTAGTCCGTCAAAGTTTTTTTTTGTCAGGGTGGCTGCATTTCTAAGGGAAAGTGAAAGTGGGGAATGATGTCCAAAACACATGTTCAAGCTTTGCATTCTGTGGTGATATTGAGCACACAGAAATTCTTCTTTCACAAGGGTGAAGTTGTATACGAGTTTTGACAGTCAAGGTGTCAGTCATTTGGGTTTTGTTCAACTTAGAGTTGCCACTATCTAGATAAGTTTCTTTAGGTCTGGAATTTCTGTGGGGAAATGGAACCCATAAAATTTGAGGTTATGGGCCCACCATCTAGGGTGCCAATGTTTGATGGAACAGACTTCACTTACTAGGAAATTACGATGGAGGGATTGCTTTTCGACAAGCACTTATGGGGAATCGTTTCGAGACAAGTGCGGTTTCCACCATCGAGCTTCAATGGAACTCAATATGAAGATTCAACTGGGGCTACCCAGGAAAACCAAACAGAGTTTAGATAGAACGATAGGTGAAAGGGAAAGTATTGCATTAGAGGAGAGAAAAGAGGAGAAGGGTAAACGAACACCTATGGTGAGGGGAGCTAGGCTCTCACCTACAGTTCCACTTGTAGGGGTTATGTTGATATTTGTGTATTTTCTAGGTTTGTATTAAGATAGAAAAAGGTAGAGGCAGTTTGCCTCTAACTCCCTTCTCCAAGCCCCCACACTTGTTGTAGTCACTAAAGGTTGGATATGGAGATAGAGCCATGGCTGCCTATGCCCTCTAGAGAGACAGGAAGTAGACTTGGTAGATTTACTAAAAAGGCATTTGACAAACCCGAGAATAGATCCTAGTATTAACCGTCCGTCAAATCACCCGTAATAGTTAGCTTTGTCCGTTTAGTCTACGACTATTGCTAAGGTATGTAGGGTTTAGTAGATATTTAAACATATACAAGTAAGACATTTAGTTTAACAAATTAGAGGTACAAGAACATAGAACTAGTTGTGTAATATAGTACCGCACAAAATAAATGCTGCGAACATTTATTTCGACGGTCCGGATAAAAAGCCGATATGAATCGACGGCGGTGGTGCGAACGGGGATTTCAAATTGGCCGCTTTCGCGTTTTCGAGCGCCGCCACTTCAAATGCCACATGGTAATGTCCTGGAGGATTGTAGGATCTCCGGCACTTAGGATGACAAGACTGAATGTGACAAATGTCATCATTATGACGATGTCGTACAAGGAACGTAAATAAAGTACTCCATCACCTGTACTTTCTTGTACGGTACAGTCATGCGATTGGTTCGTATATAAATTCTAGGGGTTTAAGAGAGGGGTTTTAGGACTTATAATATTTTGGGTAGGTAGCCGCCTCTCCCAAAGAGCATCTTGTATAAAAGTCTAACTTTGGCCAGCCATAACAATCAACTTAGTTGACCATTTTCAGTGATTTTTTTTGCTGTGGACTCAAAAGAGTTCAAGCTACACAGGGGTGTAGTCGGTTAGAGTGTTTGCCTACCAATGTGGCTGCATTTCTAAGGGAAAGTCAAAGTGGGGAATGTTATCCAAAACTCATATTCTAACTCTCCATTCTGTGGTGGAACAGATCACACAAAAAGTACTTATTTCACAGAGGTGAAGCTCTAATGCGAATTTGATTCTCAGAGGGTCAATCATTTGGGTTTATATAAATTTGGAGTCGGTACTATCTAGATTAGCTTCTTTGGACCTGCGAATTTTGTGTGGCAATGGAGCCCATAGAAGTACGGGCTATGGGCCAACCATCTAGGGTGCCTATGTTTGATAGAATAAACTTCACTTATTCGGAGTTTACGATGGAGGGATTGCTTTTCGAAAAGCACTTATGGGGAATTGTTTAAGGACAAGTGAGGTGTCCGCCACCGGGCTTTGGAAGAACTCACTATGGAGAATCATGTGGGGCTTTCCATAAAACCAACCAGAGTAAGGATGCAACGGAAGTTGAAGGGAAAATCATTACCATGGTAGGGGGGAAGGGGGAGAAAGATAAAGGGACACCGATGGTGAGGGGAGCTAGGCTCTCGGCTAAGGTTCCACTTGTGGGGATTATAACTGAACCAAAAACTGAGAAAATGATAGAAAAATTTGAAAATATAAAAACACTATAGCAAAACATCTCAATCTTAGATATGGGTCTAAGTCCATAGCTATCACTCTTATTAATCTAATTGAGGCTACGGAAATCTGGGAAACACTAATTCAAGTTTATAAGAGTGAGACTATACAGAGGAAGCAATTAGTAAAACAAGAAATCGCGGCCTATATATATAAAGGCGGTAGCATGATAGAGTTTTGAAATGATATTGTTGCGTTATATGTTGAGCTTGCTAGAGCGGGATATGTAGAATCTGAGGAGAGAAAGTTTAATACATTAATCATGAAACTCCTATATGAGTACGAAGACATCGTTCACCATATGTTGGGAGTAGATGGCTTCTCATGGACTTAGACCATTACCATGGGGATAATTCATGTGAGGGTAAGCACTTTGGAGCTTTGTAGGGGGGAGTAATAGGATGAATGCATTTACAGCTGGTGGTGACTGGCGGAAGCGTGATGAGAAGAACGGCGGTGACGAGCGAAAGCGTGACGAGAGGAAAAAAGACAAAGGTAAACCTTATCGGAACTTCGGTGGAAAGAGAGGGAGAGGAAAAGAAAAGGGAGCTTTAAAGAATGGGGTTGCTTCATTTGTAGGGAACCGGGTCATTATATGGAGAAATGCCTTTGTTTGGAAGAACTTAGAAGTTGGAATGTGAATGAGGAGAAGAAAGGGGAAGAGAACAAAGAGGATGAAGAAGTTTTGGAGCTTTTTCACATCGGTAGTATGGAGAAGAGAGAAAAGCACACACAAATTCCACGAAAGCAACAATGTGCTTTTGGAGGCATTAGGGAAGTAAAGGGAAGGGAGGTACTTGAGGGTTTTAGACATGATGAGGATGTCAAGGAGTGTAGAAAGTATGACTTAGAAATGAGAAAGTCAGATCCAAGATCCATAAATGAAAAAGGGAAAAATAAAAATAATGAGGATAATTTTATAGATATTTTGGAAACAAAAAACTGGTCTATAAGCGAGACTTCAACAGTTTTAAAGGATGGGGGAGAAGAGGAATATTTGATAAAAGGAATACGGGAGGAGAAATATTTTTTGGGAATAAAAATAGAATGTGATAGTAAAAAGAAATCCATAGGAGAAAGTGAGGAAAGTTCAAAAAATAGGGTAATTATCATGGATAGAAATATGAGTTCGGAAGATGTAGATTTTATGAGGAACTAAGTGGGGACTCTTTATTTAAAGGTAAATCTGGGGGGTAACGGATTTGACATCACTAATGGGAGTGATGCCATTTCTAAAGATTTGCCTTTAAAAGGGTTAGCATCTGGGTGTGTGTTGCAGATTGGAGATGGGGCTAGCTGTTTGAACTGCAAGAGGGAAATCAGATTTTGTGTGGATGGAAAAGTGATGAGGTGGATAAAATTTTTGCTCAGATTTATGAAAAGTGGGATGCTAAATAAAATGTCTGATCAGCAAGGTGGATTGTTTATTTCAACTCATATAATAGACCTTTTAAAATATGAGGGTATTTTCGTAAAGTTTTATGAAAAGAAAAGGAAAAGGAAAAAGAAAAAGGGGGGAGCGGGTGTTTGTTTTTTTTGTGTGGGATTTGAAAATAAATAGACTAGAAAATAAGGGGAGTGTTGATATTTCTATATCTTCTAGGTTTGTATTAGGATAGAAAAAGGCAGAGGCAGTCTGCCTCTAACTCCCTTCTCCAAGCCCCCACACTTGTTGTAGTCACTGAAGGTTGGATAGGGAGACAGAGCCATGGCTGCCTATGACCTCTAGAGAGATAGGAAGTAGACTTGGTAGATTTACTAAAAAGGCATTTGACGGACCCAAAAATTGATCCTAATACCAACCGTCTGTCAAATCGCCCGTAGCCGTTAGCTCTGTCCATTTTGTCTACGACTAATGCTAAGGTATGCAGGGTTTGATAGATATTTAAACATGTACAAGTACGACATCTCGTTTACCAAATAAAAGGTACGAGAACATAGAACTAGTTGTGTAATGTAGTACTGCACGAAATAAATGCTGCGAACATTTATTTCAACGGTCCGGATAAAAAGCCGATTTCAATCGACGGCGGTGGTGCGAACGGGGATTTCGAATTGGCCGCTTTCGCGTTTTCGAGCGCCGCCAATCCAAATGACACATGGCAATGTCCTGGAGGATTGCAGGATCTCCGGCACTTAGGATGACAAGACCGAATGTGACAAATGTCATCATTATGACAATGTCGTACAAGGAACGTAAATAAAGTACTCCATCACCTGTACTTTCTTGTACGGTACAGTCATGCGATTGGTTCGTATATAAATTCTAGGGGTTTAAGAGAGGGGTTTTAGGACTTATAATATTTTGGGTAGGTAGCCGCCTCTCCCAAAGAGCATCTTGTATAAAAGTCTAACTTTGGCCAGCCATAACAATCAACTTAGTTGACCATTTTCAGTGATTTTTTTTGCTGTGGACTCAAAAGAGTTCAAGCTACACAGGGGTGTAGTCGGTTAGAGTGTTTGCCTACCAATGTGGCTGCATTTCTAAGGGAAAGTCAAAGTGGGGAATGTTATCCAAAACTCATATTCTAACTCTCCATTCTGTGGTGGAACAGATCACACAAAAAGTAGTATTCCACAGGGGTGAATCTGTAATGCGGTTTTGATTCTCAAGGGGTCAATCATTTGGGTTTATATAAACTTGTAGTCGGTACTATCTAGATTAGCTTCTTTGGACCTGCGAATTTTGTGTGGGAATGGAGCCCATAGAATTACAGGTTATAGCTAAACCAATAACTTTAGAAAATGACTGTAAAATTTGGGAGTGTAAAATCACTATAGCAAAACATCTTATACTTAGAAACATGTCTAAGTCCATAGCTATCACTCTTATAAACCTAACCAAGTCTTCATAAATTTGGGATACACTAATTCAGATTTATAAGAGTGAGACTATATAGAGGCAACAATTAGTTAAACGGGAAATAGAGGCCTATGTTTATAAGGGCGGTAGCATGATAGAGTTTTGTAATGATATTGTTGTGTTATATGTTGAGCTTGCTAGTGTAGGATATGTAGAATCCGAGGAGAAAAAAATTGACACACTAATCATGAAACTTCCAGATGAGTACGAAAACATCATTAATTGTATGTAGGAAATGAATTGCTCCTCATGGAATTGGGGCATTTCCATGAGGATGATTCTTGTGAGGGAAGGCATTTTGGAGCTTCGAAGGGGAAGTGATAGGGTAAATGCACTAGAAGCTGGTGGTGACTGGCGGAAGCGTGATGAGAGGAAGAAAGAAAACGATAAACCTTATCGGAATATTGGTGGAATGAGAGGAAGAGGAAAAGTAAGGGGAGTTTCGAAAGGAGGGGTTTGCTCCTTTTGTAGGGAACCGGGTTACTATATGGAAGAATGTCCTTTTTTGGAAGAAATTAGAAGTTGGAATGTGAATGAGGAGGAAGATGGGGAAGAGGAGAAACACCATGAAGATATTTCGGAGCTTCTCCACATCGGTAGTATGGGGAAGAGAGAAAAACACACAGAAATTCCAGGAAAGCAACAGTGTGCTTTCGGAGGTATTTTGGAGGTTAAGAGAAAGGAGGTACTTGAAAAAGGTAAAAACAATGAGGATATTTTCATAGACATTTTGGTGACTGAAAATTGGTATAAAGATGAGACTTCAGCGGATTCCATGGAAAGGGGAGAAGTAAATCTAGAGGGGCTCGAAAGGATTGGGGAGAAGAGGAATATTTAATGAAAGGTTCAGGGGAGGAGAAATATTTTTTGGGAATCAAAATAGAAAATGATAGTGGAAAGAATTCCATGGGAGAGAGTGAGGGAAGTTTAAAAAATGGGGTAAGTATCATGTACAAATATATGAGTACGGACGATGTAGATTTTATGAGGAACTTAGTGGGGACTTGTGATTTAAAGATAAACTTGGGGGGTAATGGATTTGACATCACTAATGGAAGTGAAGCCATTTATGAAGGTGTGCTTGTAAAAGGGTTAGCATCTGGGTATGTGTTGCACGTTGGGGATGGGGCTGGCTATTTGAAATGCAAGTGGGAATATGGATTTTGCTCGGATTAAAAAGGAATGAGGTGGATAAAGTCCTTGCTCCAAAAGCCCGGATTTATGAAAAATGGCATGCAAAATAAAATGCGTGATGCAATTATTATTTCGGTTCATCTAATACACTCTTTCAAATACGGGGCTATTCACTTAAAGTTTTATAAGGGGAAAAAAAAAAGGGAAAGGAAAAAAAATGTGTTTTGTTATTAAGTGTGAGTTGAAAGAAAAGTAGACGAGAAAATAAGGGGAGTGTTAAAATGTGTGTATTTTTTAGGTATGTATTTGTTTATGTTGAAAAGAAGTAATTAATATTCACTTCTTAATTTATACTCTAGAGTGAAGAGAGAGAGAGAGAGTCACCATGGCTGCCGCCATAGTCAGAAAGAAAGAGGCAGACAGGCAGACAGATTTATAGATTACCAAAATGTTGCCCTAAACACGATTTGACCCTAAGCCTACGGGGTACTTACTAGACCTACGCCTTAACCATTAAGGCATTAACAAAACGATACACGTTCGTGGTTCAATGATTAATAAAAGTGTCACACAAACGTCACTTTCACTTAAACACACCAAAATTGACAAAAATCTATAGTCAAACGGCGCTCGCAGTCGCGAATCTTACCGTGTAGAATACATGATCGGATGTACGACGTCGCCCCCGCCAAACCCGAATGAATCTTTGGCGGATTTTGGACATAGCGGCGGTCATGGTGACTCTCTCTCTCTCTTTATTCACTCTAGAGTCTAAATTAAAAAGTGAATATTAATTACTTCTTTTCAACATAGACAAATACAGACCTAAAAAATACACACATTTTAACAATTCCACTGGAGTGGTACAACTATTAGCCTTGTCCATTTGGAATCCTTCTAACATGCTTCCAATGGCCTCTTTCTAAGTTAATCTTATTATCTTTTTATCTTTGTCTCTCTCTACTTGAATTCCCAAAATATACCTTGTTTCTCCCATATCTTTCATCTCAAATCTTCCTTTTATATCATTTTTCAACTTATTTATTTTATCCATAGATTTACTTAAAACAAGCAAATCATCAAAAAAAAAAAAAAAAACAATAAAGATAACTCCTTTCTCATATTTAAACAAATAAATTGAGTGATCTGAGTTGATCCCAATATATCCCAAACTCGTAAGAAACTCATCGAGCTTTTTTTTTCATTGCCGAGGCGCCTGTTTCAACCCATACAAAGATTTGATCGATCGGCATACCTTACTCTCCTCCCCTTGTTCCACAAATCTTTCGGGCTGTCGCATAAAGATCTCCTCTTCCACCTCTCCATGTAGGAAGGCTGTCTTGATGTCCATCTGATGTACTTCCATGTCTTCTGCTGCAACCATATTGAGAAGTATCCGAATGGAGGGAAACTTGACGACCGGAGCAAAAGCTTCCTCGTAGTCAATTCCTTCTTTCTAGGTATATCCTTTAGCCACTAACCGAGCCTTGTAGCGCTCAATGGTGTTATCGGGGTTGAGTTTCAATTTATATACCCACTTAAACCCAATTGACTTTCTGTCAAGAGGACAATCCACCAATTCCCATGTATCGGCAGCCATAATTAAAGTCATCTCCTCGTTATTGGTTTATTCCATAGGTTCCTTTCAAGACAATTCATTGCCTTTTTATAAGTTTGAGGCTCATGGGGGTGAAACAATTTGGTTACCTTGTTGGTAACTTGTCTCTCTTGCACTGTTTTGTTGCTTCTTCTTCCTCCCTCAAACTTTGTTGCCGGAATAGATGGCTCCCGTGGATTTTTCCAAACAGTTTCCACTTCTCCCCTATCCCTCGATTCCGATGTCTATTTCTACCACGTCTTCCGCTTCAGTTGGAGTTGTTACTAGGGGTCCCACGGCTGTGTCCTCTTTGATCTGATCCGTATTTGTAAGATCATCATCTTCTCAGAAACTTAGATAGTTAGGAAGCTCAAAGTGATCACAATTTTCTGACTCAAATCTGATTTTGACTGTTTTTCTATCATTAAAGCGATCTATAGATTTCCCTTCATCCATGACCACTAGATGCTTCACTACGATTATATCTTCTCTCTTGAGATCATACACTCTATATCCTTTTAGATCTTCATCATATCCTAACAGATATCTTGGTTTTTCTTTTGGATCTAACTTCCTATTTGACCGATCTCTGTCTAGACTGAACACTTGACTACCAAAAACCTTTTAGTGTGTAACATTTTGTTTGCGGCCAGTCCATCTCTCATAAGGTGTTTGGCCTTTTACCGTTGAAGTAAGAACTCTATTCTTAAGAATAATAACATAGTTCATTGCTTCGGCACAAAATCTCTTTCCTATCTTGTTATCTGACAACATACTCCTGCCTGTATCACTTAGTGTTCTTTTTAACCTCTTAGCTACACCATTCTGCTCATGATTTTCAGGAACTGTCTTTTGGTGTTGCACTCCATCTTCTCGCAAAAAATCCTCAAATTGATTGGAGGTATATGTTGTTCTACAACCACAGTTGCAAGTGGAGATCCAGCAGTACACCGCCAATAGCTATTAGAGTATATAACACCAATTCGATGCCTTTTTTTCAAAAAAAAAAATCTGAAATACAATTAATAACTCTATTTAAGTAGGTGGACCACAATCTGCCACGTCTCAGGTACTAAATTTGAATCAATAACGCTATTTTTTTTTGACGCTATTTAATCCTTGACTCTAATAGCGATTGGCGGTGTAGTAGTGGATGTAGACATAGACTTCAGCAAAAACTACTAGAAATCCTTTCAAAGAGCCAACTTTAATACAACACAGAAAGTACTCACACTTTCCAAATAACACCAAAATCCACACTAATGCAGTATCACATGCAATCTGCCAATTCCCAAAATTGCAGCCCAATTGAACTTGTATACCATAAGATACAATACTTGGAAGTTTCCCAAAAACTGTCCCTTAGAGAGTTAGATCTCAATAGATGATAATCCTAATTTGACTAAGTCCTAAACTTTTATACTCACATAGAGTATCTACTGAAAACTAACTAATCAGATTTCTACACCTAGTACGCTATTGTACTACGAGTACGTCCAAACCCTAATTGACTACTATACAAAAATATTCTTAGTGGAACACTAAATTCTAATTCGCTACGCTACAAACTAATGTGCTTTAGATATACAAATAGTTTTCTGTACAGGTGTTTAGTCAGTGGTGGATGCAAGCGTCCAGCTGATTGTCGATAAAGTGGTCCATGTCACCTGAGGTCGTACAAATTGATGAGTCACTTTGTGGTCCCGTGTGATTCTCGTCCGTTGACTCGATTCACATCTACGATCATCGTTGAATGTCGAAAAATCATTCTCCTAGATAACCGATTGAGTCTCCGTCCATCCGATTCTTCAATAGTGTTCGTCCGATGTGTGACGCGTGGTAAAGTATGTCGACGCCTTTCCGTGAAACCTGTATGATGTTTGTATTGTGACGCGTGTCCCTGCAGAAGTACATCTCACTCACAAAGTACTATTGCTACTGTCACACTAACTGAGGTAAGTATTACAACTTTATAGACCAAAAATATTCTAAGTACTTGGTCTCTCCTCACAGCTCTATTTAGTGAGTATTAAGATTTTCAATTTCAACAGTATATTCTCCCCCATTATTACTCCTTACTCTCTTAATAGAGGTTTCATGAAGTTTCTCACTCCACGCTTAATATTCCTTAAAAACCTTGGGCCTCTAATTAATTTTTCAAAAATTGCACTCTTGAGTACCGAGACAATTCGTTAGTGACTGTCATAATAATCCTCTTACCACAAAGTGAGGGCACTTTGGCCGGTCCCCAAATATCACTGTGTACTAAGTCTAACACTTTTTCTCCTTTATAAGTGGCTTCTTTTGGGAAGGGTAACATGTGTGCCTTACCTTGAGCACAACCACTACAGTCACTCAGGTTTTCATTTTCTCCAAACTGAATTCCTTCCACTATTCCCATCTCTTTCATTTTTTTTAAATTATCTAAATGCACACGTCCAAGCCTCTAATGCCACAACATAACATCATGAACACCAACATAGTAAAATTTCTTCTTTTCATTGCTTAAAATCAGTCTAAACATCCCTTGGTTACCTTTTTCAGCAGTGAAAAAAACTTCGTCCTCAAAGCTAACAGTAAAGGTTCCCTTCCTAGTGCTAGTCTCGATACCCTTATCATCTAACAAAGACGTTGAGATGAGGTTTTTGTTTCACTCGGGAATAAACAACACATCAAAGAATGTCATTATGGATGTCTTTCCCTCCACTAAAACTTTGAGATCTACCGATCTTACCATAGTAGGAGTGACTACCCTCCCATCCCTATACTCTATCTCTACGGTGGGAATCATTGTCATCTTAGTGAAAAGGTGTTTATCCTTACACATGTGCATGGAGGCACTCGAATCCACAATCCAACCTCCTACACTTTTCAAACCTCCGAAAGCACATTTCCTCTTTCGAGAAATTTCGACCTTCGTCCTCACCTCCAACTCCTCATCCAACAAGAGCTCATTGTCTTTGTCCTCGAATTCCTCCTCGTGTACCTAAGTCACAAGAGCCTTTTTCTTTCCTCTTGGAGGTCCACTGATCTGCCCCACCTTTAACCAAAGTTCGGTTAGCTTAGTGCACTCCACCATATAGTGCTCTAGTTTCTTACAAAAGTGGCACAAACCCATAAGAGCCCTCAGTCCGAACTTGTCGGTCTGATTTTTTTGCCCCCCCGCCCCATAATTTCTTACCAGTTTTTTGGAATCCTTCTTCCTCCAATTGGGCCCATCTACCAAGGCTTGCCCACTCTTTCCTCCTCTTTGGATCTCAATTGTCTTCTCCAAAACGAAAATCATCCCTACCATTGAATTCCATATCCACCTTGAGTTTGGTAAGTCCTACACACAGTTGACTATGTTCTCGAACTCATCTGGTAACTTCATGAGCAAGCAATTAACCTTCATCTTTTCAGTTTCAACTTTTCAAACACTCTCTAGCTCCATGAAAAGTGTTGCGCGCTCATTACAAAAATCCAACATCTTCCCCCCCTTTGTATACATATGCGTCAATTTTTTGATCAACCAACTGCTGTTGCTGAATCAAACCACTTTGGTAAATCTTTATGAGAGCTACCCAAAGATCGGATGCCCTCTCTACATGCAAGTGAGCAGATGCAAGCCTTTGAGTAAGATGGCATAGGATGAAGTGTTTTGCCGCCATATTGTTGTAGTCCCATGTATCGGTATCATTCTCGTCGTTCCTCGAAATAATTGACATGAATGCCGAACCCGTTGCTATTGGTGTGACTGTCTCCTTCTCCTTTCCTTTATACACCACCTCCCCTTCGTTTTTCTCCTCTATTGGGATGGATCAACATCTACGGTGAATTTGTTTCCTCCAAACCCTAGAGGGATGCTAAGAGTAACAAGACGCCTCACCCGTCCACTCACTATTCCCCAAAACCTTTTCTCACTTAGAGCTCTTGTCATCATACTTTCGCAGAATATGAAGCCAGTTACATTGAAGATGGGCACCCTAGAGGGTGGGCCCGTAACTTGCAATTCTAAGACCTCCATAGGTTCTTAGAATGGGCAGCTCATACGAAACTTCTAGGATAACCCTAACCCCTTTGTTTTTCACCACGAACAACTGCCACCTTGGCAATCTAAAACTTTGACAACCTTCACCGTTGTGAAGGCAAGACTCCCCTGAGTCGATAGCAAACATAATCTTTGAATTTGCTCTAGTAAGCAGTAAGTTATGAGTGGTTAAAGATGACCTTTTGTATAGAAGCTCTCTCGGAGAGAGGTGGCTACCTACTTAATTTTCTAAGTCCTATCTCTCTCTAAAACTCTATCTACTGACGTACGGCACCAATCAAAAAAATTTGTTGTACAGAAAACTACAGGTGCCGGTGTACTTTCCGTACAGCCATCGTACGACATGGCCAAAAAGTCGACATATGCCATATCCGGATTTTCCCGTAATCTCCAGAGTTTGCCGCAATCCAATGTTGTCGCGCCACGTTTCACTTGACGTGGCGATGACTGTTAGAGGCCAAAAGTACCTATTTCGCAATCGAGGCGCCTATGGTGGTCGTTCGATAAAAACCGGCTATAATTCTAGCCGTTGAAAATAGACGCGCGGTATTTGTTTCACGGTCGAAACAAATGCGCGGTATCTGTTTCATAAAATACATACAACCGTATTGTACTTGAAGTGTTTCTATGTACTAGGAATATATTCAACATTTAAATGAATTACTCTAGGTGTTAACAATTATATATCTATCAAACCATATATCACTTAGCACTAGTCTTAGACTAATAGGATAAAGCTACCGGCTACTGGCAACTTTGACGGCTGGCAGGTAACAAGATCAAACTCTAGGTCCGTCCAGTACCTTTTATAGTAAATCTACCAAACTAGTGCCTCTCTCCCTCTGGATAGCATAAGCAGTCATGGTTCTAGCTCCCTCTCCACCTTTGAGTGATTGCAACAAGTGTGGGAGCTAAAGAGAGGAGTTAGAGGCAGACTGCTTCTGCTTCTTTCCTGCATTTTATCTTTTTCAAAACCTAAAAAATACTAAAAAAACATTTAATTTCTATAAAGACTTTGCTTTTAAAACATAGTGGCAAACGATAAAAGTACAAATTTTCATTTTGAAATGTATTTCAAAAAGGTTGGTAGAACGAAATGACAAGAACGTACAAATTGTTCATTCACATAAGGCTTTAGATATTTTAATCTGTGTTTGTCCGTACATACGCCATTCAGATTTGGTGCTTTTAGAATTTTTCAATACTCCTGGCCGGTGAGGTGGAACCTACGTGGTTCCAATCGCAATGCACCACGTAAGCAATAGGTGCCTTGCTGGCAGAAGTAATACAAATATTACTGCTAGTATCGATTACTGGAAATCCCTAATGGACACGCTTGATGGACCAAGACTTTAAGTGTAATCCTTATAGATTGCGCGGTAGGGCTTAATCCCCGATGAAGCAGAATGTCTACGTCATTAACGTTTCTCACTGAGCGTACAAGAAGAGTTCAATGGATGTCATCAAAAACAAAGACTTTTGTTCTTCTATCGTTTCCGGTTGACACTTGGCGCGTTTCCCCAATATCCTTGAGAATCAGACAGGTGTAATCTAATAAGTATAAAGGTGTTGTTTAAAGGTCGCAATTGGGTACCCGAATCCGTACGCGATCCGTACCTGGCGGGCTGCTTCGGCTCCGGAACGGAGTCGGGTGGCAAAACTTGTGGGCCAACCGGATTCAGACGAGTGATTAAAAAGGAAAAAAGAAATCTGGTACAGTTGGGTATGCAAAAGGCGAAAAAATTGAAGGTTTTGTATGTACAGTTCAGAACAATACACTACAGTGCTGTATTGTTGTGTCCATACTATATAATATTTTTGTACTTTGTGCTCTTGATATTGTGGAAATATAAGGGAGATGTACCAGTAATTTTGTACTTATTGAAGTAAGGGCGAGTACGAGTAGTCGCGAGAAATCAAGTTTAGTAATAGTTGTCCAAATCGTACGGATTTGGACTTTAGTATTCCCTTGTTTCATAAATTTTGTAAATTTCTTACTTTTCAAAATGTACGGAAGATTGTACAGACATAAAAAAAGACGTTGCTTCATTTGCACGCACGTATTTTTATCTGTCTTCCAATCCCTCTTCAGAATGAGCCCCCATTAGAGTCGCGGTAAAATCCGCCGCTCACCGCTAGTTCGTTGCACTTTTCAGTTATGCTTCATTTGCGCGTGCGTATTTTAACTTGTCCTCCAATCCGTCTTCGGACTGAAAACGCCATTGGAGACGTCGTAAATTCCGTCGCTCGACGCTAATGTAGTTCGTTTCACTTTTCTGTTTTGCCTTTTTGCTTCATTTGCGCGCGCGAATTTTTATTTTTCCTCCAATATGTCTTCAAACAAAAGTCTTCGTTGGAGACGCCATAAATTCCGCCACTCGCTGCTAGTTCGTTGCATTTTCCAGTTTTTTAGGGTGTTGAATAGTTATATTTTTCGAAATTTTAAAGTCAAAATAAGGTACGATTTTTAAAAATTCCGAAATCGTTTGATGCGCACTGTACGTATTAATCGTTAGTTTAATCCGTGCGTGTTATGCGCATTGGAAATTTATGTTGTTACGCGATGCACGGTACGAGTTTAAGAAAAAAAAAGTTAACTTAAATCATGTTGTTACCCGGTGCCCGATACGCATTTAAGAAAAAAAAAGTTAAACTAAAATTATGTTGTTACTCTGTGCCTGGTAAACATTTAAGAAAAAAATGTTAACTGAAATCATGTTGTTACACAGTGCCCGGTACGCGTTTAAGAAAAAAAAAGTTAACTGAATTCATAGATATCCTATGCGCATAACACGCACGGATTAAACTAACGATTACTATGTACATTGCGCATCAAACGATTTCGGAATTTTTAAAAATTGTACCTTATTTTGACTTTAAAATTTCAATTTTCTAAATATTCAACACCCTAAAAAACTGGAAAATGCAACGAACTAGCGGCGAGCGACGTTATGTATGGCGTCTCCAATGGTGGCTTCCTTCTGCACACGGAGTGGAGGACAGATAAAAATACGCGCGAAAAATAAGCAAAACTGAAAAGTGCAATGAACTAGCGGCGAGTGGCGGAATTTATGGCGTCTCTAACGGCGGCTTCTTTCTAAAACAGATAAAAATACACGCGCGCAAATGAAGCAATGTCATTTTCTTTGTAATGTCAGTGAAATTTGTTGTACAGGGTGAAACGTAAGAAAATTACGAAATTTACGAATGAAGCGAATACTACGTAGTTTTCGGGGAAAAGTCCAAATCCGTATGAATTGTAAAATTGTTGCCGTAACAATTTAGGAGCGTGCAAAAACTCGACCGCATTTCGGGTGCTCTGATTTTGAAACAGAAAAAAAATATCGGATTCGGGTATTTGAAATTTTGACTTTTGCGACCTCTAACCAACGATAACAAATTTATTCTTCCAGGAGCGATACATCGGAAACCGTTGGGACCCTTTTTAACCAAAATTGAAGGAACTAGGTTTGAAGAATTTTGGGTATTATTAAAAACAGGATTTAAAAAAAAATAATTTAAAAAAAAAAAGAGAGATCCATAAAAGTGAAAAAATGGGGGAAAATATCATAATAGCTGTAGTATAACTCGAAGAACAAAAGAATATTAATTTTTTTTTAGCCAAAATAAATAAATAAATAAGTGTAAAGAAATTGAAAATAAATGAGAAAAAATGAAAAATCTGATCCATGAGCTTGCTGTGAAAAAAAAGCAAAAGTCATGTACGGATTTCCTGTGCCATCCGTACGAAATGTTCGCACTTTTAGAACGAAACAGCCGAATCTGACATTTTTAAACTCTTCACCAGATGTACGGTATCAAAACCGTACACGTAAATGGTATGAAAGTACAGTAGAATCGGAAAATAGATGTACGGACAGGATGTTAAAAATTAACAAAATAAAATAAAAATGTAAACCATCCGTCACAAGTGGCAAAAAATTTTAGCTACATTCAAAAATGTACACCGCGAATCGCTATTAGCGTACATGACGCTAATTGGGGTACCCCTTTTTTTTCGGCAAATTCTCAAATAGAATAAAGTACGCTAAATGTTTCTGAACGTCATTTGAGGTACCCCACTCAATACGGTTCATAACTGTAATTTAGTGCCCTTTTAAATAGTGTGGTGTACGGACTGTCAGATTCGTACTATTTCGTATCTTTAAAATATTAAAGTACAGAAAATATAATAATATATAATAGCGTAAATATTTTCCGGCATACGCGGATGTCAAAAAAACGCGACGGCGTACAATTTGAACAATTTCGTACATCCACATGTTTTCGTGTGGACACATTATGTGCCGAAATTTTTTACAAAGCAGCTTACAAATCAGAGTTAATGATAAATTAGTATCATTGTGTACCCCAAAAAACCTAATTTACCGTAAAGTACGCTAATTGTTTCATTACGCTATCGATTTTATTACGCTAATAGCGATTCACGGTGTAGCGTTGGGTAACGGGCATATTCATATCGCGATGATTTTGATATTCGATATATTGAATATCGATCGAGCAGAATCTCGATATATCGTACCGAGACCAACATAGTTTATCACGATATATATCGCGATGTATAGCATTTTTTAGATTTTAAATTTTATATTTCTATAAAATATGTAATTTTAGCTAAAAAGACAAATTGTGTGATACGCCACGTACGATGTGATTACCGTTCCATTACTTAAAGGTAGACGCCGCAAAATGTAACCGACAAAAAAGTACTAAGGGTGAAGTTCCATTAGACGAAAAAGTGGGGTTCGTTACTGGACGCCGTACGTTTTCGTACAGCGTCGTACGGAGCCGTACCATAAATTTTTTTTTGTCGGACATACATCGTTACTGGAAAGCTGTCAGGAAGCTCCAATGATGTAGGCGTAATTCTTGACCGTTGGATGTTTCACTTTTTTAGATCCGTGAAGCAATCGGGCACATCGCCTAGTGGGCCCCAACTCTCCTCACCGAGGAGAGCTGGGGCCCACTAGATGATTTCCATTCATTACCATTGGTACACGTGAAAAGGAAAAAAAATATCTACATTGTACAAGCGATCACAGGCGTGCACGTCATACATGTCATGTGCCTCCTGCCACGTTGAATGCAAGTCAGGTGAAAATATCCTCGCACGCTCCGTCTGACATCCACCGACATTCAAAGTTTGCCGCGACCTTCAAAGTTTGTCACATCTTTTTGCCATTCTCTTTCGAAATATTGATTTCCATTTTCAAAATCAAAATCTAGCCGAAAACTTTATGTACGAATCATTAATTACCTCCGGTGGTACAGAAATTTCGTACAGATATTCCGTTTGAAGATTTTTTTCAAGATTTTTAGAATCTGGACTCTAACCTACGTGGCGCCAGTCATAATTGAGGAAGGTTCGTTACTGGCCAAACAAAATGGAGCGGACTTCCAGTAAACGCATCCAGTAGACTTGTCCGTACATTTACTAGGACCGCCTAATGGAACGTCACCCTAATTCTGTAATTCATATAATTACTTGTTTGGGGTATGGTTACATCTGGAGGTCTTTGCAATAGTACGGACAACAAAATTTCTGTATTACAGAGGCCTCGGTTACATCCCGTATCGTCGGTTAGGGTATGTCCCCATGGGCATAAGTAAGGGTTTTTTTCTGTCGTTTTCTTTTAAAACTTAGTGTCGTACTACCTAATTTGCAACCGTACGAAAGAATCGCAAATTTGTAGAGTACAATATGCATCATCCTCGAATTTAGGATGTATGAAAATTTGCCGTCTTGTGTTTTTCGACCCACTTCCACGACAAAAAACGTTACTTCAACCATACGTTTAAAACACATGAGCGATGTGTTTTAAAACTAAAATAGGAACATATATTCGCACGTGCCGTAATTTTCGAAATTTTTCATACGATTTCCAAGGACAAAGAAAAGTACATAATTCGTTATGTTTTGTCCGTTTGCGTTCGAATACGACGAAAAAAAGTACACAATTTGTTTGGTTTTGTCCGTTTTCGTCCAATAAGATATATTTTTTTGCAAGGGTCTTCAATTTTCGATGCCATTTCACATCGACCGGATAGGAGACGCAAAGGCAAGCGCTTCGTCTTCATCCGTGAAACGGCACAGGCTGTAAGGGGGTACTTCTACAATGTCACGGTAAGACATGCGACGTCACAAGCAATTCCAAAAAATGACGTGCGACCACAGATTGTAGACGTTGACAACCGTCACAGGTATTGTCGACGTATACAGTCGTCACAAGCGTAAGTTACGATTTCGTCCTTACAGACATAGGGACACTTGAAAACCAGGTCCGGCGGATCCGCGCTAAAATACAAAGTAAGTTCGCTAAGTTACAAGTACATGGGGACATACCCTAAGTTCGCTAAGTTGGGGACATACCCTTTCGCTGTCGTACAGAAATGCGGTTTCGTTTTTCGTTTTCCCAAATTGCCGACAGGTGCCCAATGTTTTTCCTACGCCGTATGTGTGAAGACACGTGTGTTTGAGAGTTTTTTCCTACGCCGTATGTGTGAAGACACGTGTGTTTGAGAGTTTTTTCCTACGCCGTATGTGTGAAGACACGTGTGTTTGAGAGTGACGGCCCCTGTACGGAAATCAGCGGACAGAAAACAGTACGCATTGGCTGGAAACGTGCAGTGTGATTTGTTTTTTGGTACTCCGCGCACAAATATTGTAAAAAACTACCGACACGTGCGACAGCGTCTGACTATTCGCTTAACTTATTGGACTTTATTTCAAATCACGTGCTGAAAGGACGCGAATTGGGTCGAAATGCGTTAGACGACAAATTGCATCGCTCTAGACGACAAAATACTGTACGTATAAAGTTTAAATGTAACGCAACTTGTACGGTTGTTATTTCTATTTTTTGGTACGGTTGCTGATTTTCTCTTTTTTTTCTTAGTTATGGAGGAAAACGACAGAAAATAACTGTAACTTTAGCACATGCGAAAGTACCCTTAGCCATGCACTCTAATTTCTTTTCCCTCATACATTTGGAATCCTTCATAGTTCACATCCCAAACAACCCTCCTCTCTGCATCCAAGCATTTCAAAAGGCAATGAATAAGGAAAGCAGAACTCCTTTTCTTCTTCTTGTCACCACTTGAGTCCTTAACCCTAATTCGCACGAAACCTGCAACTCTGAAACCGAATCCGTACGCGACCTGCTTCGGAAAAAAGTGGAATAAAAAAAGCTCGAACTGTTGTGCGCGTGTTCACACATGGCTTCGTCATCACCGCCGCCTCCTGCAACGCTGCAGTATTTGGCTCCGCCGCCCGGATTCGCCGCCGTACAAGCCGGCGTTTATAGATGTGGAGCGCTGCCTCCAGGAAGTTTCGCGTTTGTACGGCGGTTAGGTCTCCGTACGGCGCTCTGGCTTAGCAACGAACATCCTGTCAGGGCGCTGACCACCTTCTTCCAGGATACTGATACCACCTTTGTGAGTCTTGGGAGTGGGAAAGAAAGGTGTGCACGGGGATTATTTTCAAGGGTTGAAGAGGTTTTCTGATGGTTAAATAGGTATTTTCAAGTATTTTAAGGATTTCGAATCTTTTGCAAGGGTGGCTAAGAAACCGGGTTAGGGTTCTGGATTGAGAGAAAGGGACAGGGAGAGGTTGGGAGAGGTTTTTGGTTTTAGGTTTTAGGGCTTTGGGGCCTAGGAATAGGCTGGTTAGTATGTGAGATTTTTTTTGAGAGAGAGATATGGTGGTTTGAGATGGTTTGTGTGAGTTTTTGGAATTAGGGTTTGTAAGAATCTTTTTTTCCATAGTTAATGTCATCTCCATCACAGGTCGATTGATAATGGTCATGTTGTCATCATCATCACGACTAAGTCCAACTTCAAAACCAAGTTTTTAGCTCTGCTAATGTCCAACCTTATATGGTTTTTTTCAATTTCCACTTTTTTGTCTGCTCATTATTGTATAATCATGAAAGTGTAAGCCAAATCAGGCTCAAAGGACCTAGAAATCGTACGAGAGATAGTCTTTTTTTAATTTACAGCATAGAACACTTTATAAAACTTTGAAATTGTTGAAAAGGTCGTTGAATTCTCTCCAACTCCATCATCTCATAGAAACGAACCAACATCATGCCCTTTCCTTTAATGTCTAAAGCCTAATATCTAATGCCGAATGTCGAATGCCAAATGTCGAACGTTGGATGTCCAATGTCCAATGTCGAACACCAAATGCGAATGTCAATTGCCGAATGTCGAGTTTCGAATGTCGAATGTCAAATGTCTTATGTTCAGTTTTCACATGCCAAATGTCTAATGTTGCATGTCGTGTCTTAATTTAAAAAAATATGTATATATATATATATTTTTTTTTTTTCATTTCTGATGTCCAATATCCAATGCCTCTAATATCCAACCCTATTCATCCAATATCTGATTCCCACTGTTTTTTTTCCAACATCTAATATCAGTGTTTTTAATCTAACATATTTTATCTGCTATTATTTAACTAACCAAGCTTGATGGCAACTCTTCAATGTCTATTCTCCAACCATCCGATATTTCATCTTTAATGTGCTTCTCAATTGCAAGTTCCACTTGCCTCTTTTCCGCCTTTCTCCTCTATTTCCTCTTTTTCCTCTTTTTCCTCGATCTCCTCCTACCAATGTTTTGGTTCTCATTTCATCGATCCGTGCCAATTATGGTTTAGGATGTGTAGTCGGCCCTTGTTTTTTCGTCCTCCCTCCTCTGTTCCCTGTTTTCCTTTCGATGTCCTTTCAGCGATCCATGCCAATTATGGTTTAAAATGTGTGACTGACCCACGTTCTTCCGTTCTCCTTCCTCTAATTCTATTCCCTATTTTCTCCTCGATCTCCTTTCACCACTCCACGCCAGTTATGGTTCAGAATGTGTGGTTGACCCGGGTTTCTCCTTCCTCCCTCATCTATTTCCTGTTATTTCCTAGATCTCCTTTCACCCCTCGCCAATTATGGTTTGGAATGTGTGGCTGACCCAGGGTTTGGTGCTGCCAGCTGGCAGATCCACCTGGGCCTGAAGGCCTGGAAACCGTATGCCACGTGGAAGCCTATCAGTGAGGAGCTCATAAAGGAAGCTTTGGAACTTGTGCTCGATCGGGCCACTCATCCCATTATGGTTATGTGCGCGTGAGTGAAAAACATATATATATTTTTTTCTTCTCTTTTTGTGTTTTTTTTTTCTTTTCTTTTCTTTTTTGTGTTTTTTTTTTCTTTTTCTCCTGGCAACTCATCCAATTATGGTTATGTGGGTGTGAGTGAACATTTTTTTTTTTTTTTGTTTACGCGTTTATTCTACCCCCTTTAGTTTTGTTTGGCATTTTGGGTTTTGTTTTTATGGTTTTAGCGGTTACCGTCATAGTGTGGATCGAACCAAATTTCTCGTTATTTTTTTTGCCTTCACAAAATTGTAAAGGGACATAGCCAGTGGGAGCAAAGTGCAAATCCCGCTTGAAGCCAATTTAACCACAATTGTCCTTGATGCGAATATGAGAACAGAAATTCCCACTTGAAGCAAAGATGACCACAGAATTTCAGTCACATTAAGTCACGGAACATTGCCACAAAGCGTGGTCTCTCTCTCTCTCTCTCCCTCTCTCTCTCTCTCTCCTCCCAATTTGTGACACAATGAGTGCATAAAAGTGAAAGACCTATCAAACCTTAAAAACCTTTAAAGTATCATTGCGATATTGATTTATCCCTATATGGGACAAATGTATCGGCGATTTATCACGATAATTTCTTATTTCAATATATTGATTATCGATAAGTCAAAATAGGTTCATCTCTCATAGGTTCGTTTCTTTTTTTAGGTACGTGAAAAAGCTCTTAAAAAAACAAAAACCTATCTCTATTGTTTTCACTCATGCTCATACAATAAATCCGACCCAAAAAAGGTCGATTGGACAGTCGAGATTGGCTCTGTGAAATCACCGTGGAACAACTGCACTTTGTGCCGCATATTCCTGAGTAAGGACTGGTGACTGTACTTCCGGGGACGGTACTTATGGTGACTGTTCTTTTGGTCACTTTACTTTTGGTGCTTTTACTTTTGGTGGCTGTACTTTTGGGTGACCGTAATTTTCGTGACTGTGACTTTGGGCTACGAAGTCATGTTGGTTTGTGATACACGACGACAGTGCATACTTTATAGTATAAATAATGTATTCTCTAGAGGGTATAGTATAATACTATCCCATATGTAGAAATATAACGACAATAACCATTTATTCTTCCGCACGTGATATATCGCCCCCTCTTGCTGTTCGATAATCAATAAAATCGATTATCGGAAATACCGCGAAAGGAATTTAGCGATACCCAACACGACTTTTGTGGTTTTTTGATTTACCTTTATTTGAATACCAAAATATTTGTTGTAAGAATTCGTGTAAAAAATATTTGTTGAAGGGAAAGTCCCCATTTTATTGCCGTATTGGGCGGTTGAGGGCTTTTTAGGTCAATCTAAGAAGACAGGGATCATTTTTTTGAAGAAAAATATGCTTTTGATCATTTTTTTTTCCAAATGTATTTTTTCGATGATTTTTTGTTCCCGAACGTTCTTTTCATTTTCTTTTCGAAACGCTTTTTCCACCAATTTGTTTTTAAAAAGTGTTTTTAAGTCAAATTGTTTTAAAATTTTCTTTTAATCAAATTGTTTTCAACGTTTAATTGGAAAATTTCTGATAGGTTTACTTCTTTTTGTTGCATTCTTAAACCCTAAAACTGTGATGGAAAACAAGGGACAGGAGCTAGAATGCATCGAGAGAAAGGAGGGATAGCAAGATAAAAGAAAATATTTAGAGAGGGAGTTTGAGGGAGGAGAGAGGGAGAGGGAGTGGGAGAAAACAAACTTTTATTTAAATGGTTGAGAATGTATAGCGTGACAGCTGTAAGAAGAAAACAGTGTTGCACTTTCTTATTCCAATCTCCCTTCCTCTTCCTCCTTCTCCCCCCCCCTCCCCCCCCCTCCCCCCTCCCCCCCCCCCCCCCCCCCCCCCCCCCCCCCCCCCCCCCCCCCCCCCCCCCCCCCCCCCCCTTTATCCGATCCGGATCTTGTCTGTTTGATCCAAAAATGGATCCGTAATTGAAGAGGTAACAAAAAAATAAAAACTTATTTTTAAGCTTTTAAAACCATTCGGGAAATCACAAAACAAGAAAAAACAACAACAAAAGAAACGATAAAAAAGAAAACAACAAAAAAGGAACAACATAAAAGAGGACAACGATCGAATAGGAAGTGGAATAAATGAAAGAAAGGTGATTGGAAATAACTGTAAAATGCATCTTTTTAGCTTTTAAAAGCCCAAAAGACTTATTAAAAAGGCCTTCAAAACTCCCATGGGAAACCACCCAGGAACCCCACTCCCTCTCCCCTTCTCCCTCCCCCCTTCCCGTCCTTCTTTTTCTCCCCCTACTTTTTTTCTTAATTCACATGGAATTGCTGTTTATACTAATTCGCATTAATAACACTAATTTGGTACCCTTTTTTTTTACCTCCCAAAAATAAAAATAGTGTCAATATTTATTCAATCAACATTAATTGTTTTTCTTTTCGTAAGGGTATACCGTGAATTCGCTATTAGAGTAAAAAAAAAAAAGTTTTGGGTTTATTTTAGTGTTTCTAATTATTATCCGGTTTCGAATGTCGTGACTGATTTTGAACCGCCTAACAAATTAGTCTTAAGATAAAAACAATTAGTATTATTAACACTATTTTGTGGTGTTATTAGCACTATTTTGTGGTGTTATTAACACTATTAGTGGTTCACAGTGTACCCGCCCTATTGTTATTATAGTTAATCACTCAATAATTTTTTGACCCAAAAAAGTCGAAAATTATCTTTAATAACACCATTTAGTTATAATATTACCTGCTTCAAAAATACGTATCGCTCTTTTAAAATAGGTTTAATTATAAAAATTCTTATTATCAATTTGATTTATTTATTGTCGTTTAAATATACTTACCGAAAATACTTTTCACCTTTACAAAACACACATTCCAGTTCAAAATACTTATTACAGTTTAAAAAGTTAGACTCAAACTGACTATTCTTATCATCTGCCTGCAAGCTTATCTTTCGACTGGTCTTCTCTCTCTCTCCTTTTGTCCTAGCCCTCCCTCTCCCTTCCTGTCTCTTCTTCCCTAGCTAATTATCGATGAACTTTCAAGCTTTCAACGAGGTTAATCATAAACGGGAAAAAGCATTGAAAGGTTTATGGGCATGGCCAAGACTAAGTCTCTCTCTCTCTCTCTCTCTCTCTCCCTCCCAGTACCGCCGATATGCCGGCAGCAAGGCCCGATACGTGAACGAGCAATTCATCGAACTTTTCGACGAAGACCTCGTCACTCTCCCTCCTTCCCTCCCGGACTGGTTCCTCGACCAGAGGAGAATGATGGTACGGAAAGGTTCACACTAATTCCGGTTGGGAAGAGGAGGGGAGGGAGAGCGGCGAGGGAGAGTGGGAGGGAAACCGTGTTTTGGTTTTGGATTTCGCTAGGGTTTCTTAAGACAGGGATTACAGAATGATGGTACTGATCCACACTAGTTGTGGTGTGGTGATGGACTTTTAGGGTTTTTTTAGGGGTTTGTTATGGTCGAGAGCACATGATGGAGGTAGTATCTACACTAATTTTGGTGTAGGAATGAGAGTTTTTCCCGCGGGTTTTAATGCATGGTTTTTGTATTATATTCCGTTTTAGAAAACCGACAAAAAATTCGCTGAAAATTATATCTTTGTTGTCGGTTTAAACTTTAAAGTAAAGCCCGGTAATTGTGTTAACTGAGAAAAGTCGATTAGTTTAATAATTGGGAGAAAAAACGGTGTTTTGAAGGTTAGTAAGAAGGAATTTTAGTGCTATTTCAATACAGTTTGGTACAAAACTCAAAAGGACAACGGGAAATTGGTAAATAATTGATTTGTACAAATTAGTAGGAAAAAGAATTTGAAACTGTTTGGGAATTTGTGAATTATGATTTTATCGATTTTAATGGTTCCTCTCTTTTTTTCTTTTGCTTCTCGTTATTTTTATTTCCAAGAGTCATAGTTTTAGCATTATTTATGAACCCAAAAGCTGTACTTTTTGACTCTCTTTTAGAATTTATCAATATTATATTAGTTTACATATTTTATTAGTATTTTTTAATATATCATATGCTTTTCTTTATCAAATTTTTTCATCGTTTAAATTTTCGATGCATGTTTTAGGGAAACCATTTTTTCGCTTGTATTATTTACCTGTTTAATTTTTTTCGATCACTTCTGTTCTTTATTCTGTTATCTATCTTCTCTTTTTTTTTTTTTTCATTTTATAATTTTTTTCATCGTATGTTTTTTGTGGTAAAGGAGGAGGAGGAGAGAGAATACGAAGCGATGGAAGCCATGGCTGCTGAGAAGAAGAAGAGAGAGGAGGGGGGCGAGCGCAAGGGAGTGAGAGAGGGAGAGAGAGTGGGAGAGAGAGTGGGAGAGGGAGAGGGAGAGAGTGGGGAGGGAGGGAGGGGAGGGGAGAGAGGGAGTGGAGAGGAGAGGGAGAGGGAGTGGGGGAGGGAGAGGGAGAGGGAGTGGGGGAGGGGGAGGGAGGGGGAGGGGGAGAGGGAGGGGGAGAGGGTGTGGAGAGTGGACTTCGTGAGGTGGTAGAAAGAAGGCGGGAAGAGAGAGAGGAGAGAAGAGGGTTTGAGGGGAGAGATGTTGTGGAAGTGGGGATAGGGAGGTTCCTAGAGAGTGCAAGAAAGGGGGTGGAAGGAGAGGAGGGAGGAGAGGAGGAAGGAGATGATCATAAGAATAAGGACAGAATAGATGACATCAGCATTGACAGGAGAGATGTTGGTGGAAATGTCAACGAAAATATTTGTGAAAAGGTGAGTTATGAAGAAACGGTGCTTCTGAAAAAAAGGGGGGGGGGAGGAAAGGTCGCTAATGAGAAAAAACCAGGATTGTTTTTGTCTCTTTTCTATGTCTTTTTTTGTTTTGTTTTTTTTTCCCCTTCTCATTTCACCCGTTTTCAGAAAATTTCACCCACTTTTTACCGAAAATTTACCCGTTTTATCCATAGGCCATCCATTCATAAAAAAAGGGTTTTGTTTTTTGCGTAAAAGTCAAAAGTTTCAGGAAATAGAAGAAATCAATTAAGTAGTTACTTTACTAACTTTGGGTTTTTTTTTTTTTTTGGGGGGGGGGATCAGGAAACACCAACCAATACTCGAAGAATTTCAGGATCTCCACTTTCTATGCAAACAGTTTCCGTTTCCGTCACGGGTGAACCTCCGGGATATCAAAAATTTTATTATTCGAAAAGTGGACCTTTAACTACCGAAGATCGAGAATATAGAAGAAGGATTATCGGAAAAGTTTAATTTGAAAATCTTAGAAAATAAAAATAGAAAGTTTCAGAAAGAAAAAAGAACAAGTTTGTGATTTTGCACGGTGAAGAACATTTGGAACTTTTTGGGTTTTTTAGAAAAGTTTTTGATGTAACCTTCTCCTGTATATGTTTCCGAGAAATCGCCAAAAAAGAAGAAGAGAAAAAGCGGTATTTCTAAGTATTTTTGTAAGATTGGGTATGAGATCTTTTCATTTAATTTTTAAGTGCAACCTCGCGTATTGGAGCAACTAGTAGCCGTTAAATGTTGAAATCCTGTAGACACCTACTTTTTGAGCAGTCTTCCACATGCTTACTTTCTTTCTTTGGTCGAGGCTAGTGCGTGGTTACTAGCCACACCAACTTTTGTGGCACCCTGTTTCACACTTGAATAAGTAGCATGTTCTTTTCCTCATGCGTCACTTTTCCATTACTTATGTTGTGTCTCGAAGCAACATATTGATGGCAATGTGGTCCGTCTAAGATTAGTTACTGACGTGGAGGGGAACGGATTGTAGCACAAGATTTAATGTGGGGTGCAATCGGGGTTGTTGGAGTCAAATTGGGCACATGTAAGGAGAGGTTTGTCATAAAATTCAATCCCCTGACATCATTTGAGAGGTCTTTGAAGCACATGGGTCGTTTTGGTTTTCCTTCACAACGCTAGAGAGAGCAATCGTGATGAGTCCTCACACATTGGAATCGCACACATGGTTTTTCTCGTGTCGCTTTGCAAATAGACGTAGAGGCCCGAGGCGAAGCCACTTCTAAAATATGAGATTACTCTCACCGAAACCATACAAAGTTTGTTTTTTTGGGGTTAGTATTTTTCGATCTGTGGACTCCTATTGCGAATATGCTTGTAAAAAATTTATATCCTAGTTACAAAGGAGCCCTCCGTGGATCCTTTCGGTTGCTTTCTACCTTCAACTTGTATCGTTTGCCCTTCAACAAGCTCAAGCCACAATCCCCTTTTTGCGAACATGGCGGCAGATATCAAGCGGAACCTTCGACACTTTCCTTCAAAAGGATCTAGTCCACATCGACGACTTTTGTGGTCCTTATCTTAATATAGTGCGGAGTAGCTCATATGTCGTTAGTTAATTTTTGGTGTGAGTAGTGGCTCAAGTTCGGTGGTTCCTTCGCAAATTACTATCGTGCAATCACTAGACTCGTCGGCAACAACCATAGGGGGAACTTAGAGGATGTCAGGCCAGAGGTAGTTGGACGGATAAAAGATCGGTTTCCAGTTGTAGAGGAGGAGACATGGCCATTTTTGGGTACGCAAGATCCGAGGGCAACATCAGAGGTGGTGGTAACAACCAAAAAGTAGAATGTTAGAGAGTACGATGCATAAAAAAGTAGGTTAGAGGCCATGATATAAATCTTGCGGTGTCTATCGGCCGCCACTTGCCTATAACAGATATGAACTTTATTTTGACCTACCGATAATCGGTATATTGGTTCAATACATTGGGAATTATCGCGACACGTAATCGATATATTGCAACTGATTACTGATAATTATCGGGCTTATAATTATCACGATAACTTTGAACTGTTTTACGGAATGGATTTTGATAGAAAAATCAAACCCCTCCCTATTGCGATAACTCTTCATTTTGTGCTCTGCTTCCTTACCTCAGTTCCCTCTGGTTGGGACAACCCCCCTCACACCGATATATCGGCGAATTTTTCTTTTTGGTTCTAAAGAGATATATCGAGACCCCACACTGTTTGATAACTGATAAAATTGGTAATCAATCAATCGCGATATGAAATTACACGATACACGACACTACAAAAATCATTAAACTAGCAACACCTCCCTCTTACGTATCAAACGACACTAATATTAAAAGAATTGCGTGGGGCACTTTGGAAGCAACCATTAGTAAAGGGGGCTCCCGATCCGTCAGAATTGGCGATAAATTATCATTTAGGTATTACAAGGGACCTGCTCCTTCTACTAAAGTTCCCATCCTTATCCACTTTCTTTGTTGACATTCCAAAGTAGAAAAGGGGGGGGGTCAATCGAGGTCAGAAAAAAATATATTGTTTGTATAATATTTTCCAGTTACAAATGTTTGTGAAGTGATGTTTGCAAAAAAATCATCAGGTTTATATCCTTAGAAGAACTATCGGAGAAAATAACCTTCTGAGGTGACTGTGGTCTTTTAGTGAATCAAGCTTCCCTTGTCCCGTTGATGAGGGAAAAGGTTGAGGAAGGGTGTCCAAAAGGAATCATTTGTCAGAAAAAAGAAGGCCATTTTCATGTGTACGAATAAGAGATGTGTTTAGTTACTTGTAACAACTTCCGGAGACAAAACCAAGGAAGTGCTACTTTTCTCAACCTTCATTTCTGGAGATTTATATCCCTTTTGGCGTCCTCCCCCCAACGAGGCAAACACCCACTCTTCTATATGATCTAATTCTTGTTCTGGCTTTAAGGGATCAGGTCTCCTCTATCTCATCCAAAAAGTAGCGGCATATAATCATAAGATTTCTTGATCTTACAATGGTTCACCCGTGGAAATGTGTCATTGTAAGAGCCCAAAATGAGTTTAGGCTGAAGTTCAAACATGTTTTTCTCTCACAAAATGTTTTTACTATTTTTACTAGTTTTAATGAAGTAGCTTCTCAAATCACCTCCATTAGCTTTTGTCTTCCCTAATTGGTTGATGTTAACCCCTACGCCCCTTTTCATTTTCCTATTCACTAACCCCAAAACTACAAGTCCTTCCCATAACTGCCAAGCAGTTATCGCGCTATCTTTGACCCAATATCCTTGACTGAGCCCCACTATTCTACTTTGAGGATACCAACACAAAAAGTGGAGAAGGATTAGATCTCTTATAAAAGGTGCAGATCCCTTCTAATTCCTAAGTGAGAATCTATCGACCATTTTGACAGATTGAGAGCCCTCTTTACCAGTGGTTGCTTCCAAAGTGCCTCGCCCAATTATTTTTAATACTAGTGTCATTTGATAACGAAGAGGGAGGCGTTGTTAGTTTAATGATTTTTGTAGTGTTGTGTATTGGGTAAGTTTATATCGCGATACATTCGTTAACCAATATTACCAATTATCGAACAGTGACAGGTCCCGATATATCTCTCCCGAAACAACAAAAATTATCGCCAATATATCAGTTTGAGGGGCACTGCACGAAATTGCAGTACAAAAAAAAGTACATCAAGAGTTATCACAATAAAAGGGGGGGTTGAAATTGTTTCACAGTCCATTCCATACCACGGTACAAAGTGACCGTGATAATTATCAATAGTCTATCGCAATATATTGGTAGTTTATCGCGATAATTCCCTTACCAGTATATTCAACCAATATACCGATTATCGGTAGGTTAAAAAAAATACATATCAGTTATTGGTAAGAGCCTATCGATACACAACACTAGATTTTTACCATGGCCTCCGACCTGCATTTTTTTGCACCTTACTCTCCAACATCCCACAACTCCTTGACAATTTTTACAACTAAAAATGATGTCGCCCTCGTATCCTCCATACCCACAAAAAGCCATATCGCACTTTCTTCTCTACAACGTGAAATCGACCTTTTATCCGTCCAACTACCTGTGGCCTAGCATCCTGTAAGTTCCCCACTATGATTGTTGCAATTGAATCATTTGCGTGCACTATAGTAATTTTTGTAGAAACCAACAAACTTGACCCACTATTCACAATGAAAAGTAACGAACGCCATATGAAATTATCAGTACTATATTAAAATAAGATCGACAATCACAAAGGTCGTCAATGTGGACAATATCTTTTGGAGCAAAACCTCGAACGTTTCTCTTGTCATCTACCACCATACTTCGCAAAAAAATGGTCGTGGCTTGAGCTTGTTGAAGAACAAACGATACAAGTTGAAAGTAGAAATCAACCAATTGGATCCACGAAAGGCTCATTTGTAACTTGGATTCAAAAATTATACGAGCATAATGGTAACAAGAGTCCACTTGCCTAAGATACAAAAAACTCCACTGCAAAAAGAACAAATTAGTTTGTATGGTGTTGGTGAGAGTAATCTCATATTTTAGAAGTGGCTTGGTCTCCGATCCCCACATCCAAATGGAAAGCCAAACGAGAAAAAACATGTGACTTGTCACGGATGCTCCCTCTGACGTTATGAAGAAAAACCAAGTCAAGCCGAGTGCATTAAAGAACTCTCGAATGAGGTCAAACGCGCAAAGTATATGACAAACCTCCTTACGTGTGCCTCACTTTGACTCCAACAACCCTGATTGCACCCCACATTAAATCTTTTGCTACAATCCGTTCCCCTCCACGTGAGTAACTAATCTTAGATGGCCCACATTGCCATCAATATGTTGCTTGGAAGCACAATGTAAGTAATGGGAAAATGATGCATAAGGCAAACATAAGTGTATGAGCAAAAAACATGCAAATTATTTAAGTGTGAAACAAGGTGCCGAAAAAAAAATTGTGTTGCTAGTAACCACGCAATAGCCTCAACCAAAATAAGAAAGTAAGCAAGTGGAGGACTGCTTAAAAGTTGAGACCTCTACGGGATTTCACATTGAACGACGACTAGTTGCTCCGATACGCGTGGCTGCACTTACAAGTTATTGGCGACAACACTGTAGAAAGGTGCAAACTTGACTTTATGCTTCGATCAGCGGAAGTGCGAGAGTGCACGAGCTAAGAGAAGAGTACTACACATTAAGGACGAATTGGACTGCAATTTGGATTAGATCAGCGAGCAAGCCAGAGGTTGGGGTGGGAGCCACCAAAACCTAACGACCTAAACATCCCATATTGCTTTCGTAATAAAGCCTTGTTCACCTAGATTTACTAGTGGCTCAATTGTGGCCACGAAAATTAAGACTAGAAGCAATTCAAAACTTGGAGACTAGGTTGTTCACGACCAAAAAGTCATTTCCTCCAATCAGCAATTGCATGTCCATTTAGGTGGTGCGACAATGTAGAAAGAAAATCATCAAAGTCTTGAAAACAAGATAGAAATGAAGTAGGTAATGGGTGAATATGCGTGGGATGGAGTGGATGTTGAACAAGTCACCTTGATAGGATTGCAAATACCACTTGATGGTCGGACAGGTCTTGATGACACGAGTCTTCCAACACTATTTCACAAATTACTTCGTTTAAGACGGAAACGACTTCCAAGGGATTACCCGAAGCTTTAACGCCCTCCTCTAAGGAAGCAATATGAAAAATTGTAAAGGAGAAATATGTTTCGACAAATCCGGAGGACACTATTCCAGACATAGAGACGGCTTGGTGATGATTTTGATCTTTGAAATATTGCTTGATAAAGAGATTGAAAGTAGTTCAAAGTCACATAGAGTATTTGATTAACATGCCCACAATATGCACGTCATTCTCGATACAAGGGAATAATCCAACAGAGAAAGTTGTTGCTGATGTCGTTGAATATCAAAAGTGTACTATAACAAAAAAACGTGTCCTTTACATATTCACTTGATTGGTGCCAATCGTGCATTCTAAGGTGACACCATTGCCTAGTTTGCTTGCAATGGGAAAGGCGAGGGATCTTGGTCTACAATGAAAGGCTCAAACAAACGAGAAGATTTGGCTTGCTGATGATCGTGGCGACGATACTTGCCCAAGCTCCCTAAATATACCATTACGTCGAATTGTATTAAAGGCATTTGGCACAAACACTAAAAATATAAGATAGCTCGCAAACCATGCGTTATCAACATATAAAGCAACCGTCGTGTTATTGTTGACGTGGTTAAATTTTGAGGACACTGCATCGATTTTCGTATCACATTGTCCTTACAAAACGTTTGAAATATACAATATGAAACGCACTCCATCGGTAGAGTTACATTTGGGTGTATCCCCATGTTCCAAAGTAAGGGTTTTTTTTTCTTTTTCCTCAACAACCTAACGCCATACTAGCAAATTTATAGTTAAACAAAGAAAGCGAAATATCCTTTAATACAATTTCTGTCATGTTCAAACTTAGTGTACTATCGGTTGTCTTTCGTGTTTTTTGACACATGGCCACATCAGCCCACGTCATTTTCAAACTTTACATTTAAACACGTTGGAGATATGTTCTAAAGTAAAGTATCACCGCTCCACAAATAGAAAAACAACTTCGCACGTTTTAAAGGAATTTTTTCAAAGAGGAGAATTACATGATTTTTTTTTTTTGTCCGTTTGTATCCTTCCGAATTTTTTTTTGTAGGGGTATATGGAATTCAATCTCCTTTCATCGCGACCAGATAAGAGGAGCAAAGGCAAAGGCACCTTCCTCAACCATGAACGACACAGGGTTGGAAGGTTGTACTTCTACAATGTCACGCAAAGTCCTACGACGTCACAAGCAGTTTCAAAAAACAAGGTCCCCTGACACAAATAGTAGATGTTGACAACCATCATAGGCATTGTCGACTTATACAATGGTCATAGACTTAAGTAACTATTTCGTTTTTAAGCATTAAGACACTTAAAATCGTGAAGAATCTTAGCTATAATAAAAAAGTATGTTTGCTGACTGAAGATTACATGGGGACCCGAACTTGAAAACGAAGAACAATTTGATGGGTTTCTTGATGAATTATTGACATTTATCCACTTAGAAGATTTCCATTTCGTGTATGCTTGTAATCTTGAAATCTCCCGTGCCGCCGCAAATGTAATTTTACGGACGGGTACAAAAAACGCGTAGATTTTAGGTCCCGAGGGAAGAACATATTATCATATGTTTTTAACAAAAACTTGCCCTAACAAAACTTCCATGCACAACTACATGTTCTTGCTTGGAAGATTTCAACAGTTTTCCGTCAAAATATAGAGAATGGAATTAAAAGTTGAATAAGGGTGAACATGCTTCAAGCAAAACGGGAGGTTGTTTACTTGGAAAAATATATTTCATTACGTGTTGAAAGCACGTAGGCGATAGTTGCCTTGCTGACACGACCTGATGGAGAAGTGATAAAAACATTACTGCCAGTAAAAGTTTGGAGGCCTTAGAAGCAAACGCTCATTCTATCCATTGTCTGGCTAATGTCCTCAAGTGTGTTGAAAGAGGACATTTGCCACACAATGGCCCTTGAACGGTCGGTACACTAAGAAATAAAAGATAGGATCCACGGCGGACGAGTGAATTGGAAAAGGCCGACTGTTGACCTTCGCCGAAATGACTGCGTTTAAAACATAATGGCGCTATAAGAACAATAATAAAGTACGAAAGTACAAATCTTAAAATTTATTTCGTTTCTACAAATCTTAAATTTCGTTGGTACAAATATGATAGTCAAATTTTGTGCTATTAAAATGTTTGACAATTCTTTGCGTGTGAACATAAAGCTACGTGGTACCATTTGTAATAAAGCGCGTAGACGATATATGCCTTCCTGGCATTACCCGATGGAGAATCAGGAGAGTTCATCAAAATATTACTCCCAGTAAACGTGACCGTCCATGTGCCTAAGGGCGTGTCCCCATGTAACCGAAACTTTGAAATGTTACTTTGGATTTTATCGCCAATTTTACGGTGTACTTTTCAAAGTGTGCCTATGTCAATCGTTACTTGTGCGTTCATTACTTCGAATATGTGACAATTGTAGACGTCTACAAAATGTGCGACAGTCTACGAAACGAAATGTAGACGAGTACGAAACTTCCTAAAAACGGCGACGGTTGTAGACGTCGAGGTTTTTGTGACGTTGTAGATGTTTAGGGTTTTGTGACATAGCGAAGTCATGCTACCATGTGACGTCATCAGTACGTACATTTTCCGCCATGGCTTCCCGATTTCGTTTTCTTATCTTTTATCATTCGATATGCCATCAAACTTAGACCAAAAATATTCAAAAAAAAGGAAAAAATATATAACTTTCATTTGATACTATTATTGCCGCATCTCGTGTAAATAAGAGAGAAAGAGGAGTGGTCGAGTGAGAAAGAGGGGGAAAGACGAGGACGCCGTAAAATTTTGCAAAGGACCCATGAAGGAAAGTGGAGGTTCGCGACCCCTGCAAAATTTTTCCCGTACATGTTTTTCATTTTCTTATGTGCATGCGCGTGACGAGGAGTGAAAAAAATAGCGTGTACTTTCCTTCGTGCAATTTTTTTCGAAAACGTTTGACACGTGCAATACAAGTTTTCTATTCGTCAATAGGGTAGTATTTTGATAAAAATCAGGTCGCGATTTGATTCCAGTGCAAGTGTGAAGATGAACAGGAAGTGGGTCGCGATGATAATAACACCAAATTGCCGTACCCTCCAAGTTCGAAGAAGACGCAAAATGTACTTGTGTTTTTGCCCATTTTTCGTACGGCGTAATATTTTCTCGTTACAAGTCCCATTTTCTGTGGAAACGACGGAAAAAAACCCTTACTTGAACACATGGGGACACGCCCTAAGTAAGGGTTTTTTTCTGTCGTTTTCTTGTAAAATTTAGAGCCATACCGCGTAAGTTTCAACCGTACAAAAAAATAGAGAAAATGAGAAGTACATTTTGGGTCATCATCGAATTTAGGATGTACTACATGTTGTCGTCTTGTGTTCTTGGACCCACGGCCACGCCAAAAAACGTCATCTTCAAACTTTTCTTTAAAAAATAGGGAAGATGTGTTTTAAAACAAAGTATTTTCGAAAAACAAATAGAAACACATATTTGCACGTGTTAAAAAATTTCAAAATTTTTCAAAAGAATTCAAGCGACGACGGAAAATGCACGATCCGCTATGTTTTGTCCGTTTGCGTTCAAGTACGACGAAGCAAATTACACAATTTATCTGGTTTTGTGCGTTTGCGCTTGATACGGATTTTATTTCTCCAGGGGTCTCAAGATTCTGATGCCATTTCAAGTTCAAGATTCTGATGCCATTTCACGTCGAGCGGACAGGCGACGCAAAAGCAAAGTGCGTCTTCTTCAACCGTGAAACGGCACAGGATGGATGGCGGTACGTCTACAATGTCACGAAAAGGCATGCGACGTCACAAGCAGTTACAAAAAATAACGTGCGTCATCACAGATTGTAGACGTTAACAGCCGTCACGGGCATTGTCAGCGTATACAATCGTCACACCCTTTAATTAACAGTTTCGTGTTACACATAGGGACATGTAGAATCCGGGTCCGCCGAATCTGCGCTAAAAAATAAAGTAAATTCTCTAAGTTTCAAGTACATGGAGACGCACCCTAAATCTTTCGTTAAGTCATTTTTCCCCAATGAATTCCAATTCACCGACATTCCGCCAGGATTCACCGACTACCGCATTTCCGCCGACATGTATCAAAATGTAAGGGCGGCTTTCATTGGCTGCCCAGTTTAACCGTGACGACCGACTCACACCGACCGAAAACGACAAAGTCAAAGTACCACCGTTTGTCGTTCGATCGCCGTACAGCACACAGACGCCCATAAAATAAGTGGAAATTCCGACAAAGGACATTCGCCTCTCCCACAAGCGTCCAACACACTCTTTCCCCTTCCTGCCGCTTGAAGCCCATCTTCCCCTACCCTTCCCTCTCTCGTTCCCCGCCACTCTCTCTCCTACCATTCCTCCCTCTATCTTCCCTCACCTGTAAAATCTATTCCGTTCCTCCCTTTCTTTCTGCCTGAATATTTGTCTCTATCACCTTCGCGTCTTTATCCCTCGCTTGTTTTCCTTCTCGCTCCTCTCCCTCCCTTCCTCCCTCCATCCTCTCTCCAGCATGTCTCTTTATCCTCCTATCTTAATCCTCCTTATTTTTAATTGCTGTATTTACTCTATAGAATCCTCTCCCTCCTCCTCCTTTTCCCAAACACTCATCCGACACCGACTCCGTGGCGAACTTCCACGATTGAAACCTTTCGCACATGCGGCCTATGAGAGCCTGCCACGTGTCGCAACTCTCACCAGATGGCTTCCTAACACGTGGGAGTCACTCGGTCGTACAACCCGGGCTCAGCGGAGCATGCAGGAAAAACCTTTCGCTGAAGACTACCAGGAATACTCTGAAGAGGGTTTCGAGGAAGATGTGGAGGAAGATGTGGAGGAAGCTTCCGGAGAAATGTCAGATGGAAGCTGTACGGACGAGATTCCAACGTCCCTCCGAAATGCCCAAAATTTAACTCAGAAATCTATTGCAGCAAGTATTTGTAAAGGAAATATGAAAAAAACATATGGCGCACTTGATCAAGCAATTGTAAGCCCCTTTTATCCATCCGTGTTCTTTTTTTTTTCCTGGGTATTTTTCCTCCCGTGCTAAAGAATAATAAAAGTAAAATCTGCAGTTCTTAGAAAAATGTACAGCTTGTGCTAAAATACGCTAACAAAATAAAGTCTACAATATGAAAAAAAGTCATGAACGGAAGGACGTGGAAGTTGTCCACAAAAAGCAAGCTAAAAGCTTTTAAAAGAGAAAAAGGAAATTGATATTGGAAAATACAAAACAAACAAATCTTCGAAACAATGACGGCTTGTTTTCATCCCTACTTAGTTTTCTACTCTCTAAACTTAATCCTAGTAACAAAAAATATAATAGAAGCATACTGACATTGGAGGAATTCCCCATGAACAAGGTTTTTCTCACAAACTATATCATAAATTCTTAATTTAACTAAATTAACAACAGGATACTGAAAAAAACTTGACTCAAAACCTTAGAAGCTCAAAACTTAGAAGCTCAAAACTTAGAAGCTCAAAACTCACACTCAAAAATAAACTCAGATAAGATTCAAATTTCGTCTTTGTGTTTTCAGGCCCATCTCGCAATTCTGGATTACAGAGGTACTCACAAACGTCTTTCGAGAGCCGTGATTTTAGTTAACGAATGTATAGCATGGGGAAATAGTGTGGAAGGAGGAGATCTCCAAGTGGCTGGAACTATAATCACAACCGCAATTTCATGTTTAGATACGAAGCTGAACGAAACGGGAGGCGCATTTAGAAAACGGACTCCTCTCCAAAGTGTAATTATCGACCAGGGATTTGAACCAATGGGAGAAGCCGCTCTCGGAAACTACGACCTCACTTATTCCAAAAATGGCACAGGTATGCGAGAGTCAAATCACTGAAAATATTGAAATAGTAGTACTTTCTATTTTCCGAAAAAACAAAAACAGTTATGAGGAAAAAATCCAAAAATAATCTTTTGAAACGCCTAATTATTCATCGAAGGTGAATGCACGTGATAATTTTCGCAACAGATTATTGAGTTTGCCTTGGTACAGAGATTCGGATTTATAATAAAATACATGACATTTGTTTTCATTTTTACGGTAATTTGGGAAATGTCACTTTTTTAGGTACTCGAGTTTATTCCGAACCCAGTTTTTTGACGGGCGTATTTTCTGCATATATTCGTTGTCCCTCCGGAAATACATCGGGAGTCTTGACCTCGTTTTTCGTGAGTATTTTTTATAATCTGGTTTTGGATTTTATTCACTTTTTATGTTACGGGAAAAGAACGTAATCTGTGCTCCACTACAACATTTAGGGAGTCCACAATCTTTTTCCTGTTTCTCCAAAATAGAGCCTGTGTATGGTCGATTTCACAATTGAAATTAGTTTATTAGAATATGTTCGGTATCAACACACTGTCAAGTTTTATTTTGTCATTTTCTGACCTCTCCATTTAAATGTAATACCATTCGGCTACGCAAAACTGACCCGTTTATCTCATCCAGCTTTATACTGTATTTCTAATTTGTCTTTATTTCTCTCCTTTTTCTTTTTGATGTTTCAGTTGGCGACCAATTTTACCGACTCAAATCGCTCGTCCATTGTTTTTGAAATGAGAGGGAAACATCGCAACCTCGGGATGATTCAAACTATCGATAACGGTGTTACGAGCGACAGAACTGCGGTCGATCTTGGATATGATTGTGCAGAAGATTACCATTTATATTCGATTTATTGGACGCCCAAAATGATCATGTGAGTGTTTAACTCTAGCATTTTTTCTGGTTTTTTTTTTGCGGGGAGATGGCGGGTTTTTATGCCTAATGTCTGGATTCCGATTAATATTATGTTGATAGTGAACATTTGGCCTTTCTAGGATTTCCGGGTTTTTTTTTAACGGGGTTTTTAGATTTTTTAACACGGTTTTTGATTCCGATCTTCTTGGACTCCTAATCAAGTCATGCAATAAGGTGAAACGTGGGCCTCTTCAATAAGTGTCTTTTGACAAGAAACCGATATTGTTGTCATGCACACTGTTTACAGACTTTTAATAATTGCTTTTCTAGATGAACCAACTGAATTTGTTTAAAGTAAAAAAAATGTGTTCGGCTGGAGTGTACTTCATCTGGGAGGATTTTATTAAAATTAGTGTGGGTCAACTGTGATAAAGGTTGAAAATTGTTAGCAGAAACCACACTATTAGTGGTCAGTGGCGTGGACTTAATTGTGTTACAATTGCTGGACAAAAAGCTATATTATTATTTAGTTCATTTTATGCAATCAAAGGATGGTTTAAAAACATTGAAGATTCTTAGGTTCCTAGAAACTATAGTAAAAGAACATGCATTCACCAATGCAAAAGTAAAGGAAAAAGAAAAAGAAGGAATTTGGAGATTTTCCAGAAAAACCATTTTCGAAATAAAATAGGCTTGTGTCTTCATATGGTTAAATAGTTTTTGCGAAAAGAAAAGTGAAGTAGAGAAGAATATCTTCTATGGCCGCATATATGCCAAAATGACATCCTCAACTGTGTCGATTTGATTCATAACCCCAATAGCTACAAAAACAACCTCCCCAAATGTATTAATTTGATAAATGATCCCGATAGCTACTAAACCACCATTCCCAATTGTCAATTTGATTGGAACTAGATGGATGAGCGACAACAATGTCCTACACATGTACGACAAACCCACGTGGTACGCCCCCGTTCCCTCGGGAAATAAAATGCATTTATATTTTGGAATCGAAGCTTTAGAAACGTACACAACGCCCACGTGGCAAACAGCTGTGGATTTGGGTACGGAAACGGATTCCGTTACCGCTTCTTTCAAAAATGTAACCATACGAAGTCCCATCCTTAAAATGCCAAAACTTAACCGGAAAGCCGTGAATGCACCGATGCCGACTATGGCGACCGACTATTGCGGGGACCACATGAGCTTCGAAAGGTCGAGCAGTTCGGCAAATATTACATTTGACAACACTAATTGCGGTGAGTGGTAGTGGGGAGATTAGACGTGGGCATTTCGTTTTTTAGAGGGCGTGAGGGGCGAGGGGAGAGGTCAAGGGGCGAGGTGGACAGGGAGAGAGAGGAAGAGTGTAGAACAGTGTTGACTGTATCTATTGTATGTTCATTGAGTACCTGGTTGTTCCGTCGAACACATGGAAACAGAGGGAGAAGGGGGAGAGAGAGAGGGAGAGGGAGAGGGGGAGATGATTACATTTGACAAAATGCAGCTGCATACTAGAGATCAGAAATTAAAGTACTACTACATGTACATAAAAGACACATTGTGGGCGTGAAAACGCTCTTCTCTCCCTCTTCCCCATCCCCCGAGAAACAAAGAAAAGGGTGAAAGACAGAAAAAATGAAACTTGCATCATATATCATGTGAATGTTTTAGGTAGGAGGTTTTTGGAGTTACCATTATAACGACAAGGAAGTTGTCGCCTGACATGAATGTAAAATGAAAAATAAGCAATAAAAATATATGTGCATATGTACATATTTCTTTGCAGGAGGTCGGTTTCATTCGGGTTTATCTTATTTCTCGGGGGAATTCACAACAAAGTTTAAATGCGCTGATGGAAATACGAGTGGACTCTTGCCTTCATTCTATGTAAGAAAAAAAAAAACACAAATGAAAACCCAAACAAAAAACAAAACACGGAAGTCTCCTTCAAATCTTACGTTTTCTTGCTTCAGCACTTCCGATTTCTTCCTCTTACATTTCTATTGACTCAAAAACTACCTTTATTAAGGCAGCACGTGATTTGACTTATTCTCCCGCTGACTTTTAATATATCCTTTCGGAAATGCTTTTATTTGCCAGCTGTCATCTCGGGAAGGGACAATAGATCAGGATGAAATCGACTTTGAGTGGTTAGGATACAACAAAAGTGTGGTACAAAGCAATTACTTTGTGAACGGAACTGGGGGACATGAAGTTTGGTTCGAACTCGGATTCGACTGTTCCGAGGATTTTCACACCTATACAATTCGGTGGTCTCCCGTAAGCATAAGGTGCGTTCTCTCTCTCTCTCTCTCTCTCTCTCTCTCTCTCTCTCTCTCTCTCTCTCTCTCTCTCTCTCTCTCTCTCATTCTTTCTCTCTTTCTCCCCCCCCGCTCTACCCCCTCTTCTTACCCCCCTTTCGCTCTCCCTCATACCCTCACCCACCCTGTTCTCTCTCTCTCTCTCTCTTTCTCACTCTCTCTCTCCCTCTCTTTTTCTCCCTCCCTCCCTCTGTCACTCTCTCGCTCACTCCTTTCATCCATGGCCGAAATCTTGATTGTCGTTAAATTTTAAAAATATTGAGCATACTTGTCATCATAAATGGCTGGAGTTTCCATTCGAGCTTTCAATTCTTTCTTGGACGTTCCATTAAACAAAAGAAGGCTTTTTTTTCATGGAATAAGAGAGGAATTTTCTTTCTTCTTGCAGGTGGCTGGTAGACGGCGTTTTACACCGCGAAGTTTTTAAAAGTATGGTTACAGAGTATCCTGTAAAACCCCAATTCTTGTACGGTTCCGTCTGGAATGCAAGTTCGGTTAATTTTGGAGGATGGTCGGGAGTTTGGGACGGAAAAGATGCGCCTTTTCTCTATCAATATCGCAATATCCAAATTACTTCTCCAGTGAAGAAGTGAACTTTTATCCATGTTTATGTATATTGCTTACGATTTTTTCAAAACACAATGTTCAAGATTTCATATAGGAAATTCGACATCCCAATGTTGAGATTTCCCATGGATTTGAATTTCTTTTTCCACCTAGTTTTGGGGAACTTTCTTGTTCCCGTTTTTCTTTTTCTCCGAAACAATTTGGAAGGGAATTTTCTTGTTCCCATGTTTATGTTTCTCCGATAGTATTTGGAGGGAATTTTCTTTTTCCCATTTTCCTTTTTTTCCGATAGTCTTTGGAACGGAACTTGTTTGTTCCCATTTTCTGTTCTACGATAGATTTTGAAGGCAATTTCGCATTGTCCAGTGTTTTTCAGTCCTCTAGCTTTTTTTTTTTTTTTTGGTAGTTCAAGTTCTTGTAGATATTCCAACGTCGGCCTGAAGAGTTTCAAGCTTCCAAGTATGCTTCATGTTTATTATTAGTTTCAAAATAAGCTTCAGTTTAGTTTTGTGGTTTTAGGTTAAGTTTCAGTTTAAATTGCTCCTTGAAACCGAGGATTACAGCACTCTCGAGAGTAAAAAATTAGCTTTGTATATAGCACACTTATGAATTAAAATGGTCCAGGTTTTTATTGATTACAATCATCCTTTTTTGTGTTACTTTGGAAGGTGTAGTTATATTTTTAAGGCTCAATTTGTTCGCATTGGAAGGTTATCCAGAAAGGAGCCTGAATTATTTCCAAAATTGCATCGACTTCCGAAACCCATGCGTTCCCCTCTTGGGTGCCTTTCTTCCTGTCCTACTTGTCGGCTTCCATTTTGAATATTAACATGTTTGCCTTGGTCAATGCAATTATTGAGTGTATGTGTGTGACTCGTCATCATAGCATCACGGCTACATCAGTATTGTGTGTTCCTCGTGCTTTCGCGGACTTTGACCTGAATGGATTGACAAGTGGTTGTGTATTTGTTTGTGAGGATTTCTTTGATACTATCAGTGTGTGAATTAAGTCTGTCCCTGCCTATGTTGGCGTCGACTAGCCTTTTTAAAGCTTTGTTTTTGTGTTCTTTGCCTTCTTTGCCTTCGTTTGTGATCTTTCCAATTTTTGTTTCGAACTTTTTTATTCCTCCCTTAGACTTTTCTTTAATTTGGCTTGGCTTTCCTCGTGAGAGATCATTAAATCTTGATGCACTCGATAGTCTTGATTCCACACGGGAATTTGAGTGTGGAGTTGGGGCTGGTGAAATTTGATATTTTTGCGGCCCTTCAAATAGGTGGAGTTGCACATTGTTGGTCATTAGTTGATAACAATTTCTTTGTAAGATCCTCTTGCTCCCCCTTTTGTGTCTCTCTCACTCTCGCCTTGGTCGACACTGTTTTTTTTTATAGTTTCATTTGGTTAGCTATGAGCACAAAGTCTGACTTTCTGCTCGTTGTTTGATAATTAACGCCCTTTCTGAAATAAGGCCAATTTTCATCCTTGAAACAATACTTGGTGCTAACACTTCTTCTAAGTTGCAGATCGTGTACGTGCACCCCTTTGATTTGATTGAGGACTTCATTCCTGGCAGTATTGGCACTATTGATGGGCTTTTCTCTCTTCGCAACTTCTCTGCACAAATTTGCACCTTCCGCTCGGTAAGCAATTTCTCTAGAATCTGTGATGATTTCTTTGGTGGAATTTGCCATCCATCATGGATCGTATGTGACTTTTACACGTGTAAAAATTTACACGTCTAGTGTCTAGCTAGTCTCCTCCCTATCTAGGTAGTCTCCTCAGGGAGGAGACTATCTGAAGAGACTAGCTAAACACTAGACAAAATGACCGCTTGGTTTGAAAACACATATTCGGACGGTCGACGTTGTCACCCAAAAGTTTTGAGAATCTTGACGAATCTACATTAATCATGTTTTATAAAAAAAAAAAAAAAAAACAATACCTTGTAAAAAAATGTAATTTTTCCAGTAATGAACCTCATTTTTCGCCTGATGGAGGTTCACCCTTAGGGTGGCCTTCAATTAGCGACAAAATGGGGTGGTTTACTAAGGGTCGTACTGTTTCGTACAGGTACTTACTTTTTTTTTTTTAGGAAAACATCACTACTTAAAAGGTTGTAGGCTTAAAATCTGACTGTCGGATGCCAGTACACTTTTTGTCCAAGACGCCACGTCACCAACCCTATAGTCTTTGACGACCGTGCACAGGGAGGCCACTTCTCAGAGACTGAACGTATAAAAATGGGCCACGTGGAAATGGAAAAAAATATTTGAGGAGCGCGCGTTTATGTGTGTACACTTGGCATGGGCCATGTGCCTTCCGCCAGGGTGGCTGCGAATCCGCTGAAATTATCCCGCCACGCTCCCACCATCAAAGTTTGCTGCCGCCTTTTTGTCGTTCAGTTTTGAAATTTTGGATAGTACATTATAATGCCCTCTGTATGAGTCATTAATTACCTCCACTAATACATGTTGTTCCTTGGTCTAAAATAGACCGCGGAAAACACCCAAACTATTGCATCCCTAGCAATGAGTAATATAGTCCACCATAAATAATGACATTCACTCCTTACATGTACTTATTAATCTTGTGACACATCAAGAACTACACCTTATGAATTACGTAAGAATGATCTCAACACACATAAAAGAATACATAACACACGAATCAAATACACAAAGCACTAAACAACTTGAATACACATGATATCTCTGAAAAACTTTTATGTTATCTCAAGGCAACAAAGCAATGCTATCAACCATGTTTCTTATCTACGTTTCCTACACTCGACAACTTTAAAGAGCTACATCTTAGGTTTCTACTTTTCTTAACACATTGATATTTGTTCTACAAGGCTCTCATGAATATATACAATTGTGAGCCACCTACATCTAACAAAACAACAAAAGAAATAATTGCGCATGTCTACTAATATGCTAATTGGTACCCCCACAATGATTATCCATAAGGCAAGAGTCAACTAGGTTGTTTCCTCACACTACTCAAGGTCAACACTAAAACTACTCGAAGTCAACACTAAAACTACTCGAAGTCAACACTAATTTGTTTGTATATGCAAAAACATCCGTTAAATTAATTAGCATCAAACGACCTGCTTATGCCGTACAGTAACTCATTGTCGCGGATAGTCCGTTGTAATACTTGGCGATTGTCCTCACGCTACATAACTAAGGGTATGTCCCCATGTGCATAAGTAAGGGTTTTTTTCTGTCGTTTTTCTGTAAAATTTAGCGTCGTATTGCCTAAGTTACAACCGTACGAAAGAATCACAAATTTGTAGAGTACTTAGGATGTACGGAAATTTGTCGTCTTGTGTTTTTCGACCCACTTCCACGACAAAAAACTCATCTTCAAACCTATGTTTAAAACACATGCGAAATGTGTTTTAAAACTAGGTATTTTTGATAAACAAATAGGAACATATATTTATGTGCCGTAATTTTCAAAAAAAATCATACGATTTCCAAGGACAAATAAAAGTACATAATTCGTTCTGTTTTGTCCGTTTGCTTTAAATACGACAAAGAAAAGTACACAATCTGTTTAGTTTTGTCTGTTTTCGTTTAGTACGGATTTTTTTTTTTTTGCAGGGGTCTCGAAATTCCGATGCCATTTCACGTTGACCGGACAGGAGACGCGAAGGCAAAGCGCATCTTCTTCAACCGTGAAACTGCACATGCTGGAATGTGGTACGTCTACAATGTCACGGTAAGACATGCTACTCACAAGTAGTTCCAAAAATAACGTGCGACACCACAGATTGTAGACGCTAACAACCGTCACAGGTATTGTCGACGTATACAATCGTCACAAACGTAAGTTACGATTACGTTCTTACACATAGGGACACTTGAAAACCGGGTCCGGCGGATCCGCGCTAAAATACAAAGTAAGTTCGCTAAGTTACAAGTACATGGGGACATACCCTAAGTCCTTGCAAACAGTAATGATAAAGTACATAAACCGATTTCCTTCTAGGGTATATAAACAAACCACACTAAGTGTCCATAATCAACACCACTTAGACCATATAATTTACTTGTATTACTAAAATTAAACAGCAAATTTCTTCATCAATTTGTGGGGAGACCGAAAACACATAGCAATTTGACCAGAAAAGCCAAATTTGCACTGCCCTTCATCACAATTGTGGACCAACAAAATGATCAAAAAAAATATTCCGTTCACGCATAACTACACCGCGAATAGCTATCGGGGTTAAAAGCACTGATTCGGAGCAGACTTTACAAAGCCGCCTCAACAAAGTACCTTCAATAATACTATTTCTTTTTTCAAAATACACAGCCTTTGAGTGGTTAGTCATCCTCCACGTCATTCGATACTAAATTAGAAATACAAGTCTACAACCGATAGATATCAAAACAAGGGAAATCCATGATATTCGTGAACCACTGTTTTCCTCAACTTTACTGTTGGAGGAAAAAGGACTGCTTGGTTTTTCAACAAACCATCATAATTTGAATGGTCCCAGTGAATTAAGGGTGACTGGGTATTTGATGTCCACAGGAAAAGTTTCTCTACACCAATCAAACAGAATATCCGCTCAATACTGAAGCATTCACGATAAAAAAGATAAAAACCTAATAAGTGCAAATAGCTACACTCGTGATACATAAAAAATAAAGAAAGTTGGTGACAAAATAGAAGCATGCACATAAAAAAAACTTATATAAAAACATATATAGTACATATTCAGAGAAAGAATGAGAGCGAGAGAGAATTCAAGGCTACCCTGTTGTTTGATGCCTCCGTTGCAAAGAGAAATTAATTTCATTTAAACACGCACAAAATACCATAGTTGGTAACAAATAATGTCCACGACCAATAATCTATCTTCCCAGACATGGTTTTATAAGCAGTTAACCGATGAGAAATATAGTGGTTGGGAATATAGTCGGTCGGTCTCAGTCAGCGGCCCACATATCAAATTCAGATCCGTAGGTGAACCACCACGTGTCTTTTCGGTAGCAGACGGATATTACGGAATGCGTTCTCCCTTGTACCGACGCGTGTTCTGGGAGTGTATTCACCGGTGTACTCCTCAATGAGTCACTGTAACACCAGTTCTGGTTCGTACTAAACCGGACTTACTGAAAAACATTCTAAGTCCCGAAACTCTCTTTATTGGTTTGGGACAATCACCGTAGCCCGTGGCCTCAGGCTAAAGTAGTCGCGTCCCAAACATACACCACTAGGGTGGACCTTAGAGAATCACAGTTGTTACAATAGAGAAGGGAGAAGGCATAGATAGGTAGATTAGAGAGGCAGGTTTAGACAGCTTTGATTTGATTGATAAAGTAGGACAACAAAGTACAATTGTTTCCTGAACTTTCTACTCTAATAAAGCTGAATTATCCTCCTAATTCTAATGCTATCTATCTCTATGTACAGAAAGACTAAGAAATAATGTCATGTCCGAATTCCATGAATTCTATGAATTGTAATGTCTGTGTGAGATATTTGTCTCTAGTGCCTGCATGCATTTTATATCTCTGTGTATTCACTGTGCTGTGAAATGCCTATTTGTGTGGTCTTATCACATGATGCCACGTGTCACTATTCAACCACAAACGGCCGTTTTTTCCGTTTTTCTTTTGTCCTGTTTTCTGTACTTTTTGTCATGGAATCGTCCGTCAGATTCCGCACGTGTGAGTCCGTGACGTCACATATATAAATCGTGTAGGTTCATTTGTACCAAAATGTATCGAAAGGTATCGCCCGAGATCGCATAAATCCAACACTCTCTTCCTCACATTTCGAGGCATAGAGAGGACTAAAGCTTTCCCAAAACAACAGATCCTTGCTCCCTTGACAATCCCTGCTCCCTTTAATCCCTTGTGTAGATCCTCTAAAGAAATATTGGAGAAAGTAACCTTCTGAGGTGAGTGTGGTGAATCAAAGCCTCCCTTGTCCCGTTAATGAGGCAAGAGGAGGAGGAAGGCTTCGCCTACCTTATGTTGTTGATTAGGCACAAGGAAGAGGAAGGGTCTCCAAAAGGAATCCACTGTCAGAAAGAAAGGGAACAAGAGAGGTGTATTGGAATTCGACATTAGAGGTGTATTGGAATTCGACATTCCACTCTAGTGTTGCACCACTATGTTTAATTACTTTTTCCTTTCATGATGATTAAGTCCTAGAACACTAAGTCTTAAGTATTCTACTTTAATTGATGTTCATGTGCTTGTTGTACCTTCCTTGTAAATATTGTTTTAGCGCATAAAGGTTCCCACTAACTTTTATAATCTTTCAAATTAGTTCTACATCCACTTCTAGATGTACCTACAATTGTTCTATCTCCACTTATCGGATGTACCTAGATTAGTTGACCTCGACTTTTGTATAGTGTGGCTTACACGTTTGAGTTCAGCTATAAAACTCAAACGTCTCACTGTCTTATTTAATCAATCAAGATATTGAACTTAAGTTCACGACATCCTCTTTTATCGTTGCTGTCTAATCTCTTTATTTGCCCCTTTTATGTGTTTTTTGTCCTAGCCCGCTCCTTTGTTTTAATTCTTTATTTTGTTACGGCCGCCAACTTGTTAGGTTATGGGCGCACATAAATCACTATAAATTAAATCAAGAGGAGATTTTGATTTCGAAGAGCTTTTTGGAAAAGGTAAATGAGGCATTTTCCCAATAATACATCCATGGAAAAATCAAGATTTGTTGCAACAAAGGAATCTAAGGCTGAAAAAAGGCCTTTACTAAGGGAAGCTAAGTTTTGTCTATTTGGATAACCATATCTTAAATGCCATTTGTGAAAGCAAGAGGAAGGAGAGGAATTTGCTACATTTGAATTTGCTAAATCTCTAAAAGATTTTGAAACATAAAGATTACCTCATTTAATGCACTTTCCACGAAAAATGTGCGTCCCATCGATTACCCCTCCAATTTGTGATATTGCGGTAAACTTCTTGTCGTGCATGTGTCAAATAACATGAGGATGCATGCAATATCATCAGCTGTGCTCAACTTAAACTCAAATGATAGCGAGATATCGTAAATGAAATAAAACATAAAAGCAACAATGGATAAATACAACAACAGGCAAGGTGGAAGAAAAAGAAAGGTCAACGACTTAGTTGGTTATGGTTAGGTCGGTTTATTAATACTAAGCCAATGGATGACCACTAGGCCCCACGGTCTATTTATATTCCTTGCAGGAGTTATCTTTATCGAGAATAATCTGAATTTACACTTAAATAAAATAAATCCAAACATAAACAACCGAGAAAGATAAATAAATACTGAAAATGACAATATGCCCGACACTTATGAGGTTTAAGATAACCAAACTCAAAAGATGCGCAAAAGCCAAATAGAAATAAATACACAATCACAAGAAATAAAAACAACAAAACGATAATCCCAACATGCAACTTCTACACTAATTAAAGTTCAGCCACAGCTGTGAAAAGAAGTTTGTGTTGTGAGATCGCGGTCAAAATCCACTCAAAAAGACGAGGAAAGTGAAGGGAAACCGTGTAGGTCTTTGCCCTAGCCGTATAGATTAATATGTAAGGCTTTACAAGATATCGATAATGTAATAGAAAACTAGACGCTTCACGCAAAGGCAAAAAATTGACTCTAAGCTGTTCGGACAATTTTACAAACAAAAAGATGGCTGCAAAAAATCCTCAATACTGAAAACAAATAATGCCTGCACTTGAAAATTGTGTGTAGGAAATTATCATAAATGAACTAAGTAATAAATACTACGCCTAGCGAAAACAGGCTAATCAGAGTACAGCGTGCTATGTAAGTATTTGCGTCTAGTTTGGATTTAACCAATAGGAGGCCGAAATCCTATGCCCTACGTTACAGAATCTATAACCTACGGATTAAAATCCTTCCTATCTACATGTGAGTGCATGAACCTCCAAATGGTTCACGACTTAAAATAGTCCAATGACGTCGCTTTGTCAGAACTAACAGCCGATTTGTCAGTAATTTGTGTCGACGGTCCATATAGGAAGTTACGAAAATTACATAATCAGCGTCGACGGCCGAGATGCTACTTCACGCGAAACGATTAAAAATTATCGTCGGCTGGGATTTCGGGAAATAAAATTAGGTATGGTAGGACCGAAGGTACGGTCCAATTTGTAGTTGCGGGAATTCCGGGTAGTGTAAGTCGTACGGTCGACGTAAAATAATCGAATCCATCGTCGGCGGAAATCGTGGAAGATATCTATGGTACCGTAAGTTTATTTGTACCGACGTAAATTCGGAAATGTATCGTCGGCGGAAATTCCGGAAAATATAATTAAGTACGATACAAGTTGTCGTTGGCGCATATTACGGCCAAAAACGAATACGTACGATCGACGCGTACGGCGAAGTAAAAATTGTACGGTTGACGCGAACGCGAAATGTGGGTATGTACTGTCATGCAAAACGTAAATAGCACCCAAATATAAATTAGTGTGGAGGCCGCCCGTCCTAACACCTAAATATAAACAACTAAAATAGCCGACGAGATGCGACATGGCTGCTGTCGTGCATGTGTCAAATAACATGAGGATGCATGCAATATCATCAGCTGTGCTCAACTTAAACTCAAATGATAGGGAGATATCGTAAATGAAATAAAACATAAAAAAAACAATGGATAAATACAACAACAGGCAAGGTGGAAGAAAAAGAAAGGTCAACGACTTAGCTGGTTATGGTTAGAACGGTTTATTCCCCCCCCTAGCTCTTTAGCCGGCAAAGGAGCTGGCCAACACAACCGAAAGCTCGCGACATCTGTGGCAAAACTAGTGACCATCCAGAACCGCCAACAATGGTGGCACCAAACACTCCATGTGAAACCCCTGATTGCAATGATCACAGAGTAACATGGTAGTTTCCTTGTCTGATCGATGACAATAGGTACGTGCTGTCGCCTCCGTAATCGACATCCGCATAGGATCCATATCCTGCGACAAATCTGGTAGATAACATGGAGCACAGTTCTTGGAGTGCTCTCGAAAAGTCTGTGTGTCTGCTCCTTGTAATCCCAACATTCCGTTCCGATCCACCTCGATAATACGTAGGATATATGCAGAAACATCCGTGTCCAAAGTGTCAAAAGATTGCTTGTGAAGATAAACATAATCTCCCACTCGATAGGGCTCAGTTGCGGCCTGTAACTGCCGCTTCGAGTGGTGGCAAACCGAAGTGTGTCCCGATGCTGGGAAATCTGTAGGTTATCAAAAGCCATGGGCATTTCACGGGCAAAAAGCAAAGCACGACGAGTGAGTTCTTCCAAAAATATAGTGTCAAACATCAGTGGAAGTGGAAAGCTCGCAGCTTTCTGAATATTGCGACCGAGCAACGGTTGTCGCCCAAATAAAACATAGTACGGGCTAAAATTAGCCAGACTAGCCTGAACTGACATGCGATATCCCATGGTAATGTAGCCGAGGGACTCGTCCCAAACCGAAATGTGTTTTTCTAAGTAATGCTTACGCAAGGCACGCTTAAATGTCTGGACTGCCCGTTCAGCCAAGGCCATCGGCCTGGGGGTGATCCCGGCTAGTACGACGATGATCGATGAGAGCCTCATCAAGCATCTTTTGAAATTCTCTCCGAAATTCTGTACCCTGATCTGTTATGACCTCGGATGAAGCACCGTATCTCATAAGGACATGTTCTTTAAAAGCTTCGGTGGTTAACTTAGTTGTCTTGTGAGGCAGGGCTACGACTTCTACCCACTTATTGAAATTTTTGATCATAATCATGATGTATTGTTTCCCCCTACATGATATGGGAAAAGGTCCGGCTAGATCAACCGACCATCGATAGAATAAACCCCTACTGGGTAGAGGTTGGAGCGTAGTCTGCCGATTAGAGAAAGAAGTTCAAAGACGCTCACAGGTGGCACACCTGTGTAGAATAACAGCGACATCAGCTTGCATTTTTGACCATCAATAACGTGCCTGAACTAGACTTAACGTTCGCTTGGTACCGTAGTGACCAAGCTCAGTGTGATTCTTCTCAATGAGAGAAAGACGCTCGATAGGCCGTGGAACGTGCCTATGGCTTCCATCTGCCAACAACCGAACTAAAGATCCCCCGAGCCAAAGGTAACTTTTGGCCCTCTTTTTCACTCTGTCTTCTTCATCAGAGGTAGTGCCGGACCTAAAGGTCTGGGAGGATAGGAAAAGAATGAGAGGCCCATCACGCCAAGGATCTGCGGCGGGACGGGGGTTCGAAATAGAGGCTAGACAGAAAGTAAGATAAGAACCCGCAGACATGGCCGGAACCTCATCGTCGTCGAAATCCTGTCGAACTCCGTTATCCGTTGTTCGAGGCAAAGGATTTTGGGAAATCCCGTCCACATTTAGACTAAGCAGACCGGGTCGATGAATGATTTCAACGTCATATTCTTGTAAGATTAAAGCCCATTGGGCTAGTTTCCCGGAAAGCTTATCATTAGTCATCAGCCAATGGAGTGGCTGATGGTCAGTTAGGAGTGTGAAAGGTTTTCCGTACAAATAGTGGAGGAAGTGAACGACTCCCCAAATCGCGGCTAGACACTCTCCTTCGTAGCTACTTTAATTTGATTCAGCCCGGTTATTGCTTCTACTCGTGTAAGCAACTAGGTATTCCTCTCCGCTCAACTCTCTTTGTGTCAAATGGCAGCGATTTCGGGTTTTCCAAAATGTGTTTGGAGACAAAAAGGAAGTTTGTGATTGGGAGGACGGATAATTGGAGCACTCGATAAGGCGGTTTTTAATTTTAGAAATGCGGAAATCTGATCGGGACCCCATATAAACGCCACTTCCTTCTTGAGAAGGTCGTTTAAAGGAGATGAGATTGTCCTGAAATTAAGGACGAACCTGCGATAATAATTAGCAAGCCCGAGGAACGCTCGCAGACTTGTGAGGTCTGTGGGAGCCGGCAATTTACTGATTCCCTCTACCTTTGCTTCGAGAGGAGTGATCCCCTCAGCCGAGATAAAATGGCCAAGGTAAGGCACTCCTTTGGATCCAAAGGTGCATTTTGCGGGATGACACTTTTATCCAACCTTTTTCAATTCAGTCAATACCCATTCGGTTTCTGACAAACGATGTTTCGGTTTAAATATCAGGCGATCATCTTCGAGATCTATCGACATCTTATAAGCGGTGTGACGACCCAAATCGTTCATAGAAATGGCAAAGGCGTCGACATTTTGTAAAACTACGTCATTCAGTAACTCTTGTTCGACTTTGGTTAGATTGGTGCCGAATTTCCATTTAGGAACATTGGGATTTTCGGTTGTCATAGCTTCCATGGCTTGTGCAAAGGCCAAATGCTCATGTGCGATAAGCGTTTGACCTAACTCGTAAGCTACCGGTGTCTGTTTAAGGCAATTAACCGAATGATTCCAACTGCGTGTTGGGAAAGCAACACTCCAATGAGGAGTGGGCGGAATATGCATGGGACTTGTAGACAAGACAGCCGTATATGCGGGGATAGACCAGGACATATGGCTAGGGTGAAGGAAATCGTAGATAGAGATCTTCGGGACTGGTGGAATTGGAGAAGGAAAGAGGAAAAATTGAAATGTGGTCCTTGGAGAGTGGGACGGAAAGATTTTCTTGATGCATTCCCCCCCCCCAGCTGGTTGAGACGAATGTGCTGAGAGTGGCGACCAACTGCAAACCCAAGACCTAAAACAAAAGACAAAGACTGAGGGTCCATGTCACGACCTAATAAAGTGCATTTTTGGCGTTCTGTAAGACCAGTAGAGTCCGTAGTGCCAACAATGAAATAGATGAGGTGTTCTCGTTCTGTAGAGGTAGGCTCTTCAAGCTCACTGGTATGAATGTTTTGGAGCATGCCAGGACCGTCATTAGAGAATGCATGGGAATGTGGGTAAGAAACTAAGGTAGGAAGCACCTTGAGCGGTTGACCCAGGACATTGACACTTAAATTAGGGGGACAATCATTTTGAATGCAAGGCTGCACCTTATGAAAAGGAAGAAGGGCAGCCTGAACGTCTGTAAGAGGAGGACGAACTAACAAGTTGGCCTCACGGAGTATACCAATATCGATCAGGTTCGTCCATTTGGAGCGAACCCGGTGTGCTAGTGAACCATGGCGAACAGCGTCAATAATAAGAGGCGGACAAATTAATCGTTCAATCCGTTGATAATCAGCCAAGACTGTAGGTCTTGGATCATTATAGGCTACGACATTTTCCAAGATATACCCCATAGAATGATCTAAAGTTTGTAGAAAATGCAGGATACGAACCAACTCAAAAATAATTTGGTGCGGGGATTGGCTAATCCAAGACCTTTCCCGGCTCAAGACATTCCTTGGCACTCCCATCCGCCAAAAACTAGATCGATTCGACCAATCTCTAGTAAGTGATGGTTGCCCACAATCTGAATGTCTTGTGGGAGGGCAGTATGCATATGCTCGTATGCAGATTTAGGTAACAAATGCGGGTATTGGGAATGCAACAGATTACAATGATGTAATTGTGCTTTCTGTGCTAACGGATCAATCTCAACCGAATAATAAAATCGGATTAATAATCCATTCCGCAAACATGCAAGGAGAGAAGTCCCTATTCCAGCGAAAAGGTCCAAAACCACCAATCCATTTGGATAAAGGTTCAATTCGACCGGATTCCAATTAATGGGAAGAAACCTAGAAGAGTCTGTAGGGACTAGGATTGTGGGAGAGAGCGTAGAAAGTGGAATTGACAAGGTTTGGTTATAGATTCGGTCAAATTCCCTCGTATCTATACGAAAACCTGGGTCACTGAAAATTTTTGGTAAGTAAGAACTATTGGGCAAAATTTCTTCTGCTGACAATAAATGAAATATTTCGGCCCCCACCGAATTCCCTGAAAATGTAGGTATGGATGTGGCCGAATTCGCCATAGTAGGCATGGGCTTCCTAGCGGAAATTAGCGGAATGCAGATTTTGCGTTCCAAAAAGTTAGTGGGCCTATAAGAAAATGTCTGATCATGCATATCAACTCCACCCCCAACACGGAATATAACGTCCTGTCCCACTAGGCATTCATAGTCATTACATTTAGTGACCAGAGCGTGAACCGAGATCTCAGCAAAGTCTGTGGCCGTTCCGTTCTGGAACCTGAAAACAAGCGATTCCTTAGTGATTCCTAGGACTGGCTCGGTTTTACCTACGGAGGTTAACAAACGGGAAGAAGTGGACTGAAGCTTATTCGGAGTTAGACCAAGCTTCAGTGCAAAGCTAGAGCCCAATATCACCGGCTTTGCACCTGTATCCATGAGAGGCAGGGAAGGGGCTATACCATTGATCAACAATGCACCCTTCGTGTTATCCAAAAAACTGATGTGAGGATCGAGGGACTTTCGCTCCTCTATGGAAATAGGCTGAATAGCAGCAAGATTTCTATGCAGCTGAAGTGCTTGTAACGCGGCAGCTGCAGCTGAGCTGTCGGAGGTAAAGGAGATAGGGGAGATTTTTGGTGAGTCAGAAATCATACTGGATAGAATGCACAAGCGTTCTTTTACGCGGTGTTTCTCGTGTATAGGTCGATCCACTATGTTGAGAGCTTCAGCTGCGATGGCTCAAGCAGTTTCGGGCAAGGGAGGAGAAAGCTCTTTAGTGAATGACAAAGGAATTCGTGTGTTAGGAGTTTTACCGTCACGGCTGTGATCAGTTGAACCTTTGTCGAACGTAACCTCTCGTTGTTGGATGGTGGAATCTCGTAAGATTCGACCTGCCAACGTGGGCATGTGTACAACCATGCGAGTCATGCCAGTAAATTGTGGTTTCATTTGAGTCATGAAGGCTGCGAATTGTTCCTTCATCATAGCCTCCATTTGCTGTTGCATTTCTAAACGCTCTCTCTCTCTCTTCGAGATACCTTAGGTGGAGTGGTGTCTTTCTCCGGTTCTTTAACCGGTTGAACCGATTTTGGGGATCGAGCGGGAATGCCACCATTTTTAATTTGGTTCTGATAGGAAAATTCGGGTTCTTTATATGACAACGTTGGACGTAGTGTCCAGTTTGTTTGCAATGTGTACAGGTAACTATTTTGTCTGGACACATTCGGGCATTATACCCCGTCCTCCCGCATCGAAAACATAATCGGTTTCTGGGAGCAACAAGTGGGGTTCCCATGGCCGGGACTTTAGGGGGCCGGTTGTTAGGACGAGGATTGTTCCATGGTGGAACAATCGGTTCTTTCGGGGCCGCTTTAGGACAGTCATGGGCTTCCCACCAACAATTTCGCATTTCGTATTCCACGGCATGCTGGGCGGCTTGGTCGAAAGTGAACTTCAAGCCGTACGTTTGAGTCAAGTGACTCTGAATAAATTTCTTAGACTGACTCGGAAACTGTCCTACAAATTTTTGGACAGCTTTAGCATCCGACATTAAGTTTGGCAATGCTTCACGAAGAGCTTCTATGCGAGCACGTATGGCAGGGGCGGTCTCTCTTAACTTCCGTTCGAAGTTCATTAACTCCCGACATTGGTCAGGGTTTTGCATACGGTATTCCGCTTGCAACATTTCAAACATGACAGAGAGCGGATCTAGTATAGGGATCGTCATTGCTGGTCCTGCTGGGATTCCAACACGTGCGGCTATAGCAAACTGTTGCGGTATTTCCGCAACTGCTGCTGTAATAACATCGCCGTTGAGATCCAAGACTTCCGAGATAGCCGGTTGGTATGGAATTTCTGGTTGTCCTATAATAGCAAGACTCCCAGCGAAAGCTGGAGAAAAATCTGTCATCGCAAGTACGGAATTATACTTGCGAGAATAAAGAGTAAGGGCTGAACCGCGAAGGTAACGGCCTTAAAGAGAGAAAGCGAGGCGTAGGTTGAACCGATCTTGGTAGCGGAATGCAAGATCACGCATTTCGGTATCGAATAGCATTCGAAAATGCGATAAAGTCATGGTGTCCTTCATTCCTGAAAAACAGAAATGAAGGCGCCCCCCTCCCTCGGATGTGGGAGCCATTTCCAATAATGGAATGCTTGGGGATAAAACTGGATTGGTAATTTGCGAAAACCAAAAAGATAATGAATTGGAATCCGACCCGTCAAGGGAATCGTGGTCAGATTCATTTTCGAAAAATGTGGAAGAGACTGATGATAAGGAAGATACTGAGGTGAGAGTGGATCGAACCGAAGGGGAAATTTGAACCGAGATATTAAGGGAAGGATGGTCCAAAAGACTAGATAAATCTGATGGTCCGGATTCCGTGGGCCTAAACGAGGCCGACGATCGAGTAGTTCCGACAGGATAATCAAGATTATCCCAATCGGTGGGCATAAAAATAATAACACCAAATGATGACCAGATAACAAAACCGATCTATCCGATATGCTTCAAATGCCAGGCCACACCATTCTTTTGTCCAATCAACCAATCAATCTCTAACAGGGCCTCGATGGCCTGATCTATCAAGAAGCCGTATTACCAAAACCTTCTACCCTGCAAACAAGGGGACAAGGCCGAAGGACCTGATCTATAAAGGCAAATAACTTACTATCCAAGCACTCCCTAGTGCAGATCTAAAACGGCACAATCAAAACAACGTGGTAACGAATGCCTCCAACAGCAATATCTATAGAAGAAATCCCACTCCGGGCAAAGCAAACTCAGCCAAGGCCACTCAGGGCCAGATAGCAAGCAAGGAAAGCTAAACAAATGCAATGCTCAATACAAGTGGATTAACACTAATCTAGTCCAAACACGATCCCTCTATACGATCAACCGACTACCTTAACACGCGCTTGTACCCGCAAGGCATCGTGATACATACATAACACTCTTAGTAATATAGTGATTGCCAAGGGTGAACTGCGGTTATTCGCTACAACCGAAGTTTTGCAGAGCTCCCAAGAACGGATCCGCTCCACTAACTTCACTCCACCGTGAAGTATGTCTCAATATGAGCAAACGATGCTCAAGATATATAACAAAGAAAATGGGGAAAATAAAAACCAAATATATAAGTTAGTGTAGTATATCGTTGGCCGAAAATTGGCCAATAAGATAAAACGTTAACTAACAAGCAAATGGTAATTATAAATGTAAAGCTAGTTATAGATATTTGTAGAAATGTATCTATAAATATATATCTTTGATATTTTTTTTAAATATTTTTGTTTTTTTTTTCTTTAATTAAAAAGAAAACCGAGATTGAAATAAAAACAAATAGGAGAGAAAAGAAAATACACAATTTTCAAGTGCAAGAATACTAAGCCGATGGATGACCACTAGGCCCCACGGTCTATTTATATTCCTTGCAGGAGTTATCTTTATTGAGAATAATCTGAATTTATACTTAAATAAAAGGAATCAAAACATAAACAACCGAGAAAGATAAATAAAAACTGAAAATGACAATATGCCCGACACTTATGAGGTTTGAGATAACCAAACTCAAAAGATGCGCAAAAGCCAAATAGAAATAAATACACAAACTCAAGAAATAAAACAACAAATCAATAATCCCAACATGCAACTTCCACTCTAATTAAAATTCAGCCACAACCGGGGAAAGAAGTTTGTGTTGTGAGATCGCGGTCGAAATCCACTCAAAAGGACGAGAGAAGTGAAGGGAAACCGTGTAGGTCTTGGCCGAAGCCGTATAGATTAATATGTAAGGCTTTACGAGATATTGATAATGTAATGGAAAACTAGACGCTTCACGCAAAGGCAGAAAATCGCCTCTAAGCTGTCCGGACAATTTTACAAATAAAAAGATGGCTGCAAAAAAATCCTCAATACTGAAAAATAAATAAATAAATAATTCCTGCACTTGAAAATTGTGTGCAGCAAATGTTCCGAAATGAACTAAGTAACAGAAAACTACGCCTAGCGAAAACAGGCCAATCAGAGCACAGCGTGCTATGAAAACATTTGCGTCCAGTTTGGATTCAGCTAATAGGAGGCCGAAATCCTATGCCCTACGTTACAAAATCTATAACCTACGGATTAAAACCCTTCCTATCTACATATGAATGCGTGAACCTCCAAATGGTTCACGACTTTTGAATGTCCAATCGCGTCACTTCGTCAGAACTGACAGTTTGTCTGTCACACGCGTCAACGGTCCAGATGAGTCATTACGAAAATCGTATACTTTGCGTCGACGGTCGAGATGCTCCCTTGCGCGAAATGATTCCAAATTGTCGTCGGCCAGGATTTCGGGAAATGAAAGTAGGTACGGTAGGACCGAAGGTACGATCCAATTTGTAGTCGCGGGAATTCCGAAAAAGGTGAGTCGTACGGTTTACGTGAAATCAACAAGGAAGGCGTCGGCGGAAATCGCGGGCGATAGATGTGGTATGGCAAGATTATTTGCACCGACGTGAATTCAAATATGAGTCGTCGGCGGAAAATCCGGGAAATTAAAACAGGTACGGCAGGACCGCAAGTACGGTCCAATTTGTGGCCGCGAGAATTCCGGTCAACGTAAGTCGTACGGTCGACGCGAAATAATCAAATCCACCGTCGACGGAAATCGGGGAAAATATACGTCGTACGGAAGGCCCGCGGATACGGTCCAAATCGTCATCCCGGAAATTACGAAAAATGTAGGTCATACGGTACACGTCGTACGGTCTTGCGAAACCCAAATAACACCTAAATACAAATTAGTGTAGTGGCTGCATGTCCTAACACCTAAATATAAACAACTAAAATAGCCGACGAGATGCGGCATGACAGTTTTCCAAAATGACTCCGAAATTGCCATTTCGTAGAGCCGTTCCCACTGAGAAGAGATTTTCTTTGAGTTGAGGAATGTAATAAACGTTCTCCGAGATGAGAGGTTTGGAGCTATTCAGATTTATGGCCACCTCTCCAACCATATTTGATGTCTGGACATAATCATTTCCAAGTAAAATGGGCAAAAGGACAAAAAACATCACAAGATTTTCCATGATAGATTTTGTACATGACATATGATGCAAAGCACCAAAATCTATCAACCATTCATAATTATTACTTGATATATTAAAAGCATACCTATAATCCATTGGAGGGATGGGAATAGGTACGGAATTGGTGTGGTTTATAGGTAACGCATCTTGATTTGTTGCATTTGATTGAAGATGCGCTGGAGGTACAGGTGGCACAAATTGGAATTGGGGTGACATCATGTTGTACCAAAGAGGAGGAGGACTGTACGGACAGCGAGGACTGAACACGCGGCAATGAGGTGATATTTCTCTTTGCAATATTTGCAAAAATTGGAAGATCCTACAACACCTGTAAAATATATTTTTGCAACAAAGGTAGTTAGCGTTGTGGCGACAGATGATGTCACCTGTTTTTTTAGTTTCTGTCTACTCTCCTCGTAAACAAGCTGATTGGTTAAATGAGGTAAGGACACTATACAACCAAATGACTCAAAGCTGGGCGACAATCTCGCCAAAATCACGCTAATCAAATCTTCGTGTGTGACCAGGTAATCAATGCATTTTAAGTAACCAACATATGAATGTACTTTTTGGATAAAGGAAAACATATACTCAAACTTATCTTTTTCAAAAAGGATAAATACTCCTCGCAAAGCTAAGCGATGCGGGCTTGTATCGGTTTCGTATGCGGTGCATAAAAGTAGCCTAGTGTTGTTAGCGGTTGTAACAATTCGTACGAAGTCGAGACAAAGCGACAGGTATTTTTCTTTTACAAAAGTGAACCCACTTTGAACCAATGACTGATTTGTGTGACCTTGATTTCCATTTAAATAAAAGTATTACAAGAAAAACTTCTAAAGGTTTATTACAGATAAGCCAAGAACATTATATTGTCGACCTTTTAGATTCTTGTGGCATGTCCGATTCTAATCTGTCTATACACCCCTTGATCGAAATACCACATTTAGAAAAGAAATCTCCGATGGGGATGTTCAAGGAGACGTTGGGTCCCTCTATCGGTCTATTGTAGGAAAGTTGATTTATGCCATGTTGGGGTCACGTCTGGACATTTGCATTGCTGTGTGCATCTTGTCACAATTCTCTCATTATGAGACTCCCACTCATCTAAATGTGGCAAAACGTGTCCTTAGATACCTCTAAGACATCAAACATCTTCGCCTCACCTTCTCTCTCCCTCCTTCTTTTTCTCTACCTTCTTCTTCCTCTTCTTCTCTCTCTCTTTTTGATTCCTCTCTTGTTGGTTTCTGTGATGCGGACCGGGTGAATGAAACTGATGAACGCTGTTCTATTTTTAGGGTTTTTTTCTCCCTTGGTGGTGGTCTTTTCTCATAGTTTTCCCGAAACAATCAACCGTTGCTCTCTCATCCACTCAAGCTGAATACAGAGCTTGGTACTTCTACCACCAAAACCGCCATTTGGCTTTGTCGCCTTCTAACAAACCTTTTATTTTATCATAATACTCCCACTCCTATGTTTTTTGATTCTCAAGAGGCTCTCGCCCTCATGGAAAATTCCATTCACCATACTCGAACAAAGAATATCGATATATAATTCAATTTTACTTGTGAAACTATTGTGGATGGCACGATCTCTTTTTCCCATTGCTCTACCTCTGACCAACTTGCCGAATTTCTTCCCAAACCTCTCTTTTGCCCGTCCTTCGACAAACCTATTTTTTTTCTAGTTTATGTGGCTAGCTCCGTGCTTCAATCGAGAGGGGGGTATTGGAATTCGACATTCCACTCTACTATTGAACCACTATGTTTAATTAGTTTTCACTTTCATGATGATTAAGTCTTAGAACACTAAGTCTTAAATATACTACTTTAACTAGTGTTCATGTACTTGTTGTTCCTTCCTTGAACATATAGTTTTAGCGTAGAAAGATTCCCACTACCTTTTGGAATTTATCTAAGTAGTTCTAATGTACCAAGAATAGTTCTATCTCGTGAAAGGATCGAATAATAAAACACTGAGTGCAAATGCAAGCGGAAGCATAAAAGATAAAGCACACCCTAGAGAAAGATAACCCCACGGAAGCCAATATATTCCACAGAGAACTTTTCTTACATAATTTCATCACACCCTCAAAACACTCTCACTTCTAACTCCTCTTAATCATGTAAAAGATAATCTTCACTAACCTCCTCTAACTCCTCAAGAAACACCACAAAGCTATCAAACTCCCTTAACTCCTTGAACGCCTTCATAATCTACAAGGAGGATCAACTCTCGCCAAATTGATAAAAACCTCTCTCTCACTACGCATCAATATACTCCTTCAAACGTCACGTAACAATACCAACGCGTAAGAGTCAACATGGTGAAACAAACAACCGACAAGTGCGAACCGACTTGAACTACACGGTACGGCTAAGAAAGTCAACCGCGAACCAACTTGAATCACACGGTACGACTTGAACTTACGTGAACCAAAACTACCAAGCAATTTCCACGTCACTTCTATAGTATTATTCAAACATACGTGAAACGAAATGAACATTTAATTGCTACGTCACTTCAAATATCCAGCGACAAAACTACTTCGTCGCTGGTCGTCGCTACTTTAGCTACAAGAATGACTCGTCGCTAAAAGAGTTCTCAGTACTAAATCCTAACATCTCCACTTATCAGATGTACCTAGATTATTCGTACCTCCACTTTGTATAGTGCGGCTTACACGTTTGAGTTCAACTATACAACTCAAACGTCTTATTGTCTTTTTTATTCAATCAAGATATTGAATTGAAGTTCTCGACATCCTCTTTTGTCATTGCTGTCTTTCCTCTTTATTTGCCCCTTTTATGTATTTCATGTCCTTTCCTATTCATTTGTTTTAATTCTTTATTTTGTCCCCTAACTTATTAAGGTGTAGGGTTACTTGCAACACATTCAGAAGCCCATGAGTTCCCCTCTTGGCTGGCTTCTGTCTCTATCCTCATTGTCGGCTTCCATTAAGAATATTAACGCGTCTACCTTGGTCAATGCAATTTTTGAGTGTATGTGTGTGACCGGTCATTGTAGCATCACGACTACATCAGTATTTCCACGAACTTTGACCTAAATGGATTGGTAAGTGGTTGCGCATTTGTCTGTGAGGATTTATTTGATACTCTCGGTGTGTGAATTAAATTCTACCCCTGCCTATATTGGTGTTGAATGTTTCCCTTTTTGTAAAGCCCGGCAAAGCCCCCCCTACGTCACAACTTCTGGCACTCATTATTTTTCGATTCGTCAGAGGTACATAGGTGCATAGCACTCCAGCTGAAGCACGGGCAATGGGGGTTTGAGGTTGAGGGGGAGGGGGAGCTTGCTGCTTATCACCTTCTTTTTGGACGACGTAGCATCGGCCCTAGCCGGGGTGCTACGTCGGCCCTAAAAGAGTGCAAGAAGTGCACCGACTTACAGCCTCGGGCTTTTGCTTGTATCAAAGCTTAGGTGCGAAGCCTTTGGATTGACGTGCAATTTATCGCACTCCTCCGGTATTCTTTCGCCCGTCACACCTACGTACAAAAAGTCGGCGCCCGTATGGGGGGGGCGTCAGCCGAAAATTCAATCGGAATGCTCTCACAAATACTTAATGTCTCAATGTGGAAGCAAAATTAAAATCAAATCAAACATTACAATCACATTAGAAGCTCATAATCCAAAACAGATGTAAATTAAATACATAATAAAATAAACTTATATTTTCTCAATCCTTTACTCAAACATTATACTAACATTCTTCTTTAATTGACTCTTGATTTTCTTCCTGATTTTCTCTTAATTGATTCCACCACACTCACACGATGGCTTTTAACTTAGCCACTGAAAAAATCTAGAACACTATTTCTAGAAGCGTCACAATGTACGTAGACACAAATATGGTACAACGCAGAATGAAACTATTAGAAACGAAACAGACAAAGTCCTGTACAACAAACTTAACTTACACAAAATGAAACTACTAGACGTACGTCGCACGAAAGGAAACTTTCCGAAGTACTTATCTAGAACTCAAACAAAACTATACAAATCAAATCACGTATTCGTAACTGTACACGTAAAAAATACAAAATCAAAACTAAACAAAACAAAACCAAATCCGTGAAGTGACGCACGACCAAATCTAAACCACACTAACTACGAACCAACATTACGCAAACATAGATTGAAATATTGTAAATCCTAACAGTCCCTCGCTCAATGTTGAATCGATACCAACTCTTAATGAAACTCAAAATAATCATAACTCACGCCTTCCTCTCAGAAAGACATCATGCATAGCAGATTTTGTTAACATGTCAGATGCTTCTTCACCCGTTGGCACAAAAATGAACACTACCTCACCAGCATTTACTAAGTCCCATACAAAATGCCACGGAATCCTAATATGCTTAGTCCAGTTATGAAACACTAGATTCTTAGCCGATGCAATGCTTGACATACTATTTGAAAACAACTTCATACACATAATAATATTTTCGAACTCACTCAACATTTCTTTTAACCGAATTGAAGCTTTGGCATCATGGCTAGTCGCCATATATTTGGTCTCTCTCAAATTCAAGGCCACCGTAGGTTGAATTATCAAGCTCCATAAAATTGCACCTCCACATAAGATGAAAGCGTAACCAAAGGTTGACTTTCCTTTGTCGCAGTCTCCACCCCAATCGAAATCGCAATATCCAAAACAATCTAGCTTTGAATCCGCCTTATAAACTAAACCATAATATAAGGCTCCAACCAAATATCTAAAAATCCTTTAGCACTCTCCCAATGACACTTTTTAGGTGCTTGACAATATTTACTCACAACGCTAACAGGTGCCGAAATATCAGATCTAGTTCTAACACTAAGTTACATCAAACAAGGAACAACTTCTCTATAAGGTATATCATTTGTTGGCTCACTTTTTTCTTTACTCGACTAAACTCTAGGATCCAAAGGTATACTCAAAGGCTTAGCATTGAGCATAGAGAACCTAGCTAAGACTTCCATACAACATTGATTCTGACTATGTTTCAAGGAACCAAACTAATTTCTTTTCACCTCAATACTAAGAATGTACCTAGCTTTTCCTAAGTTTTTAACTTTGAAGAATTTACTAAAAATGCATTTCATTTCTTGAATCATTTCAAGACTATTTGCAATCATAATAAAATCACCAAAATACACAATAAAAATAATTTGATCAACTCCTTTCACATAAACACCTAAATTTGAAAATATACAAACAAAGCCGAAATCCAAAAGTACTTTATGAAGACGAGTATACCAAGTCATTGGTGCTTGCTTTAGTCCATAAAGGGACTTCTTCAACTTCCACACATGTCCAGGTTTTCCAAAAACTCCTTCTAAAATCTTCATATAAACTTCTTTTTCCAATTCTCCATTTAGAAAAATAGTTTCCACATCTATTTGGTGAATATGATTTCTCTTAGCAATAGCAATCGCAATAATCATCTTTACACTATAAAACTTAGATACAGGTCCATATGTCGATGTATAATTTATACCTTTCTTTTGCTGAAAACCTATACCAACTAATCTTGCTTTATATTTGATAATTTCACCTGATGCACCCATCTTAGTTTTGAATACCCATATATAATCATTAGCTTTCTTTTCCATTGGTAAAACCACTTCTTGAAATGTCCCATTATCAATAATAAACTTAAGTTCTTTCTCAAAAGTTGGTTTCCATTTTTCATTCCAATCACTTGATGTTGCAGCTTCTGAATAAGACTTATGATCCCCATTCAAAGGCTCACCCAGTATTTGATATAAAAAAAACTCATTTAACCTAGCATATGAAATTCAATTAACCGAATTATCCTTAGCATTCATATGAAGAGTTACTCAAAATACTTTCCTTTATTCGTTCGACTACTTCTGCTAAGAACAACTTTTTTTTCAACAACATCATCTTTCTCACCCTTCTCACTTACAGATGGCAAACTACATTCTCTCATTTGTTTGTTAAAAGATCTTTTGTTAGACTTAGAACTTTGACTTCCATTCTCACTTTTCAATGTTTCAAAATTTTATTTGGAGGATTCGGATCTCTTACCAAACCTAATAGATTTCTTTTTTTACAATGGAATTTCTTCTTCCTCTTTTTTGTCACTCTCTTCATTAATTTTGAGATCCTGCAAATTGCTCTCTTCCTCAAAATCCAAACTTTCTTCCTTATCCTTTGTGAACTTCATTGCTTTCACCAAATCTTCATGAAATTCCACATTCCTCGATTCGAATATTGTTCGAGCAACAAGATTGAAAATCTTGTATTGACTTGAATTTGGACTATATCCAACAAAAAATACCCGTCTAAGATTTGGGACTGTTCGATATCTTTTGTCAATGTAGACAGTGGCTCCGCATCCCCAAATCCTCAAATGTCGAACAGATAGAATGGTGCCACTCCATAGTTCTTCAGGCGTCTTATTTCCAGAAACCGAAGTTAGTCTTTTGTTACAAATGTCATTTGCTGTAAGAATAAATTCTCCCCAAAACCCTACACAATGTTTAGTGCTATGTAACATAGTTCTAACCATCTCTTCAAGTGTCGTATTCTTTCTCTCACCAACTCTATTAGACTCAAGTGAGTATGCAACCCTAAATTGTTGCTTAATCTCTTTTTTAAGACAAATGCTTTTCAAAACAACAAATTCTCCTCCATTATCTAAATTCACCGCTTTTAACTTTATATCCGTTTCTCTCTCAGCCATTACAACAAATTCTCAAAAATTATATAACGCTTTTGACTTATGTTTCAACAAATATAACCAACTTTTTCGACTCTTATCATCCACAATAACAAAGATATATACTTGTGTTCCCCTAGAGTTAGAAGTTTGACATCTCCACACAATTCTACATTGCTAGCTCAAGTGGAGCACTAGCTCTATATTTGACATCTTTTACAGGATGAGATTTCCTAATTTGTTTCTCTTTGCTACACGATTACGACCTTGAACTTTCTCTTTTTATACACACTCTAATCATCTCACTGCTGCACTTTTCATCATATTCTTTATATTAGACTCTGAAGTATGACAGTCTTTGATGCCATAAACTTAAATCTCCTCTTTCACAACTTACAACATTGGCCGAAATTACTGAACTCTGATCTTTGTGTGGTCTAATCTATTTTAACTTACTTTGCAAACAGTTACTTAGATAACATTTTCCAAATTGATTTCTTTCTCTAAATTGGAAAATTACCCTTCAATTTTCAAACGAGGTTACTGTACCACCATTTCTTTGTATCTGAGGAACGCTAAAAAGGTTTACAACTCCATCAAGAAAATACAAAGTATTGTTTAAATTCACTTTCCTTAAAACAACTTGACCATTCACATTTTTAACACGTAAATATAATTTGGCAGTTCCCATTGTATCTATCGGGACAATATGTCCACTAGCAATCGTAATAGTCTTAAGAACTGTAAGCTTTCTCAATTTTGTAAACAAACTAAGATCAATACAAATATGATGAGTTGCTCTAGAATCAACTATCCAATCTTTAAAACTTTAAGTTCCACATGCGGAATTTGCAGAATTGACAACAACATTTCCATCTATTTATCATCATATAACTCTGACCAACTACACCTTTGTGTAGCCTAGACTCCCTTGATTCCGGAGCAAAAAGAATCACTGAAATGGTACAATGAGTTGATAATTATGGCTGGCCAAAGTTTTCCTTTTATACAAGATGCTCTTTGGGAGAGGCGGCTACCTACCCAAAATATTCGAAGTTCTAAACCCCTCTCTAAACCCCCTAGTACTGAGGTACGGACCAATCAAAGGACTGTACCGTACAATAAAGTAGAGGTTCCGGAGTACTTTCTGTACATACATGGTACGACATCGCTATAATAGTGAAATTTGTCATATCCGGATTTGTTGTCTTGCACTCCGACGATTCTGCAAAACCGTACAATGTCGCCACGTGTCATCCAGAGTGGCGGTGTCCGGAAAACGCCAAAACGCCCTATCCACAATCTCGGCTCCTACCACGGCCGTTCGATGAATGCCGGCATGTAATCTTAGCTGTCGAAATTAATGTTGTTTCGTTAATTCCGTGCGGTCCGGAATTTGTGCGTACTAATTCATTTCTATGTACGTTCCGTCCCGTGAAATGTTGAATAAAAAGTAACGCAACTTTCACATTCAAATAAATATCGTACCCTATATAATCTAGCAGTGGTTTCAGGTTATAGGATAGAGACATCGGCTATCCGGCTATTCCGGACGATAGGTACCAGGATCAAGTCCTGGTTCTTGTAGCCTCTTTTGGTACAAACTTAGTTAAGCCTACTCTATCTTCTAAGACAACATAGGCAGCCATGGCTCTGAATCCCTCTCCAGTCTTTAGTGACAGCAACAAGTGTGGGGACTTGGAGAGTAGAGTGAGAAGCAGGCTGCCTTTGTTGTTTTCTTTTCGTTTATTTTCCTATTCCAAACCTAGAAAATACATAATTTCAACAATATGAATTATGATAGTCTAAAAAAAATAGTTCTTTCAGGAAAAGTTGATGGAGTTTCTCCCACATCTCATCCTATCAAATCATGTGATTGTTGTTCACTTGGTAAGATCCACAAATTACAATTTCCACAAGAAACAAGCCACAGATCGTAAAGAGTTTTGCAGGTAATACATTGTGATGTTTTCGATCCTTCATAAGTGGCCTCGGCTGGAGGCGTCTACTATATTGTTGCCTCGAGGTACACCAAAGTTTACTTCATGCATCACTAAATAGAAGTGTTTACTCACTTCAAACACTACAAAGCGTGGGCATAAAAGCTTCATGGAGTTCCAATCCAGACACTGAGATCAAACAACGGAGGAGAGTATACATCAAGAGAATTCGAACACTTCCTCCTTTAGGAAGGTATCAATCACAATCTTAGTGTTCTATATACAGTGGAACAAAATGGTGATCTTGAGAGATTGGTGATTCTGGGAGATTAAATAGGACAGTGACAGAAAGTGCTCGGTCCATGCTAGCAGATAAAGGGCTTGATTTGAAATTTTGGGTTGAAACACTCAACTGTGTTGCTTATATTAAGAACAAAACTGCATCCAGATCTATTATCACTACACCTTATGAGTTTTATACAATAGAAAAACCTGATGTTAGTCACTTTAAGATCTTTGGTAGCAAGTGTTTAATTCTAGATATTTCACAAGATAGATGGAAAGTGGATGCTAAGGGTTTACTGAGGATTTTTATGGGGTATGATGATCATGCAAAATGATATAGAATATATATATTTGAAAAGCAGAAAGTAATCATCTTTAGAAATATAGTGATTCAAGATGAGTAGGAGTCGGTTGACTTATTTAAAGTGGCAGACTAATCGGCAAAAGACAAACAATAATATCTTAAATTTCACCAAACACAATGAGTTTACTTTTTACCAACAAGGGGGACATCTCTTCCTTCAGTTCCCTTGGTGCCTTCTTAGGATGCTTTACCGCAAGTTCAAACTCACGCGGAACAAACTGTTACATAGTCACAACCACCACAGGTGACGGAACAGACCAGGTAGTCAAATCGTAGACTGCCAACAATTTTAGCCTCAAAATTTCCGGGGGGAAGAAGATCTACGAGCCGTCTGCAAACAATTTCTCACTTTGTTTTTTTTGTAGCTACAAGGGAGCCTCTAACAATTCAGGAGGCCTTTCCATCACCTAAGAGAAATCACTGGATCAAGGCAGTAAACGATGACATGGAGTCTATAATGGACGAACAGACATGGGAGCTCGTAGTTCTTATTCCGGGAAGAAAAGACATCGGCGGCAAATGGGTATTTAAGGTGAAGTTGAACCCGGACAACACCATTGAGAGTTATAAGGCTTGACTAGTGGCCAAAGGGTACAATCAAAAAGAAGGTATTAACTTTGAAGAAATCTACTCTTCAGTTGTTAGATTTCCTACTATCAGAATTCTGCAAAGTCTAGCGGCTATAAAGAATATGGAAATATATCAAATGGATGTTCCCTCGAAAATTAGAAGATACCATTTATATGAAGCAACCTGAAATGTATGTAGAAAAGGGAAAGGAAGAATTAGTGTGTAAGTTGATGAAACCTTTGTATGGTCTTAAATCAACCCTAAGGCAATGGAATTTGAAGTTAGATGAGTTTTTGATTGGGCTAGGTTTTAAGAGAATTAGCTGAGATAATTTTGTATATGTTTTACAAGGGGAGGATGGGGTATTGTACATTGCTGTGTATGTGAAGGACTTATTACTAATAAGTAAATCAATGGATAAGATAAACCGCATTAAAACAACTTGAAGGTCTAGGTTTGAGATGAAGGACCTTGGTGAGGCCAAGTATATCTTAGGCATACAGGTAGAAAGAGATAGAAAAAAAAGGCTGATTATGGTGACTCAGAAAGAAGCAATAGGTAATATGCTAGAAAAAATTGAAATGAAAGATGTAAAAAGATGTGTAACTCCCATAGAAATCAAGCAGAAATAGGAAGGAAGTGATTCAAATTCGGGGATAATGGTTAGTGAGAGTCTAAAGACAGGGAGGAAGATTTTATGGCCTCAAAACCATAGAGTTTATGGCTTCAAAACCATAGAGTTTATGGCCTCAAAACCATAAAGACATGTAGTTAGAATTTTTATATATTCTATCAACTGTACGAGATCTAATAATGCAGTACTTGTGGGAGTTTTGAGTATGAGTCGAACCCTAAAAAGGCAAACTGGGATGTAACAAAAAGCAGACTGGGAAGCAGCAAAAAGAGTGTTGAGATATCTTTTAGGTACTCGAAATTTTAAGCTTATGCTTGGAGGAGGAGAAGTGAAAATACAGACGTGGAGCGACACTAGTTATGGGGACATGCCAAGCCAGAAATCTACAACCGGTTTTGTTCTTAAGATTGGAGATGGAATTTGTTATTGGAGCAACAAATTACAAAAGGTTACAGCTCAATCCACAATAGAGTCAGAATAAATGGCAAAAACTTCTGCCCTCAAGGAGGTTCTATGGGTCAAGTCAATTTTATAAAAACTTGGGTATATGCAAGCAGGTCCTCAGGCTATCTGGTGTGACAACCAAGTGAAAGATTACAAACCTAATAAATTACACACACAACAATGGTGTTCCTCCAAAAACACATTCAATATATTAAGCACAATGCAAATACAACTTTTTTTCTTCCTTCCTTTTACTTCTGATCTTTCTACGCCTCCTTAACAAGCTACGCCTCCAAAAAGATAATTCTACCACGAAGTCTCAACTAATAT